>CM061066.1:121654551-122126704 GCA_030762895.1 Sophora flavescens
GTGATACACATCACGAGCGTGATGAGTAGGATGCCAAGGCCAGAGAACATCACGACCTAGCCGTGATGTAGATCACGGCCGTGACAATGCAACTCCTGAGGACCAGAAACGATCACGGCCTGCCCGTGATGAGCCTCACGGCCGTGATGCAATCTCCACCCAAGTTTTGACTGGAATGTGAGCCAACACCCGCTACCGACTCGGTAAGTTGTTCCATTTTTCTCCTCTCTCCGACTTGATTATTTACATTGGAGACAATGTAAGTAATCAAGCTTGGGGTAGGGGTGTTTATTTTTGCATTAGCATTGTTGCATTCATATTGCATTTTCATAGGCATAGTTTGGTATGATCACATTCTTTAGATTGCCCCTCACTTAGAACATGCATCCAAATGTAAGAACTTGGTGCCAAATGAATCGAGATAGTGAATTTTTGAACCCAATTTTTTATTATTCTTGTGACATGGCTAAAAAATAAAAATTCTTGAGATAATCTTTTGATAGTTAATAATTAGCATGTGATTCCTTAGATTTGTGTTCCTCACTGATTTTTGAACCACTAAATGTAAGATTTTGAGCCAAAAAGGGGTACTCACTAAATCTACCCCATTTCTTGTGATAGAGTGTTGTTATTCCTCTTGGACTGTATTTTCTAGAACTTGACTTGAAACCATTTGGAAACTTAAAAATTTTTGAAAACATTTTTGAAAATGATGGAGGCACTAGGTATTTTTCCGGCCTCCCGAGCTTTGAATGTTTAAATGCTACCCCTTAGTTGCCCAATTTTGAGCCTAAAGATTAAAATACTTTTCTTGGTACCATGAAATGTCTTGATGAATAATGCTTGGTATGGCACCTTTTAAAGTATTACAAAAAGGGCAAAATGGTAGTTGGAAAAAGTATGGGATGAAAAAGCTAGAAAGTAATTTCTCTTGAGCTATAAATCTCCCATTCTCCAAACAAATAAAATGAAATAAACAAAAAAAAAAATGGAGAAGGGGATGACAAAAGAAAGTGAGAAATGAAAAAAAAAAAAAAAAGAGGTGGAGAAGTGAATCAAAGCCCCTAAAAGGTATTTTAGAAGGTGCCATGCCTTGCAATGTTTGATAATTTGTCTAGCCTTCTTGAAATTCCCTTTCCTTGATTTTCCCACCTAACAATAAATCCCATGGCCACATTACAACCAAAGGAAAAGACCTCTTGATTCTTAAGTGTTTTCATTAATAAAGTAGAGATTTGGTTAATAGTCAAGCCTATGGTAGAATACTTTCCTTGAGGAAACTGAGCGAATTGTCATATACCCTAAAATACATGAGTGAGGTGAGACGAGTGCCCAAATCAGTGAGAATATGAACTTGAAGAACCTAAGCTTCTAATTGGACTAGAAATTGATTGTCTCTTAAGTGCTTATTGAATATGCCTGTCACTTGGATTTAGTTGCTAGGGTTCTTGGTTCACTATCCATGCTTTGAATGATTTTTATCTTATGGCCTTAGTGATTGCTTGAGGACAAGCAAAGTTTTAAGCTTGGGGTGATTTGATGAGTGTGATTTCACATCATCTTTGTCTATCATTTTGCATGCATTTTCATGTAGTTTAGGCATATTTTTATTAGATTTTAGGTTAATTTTCCTTTGGAATGGGTAAGGCGGTTTTCGTGGTGTTGTTTTGCAGATATCAAGGGTAAAATGTTCAAGATAAACCATGATGAAGTTTGGATGAAGATGGAGCTTTAAAAGTGAAGAAAATGAGCCAAACAGAGCCCATCACGGCCTAGCCGTGATGCCCATCACGGCCATGATCGAGCAAAACTGAAAAAGAACAAAGGCTGAAGTCAGAGTCTATCACGGCCTAGCCGTGATGCACATCACGGCCGTGGCCCAAAACCACCACAAGTCAGAATCCATCACGGCTTGGCCGTGATGGAGATCACGGCCATGAAATGGAGGCTCGCGACGCGAGCATGGGCTCGCCACGCGAGAGACTGAATAATGCCAGAAGTGCCTGAAACAGAATCCGTCACGGCCTGCCCGTGATGGCCATCACGGCCGTGACGCGCATTACCTGGATCAGAAGCAACCGAAATAGATCAGATTTTGAGTTGGATTGGGACTCTAACTTCCCACATCTATAAATAAGGACCAGGCAGAGGCAGAAAGGCATCATGAGGATCTTAGACTTGTACACACATAGAAGGACTCTAGGCATAGATCTCTCTTCTCCTCCTCTCTTCTCTTTTCTGATTTTTATGATGTTGTCAACCAAGCTTGTCATCTCCATGGCAAGACTTGAGTAGTAGTTTGTTTCTAGGGATAGGGGCTCTGCCCAAGTTTTGTTTACGATGCTGATTTTGATGTAATATCTTTGTAATTACGATTTTGCTTTAGATCTGATTTCTAGCATGTTAATCACTCGTAAATTCGGCAACCGCTTATTTGCATGACGTAGACGTTCTAAGGAGGAACCTAGCGGTGAACTTAGGATTTCTAGTGTGTTTCACTCGTAAAGTTCGGCGGCCGCCTATCAACGAGACCTGGATATTCTAAGGAGGAACCTAGCGGTGAACTTAGGTTTATTTGCATGACTTAGACATTTTAAGGAGGAACCTAGCGGTGAACTTAGGTGTCGGATCTATAGAAGTCAGACTTGGGACTGAAATCACGAGAGTTAGAAGCCGTCCCTCGAGGAGCAACGAGTTGTCACGGAACGCAAAGGGTC
This sequence comes from Sophora flavescens, assembly GCA_030762895.1. Classification (NCBI taxonomy): domain Eukaryota; kingdom Viridiplantae; phylum Streptophyta; class Magnoliopsida; order Fabales; family Fabaceae; genus Sophora; species Sophora flavescens. The sequence continues at coordinate 121,657,269 of CM061066.1, forward strand.
CAATTTGGGATCGACTACCACGAGAGTAGGGGTCGGGTCAATTGGGCACGGCTTTTGTAACCCGAGAGGGAGCTTAAGCTATCAGAGGATAAACTCGCCTTCAAGGCAATTTCGCTAATTAACAAGGGTAATCGACTTAGCAACGTAAACGATCTTGTTGGTAACCTAAAATCCCTAGGAACCCATTTAGATCTAAAAAACCAAAAAGATTTATTTTCTGTTTTATTTGATTTTGTTTGTTTATCTCTTAATTAAAACCTTTTTCAAAACCCTTTCATACAGTCCAGATTTACTCGATTTGAGAATTGATTGCGATTCGGGAACACAGTCTCTGTGGGATCGATATCTTTTATTACTTGGCGACAGCCCGGTACACTTGCCAGAATCGCACGCACGCGATCGCGTCGCTCGAGCGGCGCGCTGTCACCATCCAATGTCATTATTTTTCTCGGAGAACTGAAGAAGATATCTTACAGAGCTCGGCCAGCACAGCTCGGTCTAGGAGAGCTCGACCATATGGACTTGAGGGAATGCCTAAATCAGAGGCCGCAAAATGCTCAGGTGATATTGTTCTCTAAATCTAGTTTAAATCTAATATGATTTGATATGTTTTGCTCCACACCTTTAATGTTGTGTTATGTAGCATCATATCATGTTATTTATATATTTGAGCAAAGTGATGCTCGGATTATACCACTCCCAGAGTCACAAAGTTTGCAACTACAAAGTGGTTGAGCTATGACTCCCTTGAAAAACTCACGTTCAGCCCCGGCTCCCGAAAGGTCGAGCCAAAACTCCCTCTCAAAATTCCACCAAAAAGGAAGACGAGTCAAAGCTCCCTCAAAATTAAAATCGACCGAGCTGCCGTCGAAACGCCGGGCCTAAGGAGGTGACCGAGCCAAAATCGACCGAGCCGCCGTCGAAACGCCGGGCCTAAGGAGGTGACCGAGCTAAAATCGATCGAGCCGCCGTCGAAACGCCGGGCCTAAGGAGGTGACCGAGCTAAAATCGACCGAGCCGCTGTCGAAATGCCGGGCCTAAGGAGGTGACCGAGCTAAAATCGACCGAGCCGCCGAGCCAAAATCGACCGAGCTGCCGTCGAAACAACGGGCCTAAGGAGGTGACCGAGCTAAAATCGACCGAGCTGCCGTCGAAACGCCGGGCCTAAGGAGGTGACCGAGCTATAATCGACCGAGCTGTCGTCGAAACGCCGGGCCTAAGGATGTGACCGAGCCAAAATCGACCGAGCAGCCGTCGAAACGCCGGGCCTAAGGAGGTGACCAAGCCAAAATCGACCGAGCTGCCGTCGAAACGTCGGGCCTAAGGAGGTGACCGAGCCAAAATCGACCGAGCTGCCGTCGAAACGCCGGGCCTAAGGAGGTGACCGAGCCAAAATCGACCGAGCCACCGTCGAAACGACCGAGCTGCCGTCGAAACGCCGGGCCTAAGGAGGTGACCGAGCCAAAATCGACCGAGCCGCCGTCGAAACGCCGGGCCAAAGGAGGTGACCGAGATAAAATCGACCGAGTCGCCGTCGAAATGCCGGGCCTAAGGAGGTGACCGAGCTAAAATCGACCGAGCCGCCGAGCCAAAATCGACCGAGCTGTCGTCGAAACGCCGGGCCTAAGGAGGTGACGGAGCTAAAATCGACCGAGCTGTCGTCGAAACGCCGGGCCTAAGGAGGTGACCGACTAAAATCGACCGAGTTGTCGTCGAAACGTCGGGCCTAAGGAGGTGACCGAGCCAAAATCGACCGAGCCGCCGTCGAAACGCCGGGCCTAAGGAGGTGACCGAGCCAAAATCGAACGAGCCGCCGTCGAAACGCCGGGCCTAAGGAGGTGACCGAGCCAAAATCGACCGAGCTGCCGTCGAAACGCCGGGCCTAAGGAGGTGACCGAGCCAAAATCGACCGAGCCGCCATCGAAACGCCGGGCCTAAGGAGGTGACCGAGCCAAAATCGACCGAGCCGCCATCGAAACGCCGGGCCTAAGGAGGTGACCGAGCTAAAATCGATCGATCCGCCTTCGAAACGCCGGGCCTAAGGAGGTGACCGAGCCAAAATCGACCGAGCCGCCGTCGAAACGCCGGGCCTAAGGAGGTGACCGAGCTAAAATCGACCGAACCGCCGTCGAAACGCCGGGTCAAAGGAGGTGACCGAGCCAAAATCGACCGAGCCGCCGTCGAAACGCCGGGCCTAAGGAGGTGACCGAGCTAAAATCGACCGAGCCGCCGTCGAAATGCCGGGCCTAAGGAGGTGGCCGAGCTAAAATCGACCGAGCCGCCGAGCCAAAATCGACCGAGCTGCCGTCGAAACGCCGGGCCTAAGGAGGTGACCGAGCCAAAATCGACCGAGCCACCGTCGAACGCCGGGCCTAAGGAGGTGACCGAGCTAAAATCGATCGAGCCGCCGTCGAAATGCCGAGCCTAAGGAGGTGACCGAGCTAAAATCGACCGAGTCGCCGAGCCAAAATCGACCGAGCTGCCGTCTGAACGCCGGGCCTAACGAGGTGACCGAGCTAAAATCGACCGAGCTGCCGTTGAAACGTCGGGCCTAAGGAGGTGACCGAGCTAAAATCGACCGAGCCGCCGTCGAAACACCGGGCCTAAGGAGGTGACCGAGCTAAAATCGACCGAGCTGCCGTCGAAATGCCGTGCCTAAGGAGGTGACTGAGCCAAAATCGACCGAGCCACCGTCGAAACGTCGGACCTAAAGAGGTGACTGAGCTAAAATCAACCGAGCTACCGTCGAAACGCCGGACCTAAAGAGGCAAGTGCCTAAAGAGGTGACCGAGCTAAAGTCGACCGAGTTGAGGTCAAAATGCCAAGTCTACAACGGTAGAAACACCTTATCGCCTGAAAAGGTATTTCAAGCCGTAAGAAGGTGGGTAAGAACCTACAGGTATATCAAATTCTGACTATTTCGACTAAATCGTGTAACACGATGAAACTAAACGAGTACTAACTTAGAAAGTAAGGTGCATGTCGGTCCATCAATAACCATGGGCCAAGCCCAGAATACATAAAATTTCAAAATCAAAAGGGCATCGCCCAAAAAACGTGTCTACGAATCTACTAATACAAATTCATGAGTCAAGGTCATCCTCGGCATTTGGAGGGAGGGTAGCAGACTGGCCAGGTAGGCCCACTTCACCTTCACCTTCGGGTCCCTCCTCGGCTGCTTTCCCGTCGCCCTCTTCCCCTTGAGATACGGCCTCCTCATCCTCCAGCTCGGACAACGGAACTAGGACTCCATCTCGGTTAAAATCCTTGTCCACGTCAGCACAGGAGAAGTCAGCATTCGGATTGAAATGCCGAAGCTTCTTCACGGCTCGGGATAAGCCATTAACATGCTCCCTCATGATAGAAGCCTCGGCTTCAGCCAGATCGGAACAGAGCCTCAGATTCTCCCCATTCTCGGATTCCAGCAACTTCCGCAACTGAAGGTTGGCTTCCCTCTTGGTGTGAAGCCCTTCCACGACCTTCTGAGGGTTGAGCCGGTCGGTTCTTTCCATTTCCAGCTCGGCCATAAGGGTAGTATTGCCTTTTTTTTCAACTCTACCTTTTGGGCTTTCAATTGCCCGATTAGCCGAGCTTGCTCTTCACACTTTGCCATGGCTTTTTCAAGCTCATCCCCAGTGCGCAAAGTTCGGGCAGCTTCCACCTTCATACTTTTCATTATTAGAAAGCTCGCGGCTCGAAAAACAGGTGATGGAGGAGACTCAGAAGAGCGTAAGCGACCGCAGCTTTCTTGCTCGCATCATGGACCAATTCTAGTAAAAGCCGAGCATATGTTGGCTTAACAACTAGAGAACCCACTATAGGGCCAGAGTTAAAATTGTCTGGCTAAGAACAAAGGGCAGAAGCCCAGAAAGCTGTGGTCGAGCATTGCCCCCTCACACCAAAAAGACGAGGTCGAGCCATGCTCCCTCGCACTACGCACTGGAAAAAGTCGAAGTCGAACAATGTTTCCCTCCTCGCAATAAAAATCCTAGGTCAAGCACAGCATCTTCGCACCAAGATAAAGTCCACAGTAGATCATGCATGTTAGAGATCCAGGATTCGAGGGAAATCCTGGTAGTGTTCAACCAAATAAGCCGGAATCCCTGGCACGACTGGCTCGCACAAAAGTCCGAGCAGTGCTCGACCAAGCAAGACGATAACCCAAGAAAGGCTTGATTCTACAAAAAACAGATTCCGAGCAATGCTCCCGCGAATCATAGTCCGAAGTCCTCGGCACCAAAAAGCGTGTTAAGGTATGCGGGTTGACATTTAAGCTCTTTCGCTTATTTCAAGCTCGGAGCTTGGGGGGCTAGTAGGGATAAAAGGAAGGACATTCTTGGAAATTACAGAGAAAGGATACCCCTTAGCCTACAACTCGAAGAACTTGTATGAAAACTATTTTCTCATACAAATTAGAGAGGATATTAGGAAATTTTATTCTGAGACATGCTTCCAAGGTCGGGAAAAATAACTCGAGGTCAAGTTTCAAGGTTAGTGGGTATTTCAAAATCCAACAAATGAAAGGATTATGAGCTACTCGAAGAAAATGTTAAGAGCTCTCAAGAACTTTAAAGACCGAGCTACATTCGGCAAAAGGCAGGTCAACTTCAAACTCTCGAAATAAGCATCTTGAAAGCATCAAAAGTAAAAAGATGAAATACAAGCACCGAGGTAAATTCCTAATGACCGAGTTTGAACTTGACTCTTCAAAAGATCGGTTCAAGCCTGAATCACTGATAAGTCGAATCTCAGCTACCAGCTTCTAAACTTGTCTTAAACAAAGGTAAGATTGAAGTATCTTATGTTCAGAGCATGTTACTGGCCGAGATGAGAACCTTAACCGCTAAACTCAAGTATTGCCCGAGAGGTATTAGCCGAAGTAAGAGGATCTGTGCAAATCCATTACTTTACCAACACCAACCTCAGCTTCTTTCATAAAGCTTTTTCGCGGGATTCTGAGCTCAAAGCTTGGGGAGCCTATATACTGATCGAGATGTTAAACTCGGCCACTGAGCCTACTAAACTAAAATATTGGACAAACAATCAAAGGGAAATGATTACTAGACTCGCCCACCAAGCCCGCTGAACTTAAGAATTGACCGAAATGTGAAGATCGGTAACTTGAAACAAGAAGCTCGGGCTCCCTACTCGGTTGAGCTCCGGCTTCCAACTGCTCGGTTGAGCTCCGGCTCCCAACTGCTAGGTCAAGCTCCAAGCTCCCTACAAGGTTGCGCTCCGACTCCCGACCACTCGGTTGAGCTACGGCTCTTGACTTATCGTTTGAGCACGCAACTACAGCGCAAGCCTCAGAAATGATGCCGTGAAAGCCACGCGTCACACACAGTAACGTCTCCTTTCCATCTCGGTAACCGAGAAAGTATGGCCTCAACAGGAAACGAGTAACCATCCCCACCTCGGCTCGGTACCTCGAAAACGTTGATGAGTGTGATTCCACATCATCTTTGTCTATCATTTTGCATGCATTTTCATGTAGTTTAGGCATGTTTTTATTAGATTTTAGGTTAATTTTCCTTTGGAACGGGTAAGGCGGTTTTCGTGTGTTGTTTTGCAGATATAAAGGGTAAATTGCTCAAGATCAACCACTTGAAGTTTGGATGAAGATGGAGCTTTAAAAGTGCAGAAAATGAGCCAAACAGAGTCTATCACGGCCTAGCCGTGATGCCCATCACGGCCATGATCGAGCAAAACTGAAAAAAGAAGAAAGGCTGAAGTCAGAGTCTGTCACGGCCTGGCCGTGATAGCCATCACGGCCGTGACCCAAAACCACCACAAGTCAGAGCACATCACGGCCCAGCCGTGAAATTCATCACGGGCCATGAAAGGAAGGCTCGCGTCGCGAGCAACATTTCGCGTCGCGAGAGACCGAATTTTCCAAAAGTGCCAGAGGCAGAGACCGTCACGGCCTGGCCGTGATGGCCATCACGGCCGTGACGCGCATTACTTGGACCTGAAGAAACCGAAATAGATCAGATTTTGAGTTGGTTTGGGACTCTAACTTCCCCATTTCTATAAATAAGGATCAAGGCATCAGATCTGACAACACACAACACAAGACCTTTGGGGCTACTACTCTAGGCATAGATCTCTTCTCTTCTTCTCCTCTCTTCTCTTTTCTGATTTTCACTATGTTGTCAACCCAGCTTGTCATCTCCACGGCAAGACTGGAGTAGTAGTTTGTTTCTAGGGACTAGGGCTCTGCCCGAGGTTTGTAAATGATGTTGATTTGATGTAAAATCGTTGTTGATTTCGTTATTGTTTTAGATCTGATTTCTAGTGTGTTAATCACTCATAAATTTCGGCAACCGCTTATTTCCGTGACGTAGACGTTCTAAGGAGGAACCTAGCGGTGAACTTAGGATTTCTAGGGTGTTTCACTCGTAAAGCCCGGCGGCCACTGGTTTGTGAGATGTGAATGATCCAAGGAGGAACCTAGCGGTGAACTTAGGTTATTTGCATGACTGAGACATTCCAAGGAGGAACCTAGCGGTGAACTTGGGTGTCGGACCTATAGAAGTCAGACTTGGGACTGAAATCATGAGAGTTAGAAGCCGTCCCTCGAGGAGCAACGAGTTGCCACGAAACGCAAAGGGTCCAATCTGGGATCGACTACCACGAGAGTAGGGGTCGGGTCAATTGGGCACGGCTTTTGTAACCCGAGAGGGAGCTTAAGCTATCAGAGGATAAACTCGCCTTCAAGGCAATTTTGGTAATCAACAAAGGTAAATCAGATTAGCAACATAAACATCCTCAAAGGTAACCCAAATCCCTAGGAATCCGTTTAAATCGAAAATCCCAAAAACATTTGTTTTCTGCTCATCTATCTTTTAAATTTCAAATTCAAATCTTTTTCAAAACCCTCTAAAAAGTCCAGATCTAATCGATTCGAAAACCGATTGCGATTCGAGAACACAATCTCTATGGGTTCGATATCTTTTATTACTTGACGGCAATCCGGTATACTTGCCGGAATCGCACGCGCGCGCCGCAGCGCGCGACATCAAGCGTCAAGCTCGGTCACCCGAGCTGCTCACCAAGTTGGAGGACGTGTACACATATATAAGGTATGAAGCTCGGCCACTCACCTCGCCGAGTCGAAAGACCAAAAGGTGAAACCAAGTTCCTAGCCTCAGCCCCTTCGAAAAAGCTTTCACGTAATCAGCTCGAAGCTTGGGGGGCTTGTGTATGAGCCTGGATACAGAGCTCAGCTAAACATCATGAAAGCTTCTACGCCTAATCAGCTCAAAGCTTGGGGGGCTTGTGTACTGGCCGAGGTTACTAACCCGGCCACCGAGCTCAAGTACCCGGCCCGGTCCGTAAATTAAGGATAATAAATCAAAGATCACTTAATTAAAGGAATAAGATCCTGATATTATCTAAAATAACCTTATCTGGTTAAAAGAGATAATATCCCTTAAACTAAGGAATCATATCTCAAAAGAGATATCAAGAGACAAATCATATCTCAAAAGAGATATTAAGAGATAAATCAGATCTCTAAGAGATAGGGGAATCCTATTATAAAAGGAGGAGTACCCCTCATAAGAAACTCACTTTTCACTGAATCCCGGTAACTCTCCCTTAAGCGTATTAGAGGAACTAGCGTCGACCAAGAGACTATCAGACAGTCCTTGCTCCCTAGTACTCATCCGATACAAAATTAGGGGATCGAGATCACCGCCCCGCCAAGGGTTGAACTTAGAACTACGTCTGGCTTTGATTCCCACTGGGATATGTAGGACCGGAATATCATATTCTGTCAAGCCAAAATCTAAAACAACCCCCTTGGTTTAACGTTCTATGGCGAGATTTCGACAAATCGGATCTCGACAGGAACAGGCTGCTTGACAGCTTATCTTGCTAATGCCTTGTCAGTCTTAAGGACTTGGCCATTTTCACACTCCTCTGTACGTTTGACAACTCTTCTTATTACTTTGTCAAAAAGCTTGATTGTCAATTTATCCTTTCTGTAGACCAGTATTTTCTTGTCAACTAAATATTTTCAATATTTAAAAAATATTAGTCATTACTCTGATTCCTTCTTCAGCATGTCGAAATGCATCCGTTGATAATAAGAAATTTCACCCCTAACACACGCTTCCACTAGGCCAACTCATTTGGATATTACATGGAGTATTTTTGGCATTTTAGTCGCACCGCACACAATACACCATTTCTAACTCTTCACGGCTCCTTTTATTAAAATGAGAAATGTCAACAATATATTTTGTAACACTCTTTCTAACTCATTCTTTTCTGCTAGTTAAAATTCATGTGGGTCATACATAATTTAAGTTACATCCATATAAATTAATGGGACCAACTTAAAATTTGACCAATAGAAAAAAATATGTTAATAACAACTCTCGAAATAAGAAATAGTTTCAACATTCGTTAAATCAAAAACTGAAAGGCGGATTTTGTCATGTCTATCTGTTCACATCTTTCATTTTTTTTTTCATACTGTATACTTTCTTTTGGGTATTTTAATTGCTACTTTAGCAATTTAAGTAAGACTTATATATTTGATTGGTTATTTTGACGGTTTTACATCCATTTACTTAATCATATCAAATTATTTATTGTGTTAACCATTAATACTGGATTGGAGAGTTAAGGTTAAGACTGAGAAAATTTTGTGTACACCAAAAATTGCTATTGTCATTATAGATAGTTATAGATGAAAAAAACAAAAAAATCTCAATGCTCTAATAACAAATATGTTAAAATATATTTTTAGTCTCTTAAGTTTTTTACTTAAATAAAATTCGTCCCTCCATTTTCTTTTTGGTGAATTTAGTTCTCATAATTTTTCAATTGTTCCTGCCGAGATCCGTTTTGTCGGGATCTCGCCATAGAACGTTAAACCAAGGGGATTGTTTTGGATTTTGGCTTGACAGGATTCAATGACTCCGATCCTACGTATCCCAGTGAGAATCAAAGCCAGACGTAGTTCTAAGTTCATCCCTCGGCGGGGCGGTGATCTCGATCCCTTAATTTTGTATCGGACGAGTACTAGGGAGCAAGGACTGTCTGAGAGTCTCTTGGTCGACGCTAGTTCCTCTAACACGCTTAAGGGAGAGTTACCGGGATTCAGTGAAAAGTGAGTTTCTTATGAGGGGTACTCCTCCTTTTATAATGGGATTCCCCTATCTCTTAGAGATCTGATTTATCTCTTAATATCTTCCAGAGATTTGATTTATCTCTTAATATCTCTTTTGAGATATGATTTGTCTCTTGATATCTCTTTTGAGATATGATTCCTTAATTTAAGGGATATTATCTCTTTTAACCAGATAAGGTTATTTTAGATAATATCAGGATTTAATATCAATATCTTATTTCTTTAATTAAATGATCTTTGATTTATTATCCTTATTTTCCGGACTGGGCCGGGTACTTGAGCTCGGTGACCGGGTTAATAACCTCGGCCAGTACACAAGCCCCCCAAGCTTTGAGCTGATTAGGCGTAGAAGCTTTAATGATGTTTTAGCCGAGCTCTGTATCTCGGCCCATACACAAGCCCCCCAAGCTTCGAGCTGATCACGTGGAAGCTTTTTCGAAGGAGCCGAGGCTAGGAACTTGGTTTCACCTTTTGATCTTTCGTCTCGGCGAGGTGAATGGCCGAGCTTCATACCTTATATATGTGTTCACATCCTCCAACTCGGTGAGCATCTCGGGTGACCGAGCTTGACGCTTTCGAGGTACCGAGCCGAGGTGGGGATGGTTACTCATTTCCTGTTGAGGCCATACTTTCTCGGTTCCCGAGATGGAAAAGAGACGTTACTGTGTGTGACGCGTGGCCTTCACGGCATCATTTCTAAGGCTTGCGCTGTAGTTGCGTGCTCAACGGTAAGTCAAGAGCCGGAGCTCAACCGAGTGGTCGGGAGCCGGAGCTCAACCTATTAGGGAACCTGAGCTTCACGTTTCAGGTTGTCGAGCTTTACATTTCGGTCAATTCCTAAGTTCAGCGGGCTCGGTGGGCGAGCCTAGTAATCATTTCCCTTTGACTGTTTGGGTTTGGAGATCTAGCTTCATTTCCCATCCAATATTTTAGTTTGGTGGGCTCAGTGGCCGAGTTTAACATCTCGATCAGTATATAATCTCTCCAAGCTTTGAGCTCAGAATAAGCGAAAGAGTTTTATGAATGAAGCTGAGCTTGTCCTTGGTGTTGATAAGGTACTGGATTTGAATAGATCCTCTTACTTCGGTTAATATCTTTCGGGCAGCACTCGAGTTTAGTGGTTGAGGTTCACATCTCGGCCAGTAACATGCTCTGAACATAAGATACTTCAATCTTACCTTTGTTTAGAAGCTGGTAGCTGAGATTCGACTTAGCAGTGGTTCAGGTTTGAACCGATCTTTTGAAGAGTCAAGTTCAAACTTGGTCATTAGGAATTTACCTCGGTGCTTGTATTTCATCCTTTAACTTTTGATGCTTTCGATATGCTTATCTTGAGAGTTTGAATTTGACTTGCCCTTTGCCGAATGTAGCTTGGTCTTTGAAGTTCTTGGGAGCTCTTAACATTTTCTTCGAGTAGCTCATAACTCTTTCATTTGGTGGATTTTGAAATACCCACTAACTTTGCAACTTGACCTCGAATTATTTTTCCCGATCTTGAAGGTGTGTCTCAGAATAAACTTTCCTAGTATCTTCTCCAATTTGTATGAGAAAATATTTTTCATATAAGTTCTTCGAGCTGTAGGCTAAGGGATATCCTTTCTCTGAAATTTCCGAGAATATCCTTCCTTTATCCCTACTAGCCCCCCAAGCTCCGAGCTTGAAATAAGCGAAAGAGCTTAAATGTCAACCCGCATGTCTTAACACGCTTTTTGGTGCCGAGGACTTCGGACTATGATTCGCGGGAGCATTGCTCGGAATATGTTTTTTGTAGAACCAAGCCTTTCTTGGGTTATCGTCTTGCTTGGCCAAGCACTGCTCGGACTTTTGTGCGGAGCCCAGTCGTATTTGGGATTCCGGCTTATTTGGTTGAACACTACCAGGATTTCTCTCGAATCCTGGGTCTCATGCATGATCTACTGTGGACTTTATCTTGGTGCGAAGATGCTGTGCTTGATCTAGGATTTTTATTGCGAGGAGGGAAACATTGCTCGACTTTGAGTTTTTCCGGTGCGTAGTGCGAGGGAGCATAGCTCGACCTCGGCTTTTTGGTGTGAGGGGGCAATGCTTGACCTCGGCTTTCTGGGCTTCTGCCCTTTGTTCTTAGCTAGACAATTTTAACTCTGGCCCCATAGTGGGCTCTCTAGTTGCTAAGCCAGCATATGCTCGACTTTTACTAGAATTGGTCCATGGTGCGAGCAGGAAAGCTGCGGTCGCTTACGCTCTTCTGAGTCTCCTCCTTTACCTGTTTTTCGAGCCGCGAGCTTTCTAACAATGAAAAGTATGAAGGCGGAAGCTGCCCGAACTTTGCGCACCGGGGATGAGCTTCAAGAAGCCATGGCAAAGTGTGAAGAGCAAGCTCGGCTAATCGGGCAGTTGAAAGCCCAAAAGGTGGAGCTGAAAAAAGGCAATACTACCCTTATGACCGAGCTGGAAATGGAAAGAACCGACCGGCTCAACCTTCAGAGGGTCGTGGAAGGGCTTCAAGCCGAGAAGGAAGCCAGTCTTGAGTTGTGGAAGTTGCTGGAATCCGAGAATGGGGAGAATCTCGAGGCTCCGCTTCGACCGGGCCAAGCCGAGGCTTATCATGAGGGAGGATGTTAATGGCTTTTCCTGAGCCGTGAAGCAGCTTCAGCATTTCAATCCGAATACTGACTTCTCCTGTGCTGACGTGGACAAGGATTTTACCCGAGATGGAATCCTAGTTCCAATGTCCGAGCTAGAGGATAAGGAGGATGAGAATGCTCAGGCTCTGGCCAAGTGTGAGGAACAAGGTCGGGTCATCGGTCAGTTGAAGGCCCAGAAGGTGCAGCTGGAAGAAGGCCGAGCTACTCTTACGTCCGAGCTAGAAGCAGAGAGAACTGACCGACTTAATCTTCAAAATGTAGTGAAAGGGCTGGAAGCCGAGACAAGCCAGCCAGGAGTTGCGGAAGTTGCTGGAGGCCGAGAAGGAGGAGAACCGGAGGCTCCGTGCTGATCTAGCTGAAGCTGAGACTTTAATCATGAGGGAGCATGTTAACGGTTTCTCCCGAGCCGTGAAGCAACTCCAGCACTTCAACCCTACTGCCGACTTCTCCAGTGCCGATGTGGACAAGGATTTCAACCGAGACGGGATCCTTGTGGCATTGGCCGAGCTGGAGGATGAGGATGAGGCCGTAACTCCTGGAGAAGAGGGCGAGGATCAATTGGACGAGGAGGGGCCCGAAGGTGAAGTGGGCCAAACTGACCAGATTAATATCGTTCCTTCCGAGGCGGAGGAGAACCTAGATTCCTGAAGTTGTATAAGCGGTTTATAAATATCTTTGTTTTTGTAAGACTTTATGTACTTGGGGACTTGCCCCTAAAATTTCTTATTTTACTTGTGGATTTATTTATACTTTGGTGAATTTTCTGATGTTTTATGGGTTGATCCTGATTGATCACTTATTAACTTGATATATTTATATAGGCTCGGCACTTCGACCCTGAGCGGTCGAATGTGGCTCTTGCTTAGGATTCGAGCACCTTTAGAGGCTTTGGTTGACCTCTTCAGGGTTTAGCACCTGCTTAGGAGTCTCCTGCTTAGGAGTCAAGTTCCTGCTTAGGCTTTATCTCCTGCTTAGGAGTCAAGTAGTTTTTCCTCTTGCTTAGGAGTCAAGTGCCTGCTTAGGCTTTATCTCCTGCTTAGGAGTCAAGTAGTTTTTCCTCTTGCTTAGGAGTCAAGTAGTTTTTCCTCTTGCTTAGGAGTCAAGTGCCTGCTTAGGCTTTATCTCCTGCTTAGGAGTCAAGTAGTTTTTCCTCTTGCTTAGGAGTCAAGTGCCTGCTTAGGCTTTATCTCCTGCTTAGGAGTCAAGTAGTTTTTCCTCTTGCTTAGGAGTCGAGTGCCTGCTTAGGCTTCATCTCCTGCTTAGGAGTCAAGTAGTTTTTCCTCTTGCTTAGGAGTCAAGTGCCTGCTTAGGCTTTATCTCCTGTTTAGGAGTCAAGTAGTTTTTCCTCTTGCTTAGGCTTCATCTCCTGCTTAGGGGTCAAGTAGTTTTTCCTCTTGCTTAGGAGTCAAGTGCCTGCTTAGGCTTTATCTCCTGTTTAGGAGTCAAGTAGTTTTTCCTCTTGCTTAGGAGTCAAGTGCCTGCTTAGGCTTTATCTCCTGCTTAGGAGTCAAGTATGGTGTCTGAGTGCTGAAGCCGATGGAATTTTATTTTCCAAGGGAGAGCTTGATCTTTTGGGAGCTGGAGCTCAATCACTTTGTAGCCGCAAATCTTGTGACTCTGGGAGTGGTATCACCCGAGCATCACTTTGCTCAAATAAATAACTTGATATGATGCTGCATAACACAACATTAAAGGCGTGGAGCAAAACATACCAAAACATATTAGTTTTAAGCTAGATTTAAGGAATAATATCACCTGAGCATTTCGCGGCCTCTGATTTTAGGCATTCCCTGAAGTTGCTATGGTTGAGCTCTGGGAGTGGTATCAGCCGAGCATCACTTTGCTCATTAAATGGTGGCCGAGTTCTCTAAGTCTTCGGCTCTCCGAGGTCGAGCTGTGGTGGCCGAGCTCCGAGGCCGAGCTGTGTTGGCCGGAGCTCAACTGAGTAGTCGGGAGCCGGAACTTGGCGTGAAGTAGGAGCCCTCAGAAGGGCTTGGCGATTAGGATGGGTATCAACATTCCATTTTAAAACCTGAGGAGAATCAGCGTGGGTGACCAGTATATTATTGTATTGCGGGAATTCTCTGATTCTGTTAATTTCGCCAGGGTGTATGATAGTTTTGGACCTTTTGATGAAGGGAGAGCGTGCTTTTTCATTAAACTGAATATGTTCAGCAGCTGCACCCTGGATTTGACAACCTCGTAAGTAGCTATGACTCAGAGAGATAGAGACGATGACAGTTGTATTTAAATTCCTCCAGTTGAGGACCCCATCGGCAAGAAAGAGAAGGCTAGACGAGGTTGTGGTTGACAAGCCGGTCGTAGAGGACAGGAGCCAACGACTTTCATTGACTGTACCTCCCTTCAATCGAGCTCTCCTTCTCCATCCGCCGCCGCTACAAACCGAAGTGAAGAAGAGACTTCACCGGAAGACAGGAAAGGATCTCCATGATGGCTTCGTCCATTAGGGTTTCATCATGGGTGGCATCTTGGACAATAACAACGCCTCCGAGGAAGCTAGTAATCGGTTACCTAGATCGCAACCTCCCTCATTGTACAGATCGGAGTTAAACCGGATGAGCCGATTGGATGAGTCAAAGGAGGAAGTGCTGTCTGCTTTATCATGGCAGCGTGAAGAGGTGCGGCGGGCGGGAGTGGTCGTGTGGCCGATCTACACGGGCATGACCGGATCATGGCGGGGCTGCGCGCGGAGGAGAGTGGCGATGACGGTGACTTCGTCGGTGTGGTCGCGCATGGTGCCGCTGAGAACAAGACCCTCTGCCATTGTCGGGCTTCACTCCCAGCTTGACAGGATGGTATCATTGTTATGTTGAGGATGCATGGCATGCATGATATGATGCTGAGTCGAACACATCATCCTGAAAGTGCCGGTAACTTTTGTCTCTCCTGGCTCTAGATAAACCCTGAATTCCATAATGACGTCGGTGGTGCTGGAGTTTGGGAGGAAGGAGATGGCGTCGAAGCACGAGCCAGGGGACTGAGTCACATCGCAAATCGCTTTTAGGGACGCGGCAGGGGTTAACTCAGTTTGGGGTACCAAGTTGGATGAGGATGATGATGAGACTGTCATGATGATCTGTGTCTTCTTCTTATAGGCTTGGTGTTCAAGTTCATCTATTTTACCGTAGCCTTTGAAGGACTTGATTGAGTCCATAATAAATAATACGAAATTGTTTTCTGTTGTTTCTATGATGACTCAGTTTGGAAGAGTGAGCAAGTGACAATGAGGGTGAATGTGTGGCCAGGGAAGAGTTTTACCTGGCCCCACGGTGGGCGCCAAATGTTCCTGCCGAGATCCGTTTTGTCGGGATCTCGCCATAGAACGTTAAACCAAGGGGATTGTTTTGGATTTTGGCTTGACAAAATTCAATGACTCCGGTCCTACGTATCCCAGTGGGAATCAAAGCCAGACGTAGTTCTAAGTTCATCCCTTGGCGGGGCGGTGATCTCGATCCCTTAATTTTGTATCGGACGAGTACTAGGGAGCAAGGATTGTCTGAGAGTCTCTTGGTCGACGCTAGTTCCTCTAACACGCTTAAGGGAGAGTTACCGGGATTCAGTGAAAAGTGAGTTTCTTATGAGGGGTACTCCTCCTTTTATAATGGGATTCCCCTATCTCTTAGAGATCTGATTTATCTCTTAATATCTTTCAGAGATTTGATTTATCTCTTAATATCTCTTTTGAGATATGATTTGTCTCTTGATATCTCTTTTGAGATATGATTCCTTAATTTAAGGGATATTATCTCTTTTAACCAGATAAGGTTATTTTAGATAATATCAGGATTTAATATCAATATCTTATTTCTTTAATTAAATGATCTTTGATTTATTATCCTTATTTTCTGAACTGGGTCGGATACTTGAACTCGGTGGCCGGGTTAATAACCTCGGCCAGTACATCAATCATGTACCACTCCTCCATTAAATTGACGTAAGAAAACTAACAAACATGTCCAGGTGGCCTGCTTGGTGGGACAAATAATATCAATATAATTAAAATAATTAAATAAATATTATATTTCATAGCTTCCTTCGTACAGGGGATTTCCCCTTGCTCCAAACAAGAACCTCCAAAATTCTCTTGAAATTATAGATTCCCGGTCACTAGAGAATGGGAAATCAAAGCTCCAATGAAGTGGCTATGGTTGTTCTGATGGCAGATTACATAGGAGAACAAGACGGGTTCGATAACGAAGGGGACGAAGGATATCGAGTAGTCTGTGCTTGTTTTTCTATTTCTGATTTGTCCATTGGCAAGGCAAGCATTGAGCTATTTGGTTTAGTTCTCATGCAGGCAGAAACACTTATAGATGCTTTTCCACCTTTAGATAAATCATTAAGTAAATTGCTTGGAGAATCTCCTTATTTGCCAATGTCAGTTTTAAAAGTTCTAGAAATGCAAGTCGAAGGATTTAGATAGTGTTTGGTACAAGTTTTAATTCCCAGGAATAACATTCTCAGAAATATAGTTTGTTTGAGAATAAAACATTCCATATACCAAACGCTACTTTAGAGATTCTTTCCTACCTTCGAGATACTTGTTTAAAAATTGGTTTGCATGTCTTCTCTCCAAATTTTTTTCAGTTGTGGTTGCTGCTCCCTTTTACTTTGCTGAACACCCACTGATGTTCAGTATTTTTTGAAATGAACAGATTAAAAACATGATGAGAGAGTTTGAATTGTATTTTAGTTAAACCTTTTCAAAACAAATATCTTTATCTTTTCACAAACAACAGAGAATAGACGCTTTAAAAAGCATTACAGATGCTTTGATGCATCTGAGGTTTACAGATAAAAAAACAGACGTGTTTAAGCTTTAACAAATTAAGCCCCAGCTAGCTCAACTGGATAAACAAATTGAAAGTAAAGAGATAAGAGTAAGAAAGAACACGAAGATTTATACTGGTTCACCCCAAACCTTGGCCTACATCAAATCTATGACTTCACCAAGATTTCACTATACCTGATCGGATTACAAACAAGTATTATTATTTTCATACCTAGCTTTTTCAGTCTCCTACTAGTATATTGTTTTCACATCTAGATTTTCAAGGATATTTGACATAATGTGATTTATTATTTATTATTTAAATAAAACTTACATGTATGTACTTAATATTCAAACTTATACATTCCATATTGAGCTTTATTGTTTACAAACTGAATAAAAGGCTAAGAGCCTCCAAACCAAATGACTGATCACAATTGATTATTCAATTGTAAGAATAAAACAAAACTCTGGAGAATGCAAGTGGAGAAGTCGCCATCGTCACCAAAGAAGCAATCGTTGTTGGCGTAAGGCTCAAAGGTAAAAACTCCGGAACTCCACCCTTCATCGTTGTCGCATGTCCTACTTCTCCACCTCATGCAAGGCTCTGTTCTTGTTCATACTTTTTGCTATCGATGTCATTCTTTTGGAAAGCTCGAGGGACTCTGAAGCTTGCCAGAGATGTCGCTACTATAAGCAGAGAAGTTGATGAAGACCGGGTAACATTCTGCTAGCCATTCATGATTTGTCGTTTTGCTTGTCGTTCAATACCCTTATAATTTTAGATTCCAAATTAAAGTATGGGTGCTTTAGTCAATGCATTCCAAATATTTAAAACTCCTTCTCCACCAAATTCCTCCAATATTGGAGAGGAGCCAAAATTGAGTAGGACTGGTCCTCCCCTCCCAATAAAAAAGAACCAAACAAGAAAAATTTATAAAAATCCCTCAACTTACTTCCATTTTCTTGCAATCAAACACTATGTTATGGTGGTTATTATAAAAGTAAAAGATTTGTAATGATATGAGAATCCATAATTGGTTGAAGGTGTTAAAAAATTTCAATTAAGTCCTTAAAATATTTCTTTTTATATATAAAGGAGTACTCACTAGGGCATTTTAAGGCATTTTTTCCACCGAAATGCAGGGCATGTCTGTAAAATTAGCTAATCTTATCACTAAAATATTATTGTATTCATTATCTTCATAATAAATGCCCTGATTCTCTGTTATTACAGTAGCCCCGATTCTCTTCATACGTTTCTTTTTGCCCTCATTTTCTCAAGGTGCATTCTTTTGCTCTCATCTCTCATTACGTTTCTTCTTGCTTTCATTTTCTCAAGGTGCATTCTTTTGCTCTCATCTCTCATTTTCTTTTTATTCCATTTCATCTCCCGCATTCTCTTCCTCTATTAACTCTCTTTGGTCTTCCTTTTCTTTCTTTTTTTTGCTTTCTCCTTCTATTTACACCGATTTTCCTTTGTTTTTATAAATCTTTGCACAACAAAAACATTGCAGGTGGACGGCGCACTAAAGGTTTCTTCTTCAAGGTACAAATTTCGTTTTTTCATCTCTTGCATCTCTGGTATTGTTTCATTAACTTTCTTCATCAAAAAAGAAATTTGAGTTATTTCATCTCTTGTATCACTATTATCACTGTGTCTCTCCCTAAATATCTCATTTTCATTTTGTTTTGTTTTATGGATTTCTTAATTGCATTATGCGTGTTGATCGTTGTGACTCAACACTCTTTTTCCCTCTCTTTGTGTTTTTTAAGTGTCTCGATCTCCCCTACTCTCATTTTCAATGCTTTTGTGTTAATTGTAGCTTAAAATAACTGTAGGTCATTCATGCAAGGATTGTTTGTGATGTGTTGATAAAAAACCAGAAAGTTATCAACTTAATAAATGAAGGAAGAGGGTCGTCCCTGTGTAAGTTGTTGAGGAATCAATGAAGGAAGACTGAATGCTACATTAGTACTGGGTGGTATCAACTTTGTAAAAAGTGTGAAAAAATGACCCTATTGTGTTTTGATTAATGACCAAACTAACATGAATTACACTTTGATTCACCAATTTCTTGCAGAGCTTAAATGTTTGTATAAGATATCATCAGTGCAAGGAAAAGGATGCAAAAGATCAAAGGAGTAAAAGAAGGATCGTGAAGGAATGCTTGAAGATGAAGAATTACAAAGATGAATCACAAGGGATCTCAAGCAATATTAGATTTTGATGTAAAGAAATTTTTAAGTTTTTCTTTGTGAAAATAACTCTCTAAAAAACAAATAAAAAAGTTTTTCATAAAATAAAATGAGCTTAGAATGAAAAAGAATTAAATGAAAGTTCTGTACATCTATGTGTATATCGATGTACTTTCTGTTAATTAACTAACTTTTAATAAAAACCTATGTGTACATCAATGTATAAATAGTATACATCAATGTATACATCGATTGATTATGACTGACTTGATAAATATGCAAAACAAGCTTCTGTAAATCGATTGCACAATCGATGTATAAGTTGAAACAGAAGCTAACACTTTTTGAAAGAAGCTTACAATCGATTGCACAATCGATGCATAAGGCTAAAGAGAAGCCAACATGTGTTGTAACATGCATCCAATCGATTGGCACATCGATGTAAACACAGAACAGAAGTAAATTCATTTGAAAACGTTAGAATAATCGATTAGTACATCGATGCATAAGCCCAAACAGAGGCAAAGATTTTTGAAACCAATTATGCAATCGATTGACCAATCGATGTAAAGACTTCTGGTTTGAGAATGCTTATGATTTTCAAGAACATAGTCGATGTACACATCTATGTATGTATCACTCAAAATCAAGAATTTCCAAGAACACAATCGATTTGGCAATCGATGTATTCAGTTATAAAAATTGAATCTTTGATTAATACATCGATTACACAATCGATTGACTGATGACTGAATTTTTCAGGGAAAGTTTGTTTTGATCTTAACTGACTTTTGAAGTGTGTCCAACAGATCTATTTTGATATACTACTATATAAAGGCATGGGCAAACACATTCTACACAACAATTCATTCAATACTAAGATAAAACACGAAATTCATTGAGAGAGCTTTTCATTGTAAATATTTGAAATATTTCTGTTAGAGCTTCAATTTGTAATACTTGATTTCTTAAAATCAGAATAAAAAACCTTTCTTACTGCAGAAGGAAGATTAGAGAGAAGGTGTTCTCTCTGGGTAGATCAATAGTAGAAGGGACTCTTGTTGGTTTGACAACAGTAGAAGGGACTCTTGGGAATTACAAGATTGTTTTGGCTGAAAAGCTTTCAATTGGGTAGATGGAACCTGAGAGTTGAAGCTTGTAAAGAATCCTTTAATTGTTTTGATTTTAGTAGATGAAACTCACTGTGAAGTGGGAACTGGATGTAGGTTACCAGAGGAGGTAGCTGAACCAGGATAAAATCTCGCTTTGCATTTCTCTCTATCCCTTAACTCTCTTAATTGCTTTCATTTTATGAATGTATGTTTAGGAAATTGTTAAGGATTAAATTTTGTGAATGCTGAATATTGAAACCAATTTTTTCATCTCTCTTTCTTATTAAAAGAAGAAGGTCTTGAATCAATTCATTAAGCAAAAACTTGTTTCGGTTAGTTGGTTGACAAAACCTTTTCAAGAAGTTTAGAAAAGTTTCAGTTTTTGCATACATGGGAAAAGTTTTCAAAAATCACTCATACTCAATTCAACCCCCTTCTTGAGTATCTAGAAGCCACAACCAACAAAAAGAACACTTTATTATAGGGGGATAAGCTGAAGTTTAAAATACAGGATGATCCTTATGACCTTCAAGTCGAAATAATCAGAAACCATAGCCGGCGATTAATTGCTAAGCCTATTTTTATACTTAGAAAATTATAATATAGTACTTTTGGTGCTTATGTTTCTAATTGTTATTATTGTTGTTGTTGTTTTTTTATTTATTTATTTACAAAGTTCCTAATTGTTGTTATGTCAGTTTAATCATGATTTGGATTTAGCACTATTTTTGTCATGCTATTAATCAATTAAGTCCTTAAAATATATCTTTATATTTATAAAGGAGTATTCACTAAGGCATTCTAGGGCATTTTTTCCTGCCGAAATGCATGACATATCTATAAAAGTATCTATTTTTTCACTAAAATATTATTGTATTCATTATATATCTTCATAATAAATGCCCCGATTCACTGCTATTACAATAGCCCTGATTCTCTTCATACGTTTCTTTTTGCTCTCATTTTATCAAGGTGCATTATTTTGCTCTCATCTATCATTACATTTCTTCTTGCTCTCATTTTCTCAAGGTACATTCTTTTGTTCTCATCTCTCAATAATTTTTATTCCATTTCATCTCTCTCATTCTTCGATTCTTAAAATTAGGTTTGTGGCATCTAATTGATATGAATGCCTTTTAGTTGTGTAATAAATTTAATAATTATATTTTAATGTTTTATAATGATTGAAATTAAAAATCATTTCACGATAGAATTTTAAAAATAAAAATACGTTTTATTTTTTAAGCATAATTTAAAATAGAAATTTTAACCAACACAATCCTTATTTATAACCCGTGCATAGCACGCACAGGTCAAAATAATAGTACATATATACAACAATGTTTTTCGAACACTAGAATGGTGTCCCCTTTGTTTTTCAATGTATGTTCAAGATGCGTGTATACAAAGATGATAAAAAATATGAAGTATGTGAGAGATAGAAAGAAACACATACGGTGTCTAAGTTTTGATATTCAAATAACACAACTCATATGTGTGTATATATATAAGTTTAATTAGGATGCACTGTTAGTCTAAAACTTCTTACACTATCAATCAATCGCAAATCGTTTTAGGGGTGGATTTTAAGGTAGTTACGATAAAAATAAAATATTTTTTTAATGATATGATTATTTATAATTAATTGACAATGTATAAAAAGGTTATAATACCAATATATACCAATTAAATTATATATATATATATATATATATATATATATATTTGATGAAATAACCGCAAAACATACAAAATATTTAAATTCCATCTAGTTAATTATTGAGTTAGTCCTGAACTATTTGGGAATTTTCAAGTAGGTCCCTGAACTAAAAAGAAATTTAATTAGGTCCCTGAATTTATATAAGAATTTCAATTGGATCCCTGAACTAAAAAGTTTTTAATTGGGTCCCTGAACTTATATAGAATTTTAGATTGGGTCCCTAAAGTAAATATGATTATAAAAAATACTAAATTGATAGATAATTAAATTTAAAAAAAAAACATTTGACATAATAATAAAATGACAAAAGATGAATATGAGATAAAAAACTCACGATTTAAATTAATAATAATAAAAAAATAAAAAAAAAACATAGTGAAAAAAGTTATTGTTTAGCATAATAACTAAATAAAAATTGATAAACTTGAGAGACAAAATTTAGTTCTTGAAATGATAATAACAAAATAATGAAATATGAAATTGTGCTAGAAAATTCATGTTTTATAAAAAAAATATTAAAAGATTAAACTGATAAACCTCAGTTAAAAAAATTTAGTAAAAGATGAAACTTAGCAGAGAATGTCGTTGTTTGAGATAAAAAAAAATTTTGATACAAGAAAGTGTAGGTGAGTTGGATCCCGGGGCTCACCAGGGTCAGGGCAGGCCTCACGGTTCAAAGAGCGTTTACAGAGATACTTACAGATTACTCACCAACGAGATCCTCACATCGGCAGTGAAATAATTTTTATTCTAATATTATAACAAGAGATGAAACTGAGTAAAAAAAAATAATATTTAAAAAATAAAAATAAAAATATAATTTAACAACAAAATTATTGTTTGAAATAATAAATAAAATAAAGAATCTAGTTAAGTAAATATCATATCCTTTTTTATTTTCAATTTTATTTTGAGTTATTTAGTTTATATTATTATTTTGTATTTTAATTGAGGTTTATCTTAAATTATTTTAATATTTCTTGAATACTCCCTCAGTTCTTTTTCTTTAGTAATTTAAGGTTTCTACACATAGATTAAGAAATCATTAATGTATTTATATTTGTACCAAAATACTCTTATTTCTACCATTAATTATTTATAAATTACAACTATATTTACTCTATACTCCACTAGTCATTGTCCCCTTGGGGTGGACTAGTTGGTAAAGTTCATGCTACCCTGCTAGCCAGGTCACGGGTTCGATACCCACTTCCCCTCGATTTACAACCTATCTAAATCGAATTTGCGCTGTGGACTGGGATAGTCGAATCCGTAAATTCCACCGGAAATCCTCATAGAGGTTGGTGGTTGGCTCTGACCTTGCATGGGGTCGGTCATTGCCATAATCTAAACTTTTATGTAACCAAAAAAAAAAAATACTCCACTAGTCATTTATGTACTTGGAAGGTTTTGTGTATTTTTAAGGTATTTCAATTTAATTCTATTATAAGTATATGGAAAAAAATGGTCAAATATGTCTTGGGTTTATAAAAACCCATTGTTTTGGAACAAAAACAAATAACTAAAATTACCAAAGAAAAAGAATGGAGGGAGTATTATTTTTGTTTGATGTGCCTGTTGTTGTTGTTATTATTATTATTATAATTTTAATGTTATTTCAAATTTTAAATATTTGACTCAGTTTAATCTTTTAATATTTTGTTATAAAACATGAATTTTTAGCACAATTTCATATTTCATTATTTTGTCATTATCATTTCAAAAACTAAATTTTGTCTCTCAAATTTATATATTATTATGTTAATCAATTACTTTTCTAACTAAGTTTTTTTTTAAATAGTGGCATTTTCTCTCACATTCATCTTTTGTCATTTTATTATTATGTCAAACAATATTTTTTTCACTAAATGTCACCATCTATCATTTTATTTTATTTTTATTTTATATAGTCATTTTTCTACTTTAGGGATCCAATTAAAAAATTTATATAAATTCATGATCTAATTAGAAACTTTTTAGTTCATCGACCTAATTAAAAATTTTATATAAATTCAAGACTTAATTAAAAAAAAATTTAGTTCAGGAATTTAATTAAAAAATTTTAAATAGTTTAGGGAACAACTCAATAATTAAATCATTCCATTTTAATCTTTGATTTTTCTTAAGGATGATTATTTCCTAAATTTAACCTGTAATCAAATCAAATGTTTTACACCGAAGAAACCGATACACGATCCAACCAAATGCCACTTTCCAGTTCCCAAAACCGCGGACCGCAATTCATAGTCTCGAAACAACTCACCCTTCCCGTCCTTGCTTCAACCAAAAGGCTTTCTCTTCTCTTTTCACAAAAACAGAAACTCCACTCTTTATTATTTTTTTAATTTATTGTATAATAATATATTAATTAATACTCGCTCCGCTCTTTTTCTTTATATTTTTAGCTTCTTATTTTTATATCAAAATAATCTGTGTTTTATAAACCCGAGTTATAATTGATCAATTTTTTTCATATATATTATTATATAAGGTTAAATTGATTTACCTTGAAAATACACAAAACCTTTTATGAATGAGCTAGTGAAATATGGAGTATTTATTTAAATTGGTCAATGTCATTGGAACTTGTAAACAATCAATGATAGAAATAATGATATTTTAAAATAAATATACATAAATTAATGATTTTTTAATATATGTATAAAAAACTTAAAAAATAAAGAAAATGAATTGAAGGAGTAACTTTTAATTTCAATTCCTTTTTTTTTTCCGACGTGACAAATTTTCAATTACTTCGTCTTTACTATTTATCATTTCCATTTTAATTTCTTTATCTATTCTCTTTTGAGACTGCGTTGTTTTCCAGCTGCTCGAGCTTAGAATCTTTCTCAAATTATAGCCGTTATAGTAATCCAAATCCACGGTTACACAAGTTTACCTGGTACATTGCTTTGAAAAAAAAAAGTTTACCTGTTACATAGTGCCACATATATGAATATAATTATTTATTTTTATCCATGATATACGATATGTGAAGTTAAATAAATAAAGGTTAAAGTAATACTTTGGTCCCTATATGTGATTCGAATTTTCGATCTGGTCCCTATACATAAAAAATTATTAAAATGATTCCTATATGTATAAAAAATCCCTATTTGATTCATGCCGTACAAAATTTTAGGGACTGATTTGATAATTTTTTTGCTCGTATAGGAACCAACCGGGTAAAATACACGGACCAAATGAAGATTTTTTGTATGCATATGAACCATTTTAATAATTTTTTATGTATAATGACCAAATAAAGAATTCATGTCACGTATATAGAATAAAATATTATTTTAACCTTAAATAAATATTATATATTATATACGGTGAGGATGAAGTTAATAATTATTTTGAATGCCGCATTCAAATAATAATTATTGGGAAAAAAACGTCGGCATTTGTTGTTATTCCCTTTCCCTTTCACAACAAGTTCCACAATTTTGTTATGGTAGATAGTAGATTCCTATTTCTTCTTCTTCTCCCTCCATAAACCAAGAAACAAAGAATCAACAGAAAACAAAGGAAGCTCGTTTTCTTGTTTATCTGGTTTTAGAACATCACATATTCACATCCCTTGGTCTCTCTGTTTCTCCATAACAGAATAAGAGGCCAAGGAAACAAAGAACTCTATTATTTTTCTTTTCTTTTTATAATTACAATATATTATACTTTTATTTTATTTTTATTGCCTTTTGTTTTCCCTTATCAGCATCTGATTCATCGTGGTTTCGTGGGGGATAAAAAGGTGTTGCTATATTTTCGCTGATTCTTCAAACCCCACTTTCAGAAACGGTTGTTTTCTTCCTTTTCTCTCTCTCTCTTTCATCAAAAGAGGAGAGGGGGTTTTAGTTTTCATTTCCGTTTCAGCATACAAAACAAACTATATTTTTCCCACCCCAATATTTGATACATTCCTTCTTCACTTTCCTTTTACCTTTTCCAGCAAATTGTTCTCATAAAGGAACCATTTTTAATGGAAAACATGTGGATTCTGAGATGGGTTTTGATTATTGGGTTGATGGGTTTGGTGTGTGTTGAAGGGCTTGGTGTGAATTGGGGTACACAAGCAACACATAAATTGCCACCAGACACAGTGGTTAAGATGTTGAAGGACAATGGGATTCAAAAAGTGAAGCTTTTTGATGCAGATGAGACAACAATGAGTGCTCTTGCTGGAACTGGGATTGAAGTCATGGTTGCTATCCCTAACAACCAGCTTGCTGATATGAATAGCTATGATCGGGCCAAACAGTGGGTTAAGAAGAATGTCACCCGTTACCACTTCAGTCAAGGAGTTAACATCAAGTGAGTTTTACAAAAAAAAAATTCATTATCAATTGACTGCTTGAATTGTTATTATTTAGTAGGGAAATGATAACGAGTTTCGGATACTGGTTAAGGAATTAAAAAGATAAGTCCTTATCGGACAAATGGTGTAGAAGTTGAATTTTTTGTTTTTCAATAACCTTACATTTTCTTGATTCCTTAACCAGGGACCTGAAATATTGTTATCATGGTTGCCATCCCTTTTTCATGATATTTTCATATAAATTGTAGAGTTTATTTGATAGGAGATGTTAGATTGACATTTTGAACTAGTTGATTTGATGCCAAGTTCTTCTTTATATCTATTGTATTTCTTGGAGAATTCAGCTTTGAATCCCTAAATTGATTATGTTTCCTTGTGGCCTTTATTATAGCTTATGTTTTTCCTTGTGGAAAATTCAAAATCCAATGTTCTGTACCGGAGTTTGAACGAGTCAGAATTTTGGGTTATGGCTCAATTAGCTCAACTGGTTAAATTAATTGTTCAAGTGAAAATAAACTAGGCAACATAATAAGAAATAATAAAAAATTATCGAACTAAAAACCTGAGGTTTTTTTTTTGGTGAGACGAGAATCATACCACTAGACCAAATGCCCAAGCTAGTGTTTCACAGGTTGAACCACCCATTTTTTGAAACATTGGGAAAATCAGAGGTCCCAGGTATTTTCATTGACATGAGGATTAACAACAACAACAACAAAATAATAATAATAATAATAGTAATAATAATAATAATATTTTCATTATTATTATTATTATATTATTATTATTATTATTATTAATATATGTTATTTGCTGATGAGTGTAAGCATCAGGAAAAGTGTGCAAGGAATCTTTCAAAAGTGAACCCATTGTCTCTTATCTCAAGGAAAGCTCTGTTTACTGGGCGATATAACAGAATTAGATTCTTTAATTTGGGTAGTGGTGCCTCCTTGAGTCCTTGTTGGCTTGTAGTAACGTTTTATGTGGCTGGGGAGAAGGATATTTGTTCTAAGAATCATTTTGCCATTCTTGAAGGTGATTGCTGCTTACTACTTGGTGGAAGAAAAATTATACAAATATGTGATATTTGGATTCAGATAACTTTTTGTCATACTCAAATAGTTTTTTTTTATAGCAAAGTATGTATACTTTGTGTATCATGAGAAGTTATCCGAGTTAATTGTTCAATTAATACTGCTCTAAAAGATATGTGTATGTACCAAAAAACCAAAATATGTCTCGGATATTTATATTTATACTATCCATCCCAACTCCTCACCTTTCAATGTTTGGTGGTGATTTTTCCTATTAATAATCCATTCCATCACTGAGGATTTTTTGATGATCAGATATGATTTCTGAAGTGAATATTCTTTTATAAAAACTTAAAAAGGAAGGGGGAGTATTAAGTTACTGATTAAGACAACAGGCTAGAGTGCATCAAGAAGGAATAACAAACAGAACAATTAGAACTTGTAGGGCATGTCGGTTCTATGGCTTTCACCTTTTAGTTCTCCAGTTTTGACTTTATGTATTGGTTAATGAGAAGTTTGAATAATTTTAAAGAAGTTAGGCATTTGATTTGTGCTTGTAGACAATTTATTAACCATAATGATCATGTATTTCCATAGTTTATGGTTCTTTACTTCTTTAACGTTTAGAGGGAAATGCTGCTTGTTTAATGCTACATGTTAAGCTTCATTGGATGGAGATCCAATATATTCTTATTATAATTTTATCAACTTCTCTTGAAATGCTAAATTTTGTCAGCTTTAGGCAAACTTGTAAAATATTTTGGGGAATAATTTGGAATTATGTTAGGTTTGGGCTCTCAGTTATAACTAGGTCTGCAAAGTTGGTGATGTCTGTTTTTGCCATTGGAGTGGTCAAACTCTTAAATATGGTGTTACTGTGAAACTCTTCAAAAATATATCATTGCGTACCTTTATTTATTAGGAAGCATTATCATTGTTATGGCATGAAATCTTTTTTCTCAACTTTGAATTTTGACCCTGCAGAACTATCTCTGTTGCTTTTGATGTTTTTGATTTAATTTTGGGTTCAGGGAGAACAATTTTGTAATTAAGACTGTCTTTTTTTTGCCTAAGTATATATATAATAATGCATTCTATCTATGAGCTTTCACAGGTATGTAGCAGTTGGGAATGAGCCATTTTTGAAATCCTACAATAATTCATTCTTGAATATCACCCTACCTGCACTACAGAACATTCAAAATGCCCTTAATGAAGCTGGTTTTGGAGATGCCATAAAGGCTACAGTACCCTTAAATGCTGATGTGTATCAGTCTCCAGAAGATAATCAAGTTCCATCTGCAGGAACATTTAGGCCTGATATCAGTGATCTCATGACCCAGATAGTGCAATTTCTGAACAAGAATGGTGCACCGTTCACCGTAAACATTTACCCTTTCTTAAGTCTTTATGGGAATGATGATTTTCCTTTTAACTATGCCTTCTTTGATGGGGTGGACAATCCCATAAATGATAATGGGATTGCATACACCAATGTTTTCGATGCAAACTTCGATACCTTGGTTTCTGCCCTCAAAGCAGCAGGATATGGAGACATGCCCATTTTGGTAGGAGAAGTAGGATGGCCTACGGATGGCGACAAGAATGCCAATGCAGGCAATGCTTTAAGGTTTTACAATGGCCTTCTGCCAAGGCTTGCAGCAAATAAAGGAACCCCGCGCCGGCCTGGATTCATTGAAGTTTATCTGTTTGGACTTATTGATGAGGATGCTAAGAGCATTGCTCCGGGGAGCTTCGAGCGACACTGGGGAATATTTAGATATGATGGGCAGCCAAAGTTTCCAATGGATCTTTCTGGTCAGGGTCAAAGCAAATTTCTCATAGGTGCACAAGATGTGAAATATCTTGCACCAAATTGGTGCTTGTTTAATCCAGATGCTAAGGATCTCAGCAAACTTGCAGAGAATATTGACTATGCTTGCACCTTTGGAGATTGCACTGCACTTGGGTATGGATCTTCTTGCAACAACCTGGATGCTAATGGGAATGCCTCATATGCATTTAATATGTATTTCCAGGTGCAAAATCAGAATCCCATGGCATGCAATTTTCAAGGTTTAGCCAAGCTTAGTAGACAGAATATTTCAACACCTACGTGCAATTTTCTTATTCAGATAGTACCTTCTTTGTCCTCTTCTTTGATGCCCTCACTTGTAACCTTCTTATTTATTACCTTATCTATGATTCTGTTATTGTAGAATTTTCTTATACATGCATTAGAGGTGGTATTTTTTCTATGGTTTCATGATTTCTTCTATAGATAGTCCGGATGATATTTTGTTTGCACTTTGCAGATTCATTTAATAAAGTATTTCACTGATTGAGTATAGTTAAGATAGTAAACTTGCCTTGTAAGAACGAGTAGGCTATGCTCTTGTATGTACCTGTTTATGCTTTTGTTTCTTTGTTTTTTACTTTATTTTTTTATTTGTGGTGTTTTTCAATGGAATTCATTTTGGTTGGTTGAGATAGAAGAATTCCTTCAAAAATATATAGATGCATTTTTTAAAAGTTTTATAAATTCCATAGCTAGTCAAATCTATTAACGGTAAAAGCTAGAAAATTTTAAAAAGTCTTGTAATGAGGTGATCTGATTTCAGTCATACAAGTCTTGGGATAATTGGATTATTTTTGTCGAAGTTTGTCCTTTTTTTTTTTACTATATTATAGGTGTGAAGTATCCACCGACTTCGTCGATGAATAATCTGCATCGGGAAATTTGATTGACCACCTTTAGTCGGGTTTTCCCTGACAATCACATTTTTTTTTATCCACAAGACTCGAATTCGAGATCTTATTTGGAATCCGAGTTCAGTTTCTCACTCGAACCAACTTGATGGTGGAAGTTTGTTTATTTGATAACTAGAAAATACTTCATTTACCATACCAATTTTATACTGTCTCATTTTTTCAATTCAAAATTTAGTACAACTTCACAGAATCTGGTGAATGGGTAGCCCTACTCGGTCATGTTCTTCCGTACCTGCTATGGTTTGGCCTCCATCCCCGATTTCTAGTGAGAAAGAACATCCACACACACACATTTTTCAAAGAAAATAACGCACCATGGAATAATAGGAAGTAACTTATGCATAAGTGAACATCAAAACAATAAAGATCACTAAGGGAATTTTTTTTTGCATTAGTAACACATGAACTATAAATAAACAAACAAATAAACAAAACCCAATAAATGCCCCTAATGCAAGTAGAGCACTCCACCTTCATATGAGAGAGCCAATGAGCTTGACGGAAAGTATGGAGGCAGGACAATGGGATGTAGATGGATGCAATCCGACATCTGATTTCGGTTGATTTGAATCGAACCAAACCCATTTAGGCAAGTTGGATTGCTCCATTAAATTGGATTGGATTAAAATATTAGAAATCGAAGATAATCGGTTTGGATCTCCAGTTAATGAAATTTGGACCCATTGAACCCGAAGCGGACCAAACTAAAATTTTAGTATTTTAGAGTCAATAATCAATCTCACACTCATCACACCTTCATTAGTAAACCCTAACTAAAATTCTCTCTTCTCCTTTCCTCAATGAAGGACCCTCACACCCTCACCCCTCCCTCACACCCTCACCCACTCCTGAACGATGGTGGCATTCTCGATCGCTTTGAGCTCGACTTCGATGATCCAATCTTTGGTCTTTGTGTTGACTTTATCAAAACATCATCGACTCGAATGCCGGATGGTAATGAGTTTCAACGACAATTACCATCACATGCTTTCAAGCTTGAAACGTTATAGCGCAACGACAACAATGGGGATTGAAGATTTCGCAGATTCGATCATTTGCGTATTACAAAAGCAGCGTCTTTATCTTCATCTTCTTCTACTTCATCGTCTTGTTCATCGATGTTCATTGATGTCATTTTCGTTGTCTTTGACATCACCATTGGTGGCATTGTTAGGGTCCATTAGTTCTTATTCTGATTGGTCCATTAGTTTTCCGG
The DNA here is from genome assembly GCA_030762895.1 of Sophora flavescens. Lineage (NCBI taxonomy): Eukaryota > Viridiplantae > Streptophyta > Magnoliopsida > Fabales > Fabaceae > Sophora > Sophora flavescens. The sequence goes on from CM061066.1 coordinate 121,688,198, forward strand.
CAACTTCTAGGGTGGACCACCTTGATAGGTGGTACCACCGTGCACAAGTAATTTAAATTATTAGATGTATGTGGACCACAATAATATAGTGCACCCTCTCGCGTTGGATTTTTTCCTCTTCCCAAATTGAAAACCAAACATAGCCTTTTTTCACAACAACGAACCCAAACAAGAACTAGAACATCATCATTACTATTTTTTATTACAAGAATGCATAAGCACAAATAGACTACAGCTACATCAAAACAACTCGCATAGTAATTCACAAAACCATCATGAAAATAGAATTAAAACAGGTAATTTACAGAAACAGATAATGAAGAGGACGAATCATACACATATATATTTGGTAAAACAGTTCCTCTCATGAGTGGGCATGTACTGCAATATAAATTGACCAGATGAAGCTAAAGTACCAGAAATCTGTTCTGCAAAAACCATTAAAACGAAAAGAAAAAAGATTAACAAAAACAAACAAATTGATGTGAAAATTCAAAGAGAGAGAGAGAGAACACGTCTGGAACCGGACCGTCGGTCGACGGCGACAACTCTTGTGCGTGACTCTTGGCGAAGGACTGAGGCGGTAACGTGCTTGGCGGCGCTGCAGCGAACACAGAAGAGAGGAGGGCGGAGATGTGTGGGTCTATTGTGGATCTGAGATCTATTACTCGTGGCGGAGACGACGGCGGAAGGTGACTGCCAAGGAGGAAGGGGAGAGTGAAGAGGGGAGAAAAATCACGTGTATCATGTCTATCATTAGATCTATAAAACTTTAAGATCAAACTGTTGAAATTAAAAACAAAACTTGTGCACGGTGGTACCACCTATCACTGGTAATGACCTAAAGAGAAAGAAGCGATAACACTAACTAGTGAAAAACACTGGTTGGCACCAAAGACAAAATATTCACTAGTGCAGAAAGGGGATTTCATATCGGTTATTTTTGGCTTTACACATCGGTTTTAAAACTGATGTTGAAACGACTGATGTGGTTTATTGGCACTTTACACATCGGTTTTATAACCGATGTGTATAATATTTTATACAGCGATTAACTCTTAACCGATGTGGAAAATTAATTTGTCAATTCGTATCCTATTGTGAAATTTCACTTTACACATCGGTTTTCATTAAAACCGATGTGTAAAGTGAAATTTCACATCGGTTTTGTTTAAAACCGATGTGGAAATTTCACTTTCCACATCGGTTTTAATGAAAACCAATGAGTAAAGTGAAATTTCCACATCGGTTTTAATAAAACCGATGTGTAAAGTCTCATTTTTTTTCCTATTATTTACATTTCTATCATTCCTTCCCCCCTGTTTCAGTAATGCAGATCAATATATACCAGAATAACATACTGTAAATATTCTCAACACAACTAACATATATTGAATTTATTACGAACAATACATACATACATACATATATATATATATACGTTCAATTACATTCAGAGACAACAAAAATAATTAGAAACCAAAAAGCTACATGATATATTATAGATTTCATATCAAAATACATATAATCAGTCAAAAGTAATAGCTAGTACATGATAAGTTTTTAAACTAACTACATATATACAAACTATGGTTGGTACACTTCAAGAAAGAAAGTTGCCCAACGCCTCTTTATGTTGTTGATGTCGAGAATCGAGATAATGGAGTTGGATTGTTGAATATCCTAAGTTTAATTGGACAAAAGATTATATCTTTTAAGTAATAAACTAACATAAAACATATAACGAATCTATACTATTACTTCTAATTGTGTCAATTAACATTTACCTCGTGCCATCTTTCAGTGATCCCGGAGGAGATAATTCCCAACATCCACTGCATCACATAGTAGCCACATTCCCATGACCCACGTTGTATACGTGACTACGTACAAATGAAACCCAATTAGAATATGAGGAATTAAATAAAATAGAAATCAATTATTGTACCCACTGCATTTGATGCATTTGAAATAATAAATATCTTACGCTAGGAATAATCCATCTGATAGCCCGAGTACGCCTTTCACCACGCAACATGTGGGTTGCATTAATAGACCTATCATGACAAAAACATTAATTAAAGTATATCTAATAGATTTCAGATAATTAAAACAACTGCATTACTGATTATAAAGTATTTTAATGCTTACGTTTCGATGTTCGTCTTGATTGATTCGCGGCTTATTTCCCAATGAGCGGAAGAAGACCACGACGTTCATTCTTGGGTACAAGAGCAACATTGCCAATGCAGTCGTATTTGCGGAACGGTTAGTGACTAAGTCATATATAGTTATACTTAAATAAACCGGTACTTACTTATTGAGATAAGGCGCAAGATAGAATTGATGATCGTCTCGGCAAGTATATCACGTATGGTAGTGACCGGGTCTTCCGATGCTAGGAGAACATCACCCTGAATGAACATGGGGTCAATGAACCCATAAAGGGCGAGGTTACCCCGATCGACTAACGCACGATGTAGATACCTAATATATTGGAAAAACATGTTAATTATCATAGTATTTAAAAATTAATTACGTACTTAACTTATAAATAAAATGTACTTACGTGCACCAAAACGATATGTGTGCAGAACTGGCCATTTCTTTATTGAGTACCATCTCCATAAGTTCCTTCTTTGGTATATACAGTTCACGGGGCTGGCATCATGTTCCAACCTTACCAAGGCTGCGTCATTCTCCATGGTGACAACTCAGTATAGCCAGTAACTTTAAAAACATCACCATGGCCAGGTGCCCCTTTGTCGATCCCCTAAACAACATAGATATATATTAGTAATCACGGATAATTAAGTTATTTAATTCGTTATTAACTAAATGGTCAAATGAATACCTTGGCAGGAGCAGACATCTCTGGTCTTCCTAGATCCGACCTTTTAGGCACAATATCATTTCCAACATCCTATAACGAATAAAAATAAAGCATTATCTTTAAACAATAATAAATTATTTCAACTATGAATATAGAAAAACACAACTAACCGAATACCTCAGATGCAACAAGAAAATTGACCAGTCTTCTTGGCCAGAGGATGAAGTTACCGGGGGCCTGACCCACTGTTTGAACCTCCTCAGTGGGCACAGGGACTTGAGCATTAGCATCTCGAATAATCTCAACAACGACCCTCAGATGATCATCCGATAATAACCGATGGTGTATGGTATTACCTAAGTTATTATGTGCCCTACCCAATGCCACTAAGCGGCGATGATGACGATCATCAACATACAGCTCACACCTATCAGGGTCGTCATCATCATCATCATCATCATCACCATCATCATCATTTTCAGGATGATGAGGAGGATCACATGAGCCCTTAGTACTCACATGGACAGAGGGTTGGATAGAGGGTTGGACACCGGCTGTCATCTGCTGGGACATAGAAGCCAATATTGCCATCTTTGGGCAAACCGCTCGGCCATCTCCTCGTTGAAGCTCACTGCAATCTCCTGTTTTAGTCGTGCTCTATCTCTGCTTCAACATCCCCTGTGGCATTGGTGTGAAGATGAACCATGGTATTGGAGAATGCCGACTCCCCATCCAACACCAATGACACTACCGGGTGGTCCGGTTTCTACCGATGGCGGAGATAAGATATCATCGCGTCCTCTAGGAACAAAGGTTCCTTGGGTTAGCTGATCATCCAAGGCATCCTATCACATAAAATATCAGGTCACATTACAATTCGGTAACAATCTTAAAATGACAATTACATCAAACTATACTTACAATCTTCTCGACTACTTGGCGGGCCTCCTCGGATGTATATTGTCCCGCTTTTTCTTTGTCGGCCCCTCTTCCATGAACGATGGCGTGGGGGTGGAGGTGGATCAACAACCTCCGGAAGATTTTCCAGCATTAGGATCCCTCTGAGATGCCGCTTCCGACGTGCTTTCTTTTCCTCTTCAACCATTTTCCCGAACAAGCTTTTTATATCCCCCACGAGACATGACATGGGGGTAGACATTCTTGCTTTGGTTTTTCTGCCCCTTTTTCCTCTTCTCCTATTATAAATAAAAGACAATTAAATTACATAAGTAAATGAAATTAATGCAATTACATAAATTTAGAGACAAATCAAATAAGTTAACCTGAAAGCTGGGATCATGTCGGCTCTGAACAAAGCGATCCCACGTCGCCTTGTCAAGAAACGGATACACCTCAAGTGGGTTCTTTTTACTTTTTGGATTGAATACATAGTATCTGCCCAAGTCGGCCTTAAAAGCCCTCCAATGCTCTCCAGCATACTTTAGCAAACGCTTCTTCATAACGTGTGTATCCGGTATGTCAAAGGTCAACTACATTAAGACCAAAAGAATCAACGAATTATTGTATGATATTATTAAGATAAAAATAAAGTAGATACAGACAAACACAGGACATAGAAGTATAGATACCAGAATACTCTCCCATATTTGCTCCTTCACGTCCGCCGGTACATCTCTCCACCTATCAATGAGTATACTGGGCCTGTTCCTAGCAAGGGTCACCACAAAAATGTTAAACTGATCTTCCATTGACCCAATAGGATTGAGGTTATTATCAAAGTCTACTCTTATCCTTTGATTTGACCCACGGTTGGCAGTCAAATTCCTCATCCGTGTGGCACGTCTACCCTTTCTACTCAGAGAGCGGGGTCTCCGACCATTTGCATGAAGGAGGGATATCCTCATGATCAGCCATGTATACCTGTTTAAACACAAAACAAAAAAAAAACTTGTTAGTATGTCAGTATAAATATCAAACATAACTTATAAATATCGATCAACTTACATAAACGAGTAAGAAAGTTGGTCAGCGACAATGATTAGTTGAAATGCTAAATGTTAGAAATGCTTAAAAATGAGTCATATAGGATATGTATGAAGAACTCCGTCAGTAATTCAGTATATAGGTCAATGGCCAAAAAGATCTAACTACTAGAAATTTTATTTAGACGAGCATTAGACATTTTTTTACACTTGACAAGAAGATGCATGCTGACAAGAAGTTCCTCTATTTGAAGACAGGCTTGGTAACATCTGTGTGTGTGTGTGTAGCATGTAAAAATTTAGACAATTTGGAGAAGTTTTAATCATAAGTAATAAAATTTGGTTCACCATAAATTAAGAGCAATACATGCATTCCTCATTGTTTATGTCCTTCACACCCAAGTTATACTATTTTAACACGTTATAAACCACATAAGCAGGGTAATGGACCCATTAAGAAACCATTGACAATATTCAACATTCCATTGATGTCCAACATGCTCAGCATTTCCCTTCTAAAAAGTGAGGTTTTTATCCCTCTTTAGCGAGTTACAAAAGAAAGTGTTCATGTGAAGGTGTTCAAATTTTATATAGCTCCTTAAACTATGAGAGATAACCCATAGCCATTAACCATTCAACAAAGAAATTGGGCAATTTGGAAAATCTTGATAAAGTAGAAAACTCACAATACATTTTGAAGAAATGGGTTTTTTAGTCACATTGCATGCACCCACTCAGTAGCATCCAAGATTAAAAAAATAAAATAGAAGCAAATGCCATAATTTTCTCCTAGGGAACTTGCATATATTCAATAAAGCAAGAATATGGAAACACTATAAATACTACCAACAAAAAAATGGAAACACAGTTCAAAGACTCAAACAATCACAAACAAAGTTCGAACTCAAAAACACTCATCTTAGAGTCAAACTTATGAATATGCAAACACTTAAAATAGTAACTACCGAAAATGGTGGTCTCGGTGAAACAAAAATGGGTTAAGACTTTACCTGTGTTCGCGAGAGAGGAGGAAGAGGGTGGCTCAGGTCTTTGGTCTGGCGTGCTCGGTGTTGGCTCTCTCCACTAGTGGCCGTAGTTTGAAGAGGTGGTGAGAATGAGAGGGACAGAGAGAGTTAGGGCAATATTCAAACCATAGAGAGTAAAGTTGAGAGAGAGAGAAGAGAGGATCATACCTCGCGATGGTGGTGGAGAGAGGAGCTCGCGCGTGGTGGTGTTCAAGAGAGAAAGGGTTAGGGCGGAGTAGAGAGTGATGAAGAGGAGAAGAGAACTCTGTAGTGGTGATGTTCAAGAGAGAAAGGGTTAAAGGCGGAAGATGAATGTGAGAACAGAGGCGGAGAGCAAGTGAAGTGTTTTGTGTTTTGTGTTTTAGGGTTGTAAAACAAGCGAAGAAGGAGGGAATGAGAAAAATTAGGAACATTACACATCGGTTATTAGAAAAACCGATGTGGTTAACCATATTATACACATCGGTTATGACAAAACCGATGTGTAAAAATTAAACTTTTAACTTCTGAATATTTTTTTAAAATTTTATACATCGGTTACTAAAATCGATGTGTAAAAGTAAAATTTTAATTTCTAATTTTTTTTTATAATTTTATACATCGGTTAACTAGAAACCGATGTGGTTAATCACTATTTTACACATCGGTTCATATAGAACCGATGTTTAATGTTAAAAATTCTGACTTTAATTTTTTTTTATTTTAATTTTAAACATCGGTTAGAAATAACCGATGTGGAAATGTTTTACACATCGGTTATTGACTAAACCGATGTGTAATACTTTGATTTTAATTTCAAAAATACCACCGCCTCGTTTTACACATCGGTTTATAAAAAATCGATATGTAAACTCCGATGTAGAATCCCTTTTCTGCACTAATGATTTCAAATTCATAGTTAAATAAATTGAAAGAGAATCATACCTATCATTATTTGATACTACTCTAGTAGGAATCAAACTTGATGGATACATTTGTTTGGATAATTTCCACGACTCAATCTAACTTCTCAACTTTAAATTCAAAACGTAAAATAAATTTGGTAGAAAGTTGCCTTTATCCTATATTAATAAATTAAAATAAAAAATAAATATGTTTTTTAGAAAAAGAAAGAAAGAATATCAGAATGCAATGCTTCTGCGCCTTATATTTTGAAGTTTATGTACCCTAGCTTCACAACCTCATTCATTCATTATTTGCCGTTATATTTGAATTTCAACGATCTCTTTTCACACTCATGAATGCATACCCTGATCCCTATTTCTGATCACAAAAAAAAAAAAACCCAGATCCCTATTTTAATTTAAAAAAAAAAACCCAGATCCCTACAAAAGAGTCACATTAATAAAATACCTTTTCTACTTGTCGACACTCAGTGAGACGAGTGTTTCTATTTGACAGTGAGATTGGACATTAATGTGTATTGTATGTAAATTAAAATAAATATATATATTTTTGATGGAAAAGAATAATTTATTCTATATCAGGACATAAGGAATAATGATACTTGAACACAAATTTTAATATCATGTATAGACACCATATAATTGATGAGATGTTTTATGAGTGATAAAATAAATGATGAAAGAGAATAAAATAATAAATAAGTGTTGAAGAGTGTTTTTATATGATGTTAAACATCATTTTTGTATCCAAATATCATTACTCCACATAAGTCGGCTGAATTTATTGCAGAAGTTGGGCAAGTGTTGCTTTAAATTAAAATAAATATAGTAAAAATATTTGTACACACAATTTAGATATTTTGTATAGATATTGTAAAATTTATGAGTGTTTTTGGAGTTATGAAATATAATATATGATGAAGGAGAATAAACCTGTAAATAAGTGGAGATAAATAGTTTTATATAATGTTTGACATCATTTTTATATTCAAATATCATTAGTCATGATAGAGTCGTGTGAGAGAAAATATCTATATCAAGATTATTTCTAGTTGAGACTAATTTCATTCGAGATAAAGAGATTATCAAGTATATTTTATCTCTCTAAAATATTTTTTTAGCAAACAAAATATTTTTTATACACACAAATTAAACATGAAAGCATAATTAATGAACTTAATTATTTACCGACCCGGCTATATTTGAATATTCAAAAAGTAAACTTTGTCAAATTATGTTTAGTCATCTGTTCCTCTCCCTCTTTCCTCAACCTCATGTGAATAATGGTGGGGCCATTTAATTCTGAAGAGGCAGACAAAGAAATTGAAGCACATATTAGCAGAGGTTGCTTTCTAGTCTCAATTATGAACCCCTCTAACACCTACCGACTCTGCACTCCAATCTCAACACTCAACAGGAGCATTTGGCTGATGTGATTTCTTTTTCCACAATAAAATTAGTACTCATACACGTTGCACCACCACAACCAACAACCAACAACCAAAGCCAGCAGAAAATTTACACCTTCCTAGCTCTTATTCCTGATAAAGTAATGGTACAATCTCAATCCAAATTCCCGTTGCACTTTTTTTGACTTTAGTTACTAAAAATTAGGCTCCATTTAAACATCTTTTTAATAATTCAGATTCTTTACAGTTCTAAGATAGGGTCATTATGCTTCATGATATGCTTATATTCCATGTGCACTTGGTGGGGGAGGGGGTAAAAGTTGCAAACTTTTGTACCTATGGAACAGGCATTTTTATTTATTTATAAAAGTTTAGGTGAGTGAGGCTCGGAGACTCACCAGGATCAGGACAGGCCTCACAGCTAAAAGAACGCTTACAGAGTTACTTATAAATTATCCACCAGCAAGATCCTCACATCAACAGTAAAATTAAAACTCACAACCTTATTGATTATGAGCTTTATAATTAACAACCGGACCAATCTATGGACCAGACAGCCTCATAATCAGTGATTCGATATTGAACTAAATCTAAAACCCCATATTTCAAATTTAAATTTTTAGATTGATGGGGGAATTTGATGGATATTACTTTAATGTCTTTAACGTTAATTAATAATAGTATCATGAATTTCCGTCAAAAAAATAGATAATAGTATCATGAATTTTTAATGTGGATAGATATCAATTCAAATGTTAATGGCGCGAATCCAACAAGTTTTGATGTTGCTCTTTACGATTGCTGTTAAGTCCCCTGCAGAAGCAGGTGCAGCATGGTACGTGGTGCATGACGTGTCAAAACATTGTCGGCTTGGATTTGGAACTAGGAACCATAAGAATCGTTGCAATATTTTGACAAAATCAACACTTTTAATTAACAATTTTAATAATAATAGTGTATATTTAGATCAACGTTTGATAAAAGTGATTTTGAATATAATTGGTTTTATAAAATTGATGTGGTTAGAATTGAGTTTGAAGTGGAGTGATTTATGTTTGAATGTTTTTATTTTAAAAGCAAGTGTGATGTAAAAGTGTAAAATTTTCAACTTAACTCAAAAACTACACTTTATAGCTTTTAGTCATAATCGTTTCTCGGGCAAAATCAATTTTACCTAACAGTAATCAAGCATATCATTTTTACTAAAATCACATTTGACAGTGGGCAAAATCAATTCTGAAGGTTTCCAACATGAAACCAAGCACGTAGATAATAATAACAATAATCACTTATTTTTCAGATAACCATATATTATTGGTATGAAATATCCATCATCATAAATATTGACCAATCTCCATGAGGGACCTAGATGATACTTAATGGTTGTCCCCTCCCAACCCGTTATATTTTCATACACAAGAGTTAGGAGTCGAACCCCTAACTATTTGCTTAAGGAACACAGGTTGGTTACTACTCACTTATTTGAAAATGCTATTTTTAGAAATATTCAATTTCTTTTCTTTATTTCTACATGTTTACATTTCATTTTCGCTTCAACTTAATTCTAATAAAATAGATGTTACCATAAGATAAATAATAAAATAATTTGTTTTCCCTGTTGCTCATATTTTTATATTAAAAATATTATTATGAATGAAATGTAATAAATTCGTTTTTTTTTTAAAACAATAATTTGCTTTCAAGAGCTCGTTGTAAGAACGTCATGCATCCTCCAAAACTGTTATTATTATTATTGATTATTGAACTTTAAAAGTGAAAGCAGCGATGAGATCATGCATACTTGCGTTGATCTGTCCCGCAGTACCATGAATTAATCTTCACTGAACATGATGACTTGATGATGATGTTTGATGCCACTGACTATTGCTTTTATAGCACCGTAACTTGGGAGTAAGATGGTTATCCGTCGAGGAAAAATAAAATTGATTAAAATATTGATTATTTTCAGAAAATAATATTATCTTAATAATTAAATATTCTTAAAATGGTGAATATATATATATATATATATATATTTAAAGAGTAGATGAATACTCAGAACATGATACATGAAGAACATAAATATCTAAGCAGTGACAATTGCAACTTGATATATATATATATATATATATATATATATATATATATTACAAAAGGTCAGGACCTTATAGTACCGGTCATTGATAACCCTAAACATAAAAGGGAAAAGATGTAAGCAAGATAAAGCAAAATGGGGAAGGTCCGCAACCACATATCAAAATATCGTGGCTCTATGCAGCCAAATACAGTCGGACCAGGATACACTATTCCCAAAAAGGACACCCCTAAGCTGGTCTACAACTAATAGCTGTAAAAAGGGCAAGTCTGAACACTCCTGCTCCCTGAGGAGTTCCCCGGCGACGCATCCACCACTTCCCCGTCCTCATCAGGGGAGTCAGAATCATCAAAATTCGGATCGTCGTCAGGCACATACTTCGACACATCGTCAATGTCGTCGTTGTAAAGGACGTGATCTTCCGGCTCGCCTTCAGGGTACTCCTCAGGATCTTCCTCCAGATCCTCTTCAATAGGTGAAGCTGGCTCAACTCCCGGAAGTGGCACTCCTATGGGTGGGTGCTCGTGAAGTTGTCCCATTTGCGCCAACACTTGTAGATAGTACCAAGGGGGTGGTAGTGACACCCGGACCATTCCTATTGTCTGCACTCGCTGCTGTGGTCCCCCTTCCCCGTTTCCTTTCAGTTCATTAACCGACTCGCGATAGATGGCCGCATGGGATCTGGGGAGTATGTTCCACGCCCCCGGATCTCCCGCATTATCAAAAGTTAGTGTCCTCATTCCCGTCGGGATCCATCTAAACCGGAATATATATATATATATATATATATATATATATATATATATATATATATATATATATATATATATATATATATATATGGAGAAGGAATAACAAGAAAACGTGCAAGAGTGAGATACCAATATATGGATTGGACACAATAACCATATTCATGATGCATACATCACATAAGCATATATCAGATATTTCCAAATAATTTATCAGAATTAAACATGTATAATGTCAAAGGGTCTCATGCCCGCACGGTCAGTTTCGATGAAAATATGCATGACACTTCAACATTCAGGCTCTAAACTTAATCTCATGAGATCCCTTCGTCATTCTAAGAATTGATCAAACTCAAATCGCCACCACTTTGGCATCACGTTAAGTGACTAAACATCCATAGCATACTGTCCCATCCTAGGATGCAGTATTCCATACTCATGGATTTAATAACACACTGTCCCATCCCAGGATGCAGTGATACATTGTACTGTGAATACCTGATCATCAAGGCATCAATCCTATCGACGTGAGGTACGTCTGCCTAAAATGCATGTAAAACAATTGTTCTCAACGTTTTCTTTGTGTTAATTCTCTTTCGTTGTCAAAGCTCAAAAGCTAACGACTTTTCATAAATTTTAACGTTTTGAAATTATCAACATCAACACGGGACACGCAGTCCGAGTGCTCAATCACAACACCTTAGACCGATGCACCAGTCAAGACTTGTGGTCATAGAAAACAACATTCAACTTTTCCACGTTTTATCACAACGTGAATAGGACGCACAATCCAAAACAACGTGACACGGATCCAAGATCTAGTACCAATCATTTTCAAAGGTTTTCCTTCATAAAACATACTTTTTAAAATTATTTTCACTTATACTAAAATTATTTGAATGGAAGAAAGGTTGTTCTCAAGTTTTAAAATATTTTCCACTTAGTTCCCAGAATACTTTCCATTTCATTTTTTTTTCGAAATTGGTAATATACTAAAATATATTTTCTTTTCGATTTCAAAACTCAACTTCATTTCTTTTAACAAAGAAGTGCTCTGATAAATACAGTTATAATCAAGGTTTCCTCATGAGTCTTTTGAGACTTTTATCTTAATAATTAATTTTACACTGACAGAGGTCAGGCTTCTCAGACATCAATCAAAAGTAGAATAATATTCTCATCAACCGCATAACAAATAAAACAGTTCATGCCATATATCCAAATCTCAATCATATTAGACAACTCTGTACATCACCAATCATATAAGACAACTCAGTTCATCACAACAATCATGCATATAGTTATTGGAAACATCTCTTAGGCTTTCCCCTCTTACCTGAAATCGAGGTATTAGTGCTTCTAGCTTGGTGTAGGTTACTACGATCCTCCGTACTCGCTTCACGACAGAAGTCTAAGAATTTCAAACACATAGCACAAGTCATAAATAACTAAAACATCATTATCTACCTTTGTCCTCGATTCGGCCATGACACGAATATAGGGTTAGAGATTTTCAAAATTTATACAACTCATGGATTAATGATCCTTAAGTGTTAGGAGTTCAAAAACAATGATCACTTTACAAAGATTGAACAAAAATCCCACTAAGCCACTAGCTTAGGGTTTCGGCCTTGCTAGGAAAATGGGGAGAGAAATTTTTGTTTGATGAAAGCTCTTAGATTTGGCATCAAAAGGTACTAAGAGGTTTAAATTCATGATCATATTACAAAAGTTGAAACAAAACTCCCTAGGTCCAAAACCACATAGGTTCGGCCATCCTTGGATAAATAGGCTAGAAATTTTTGTTTGATGCAAGCTCATATATAGTGAATATAGAGATGGTTTTGAGTTCATAGAAATTGGTTTCAACACAAACAGATTTTTATACAATTTTCTAGAGATTTTAGAAGTTAAAAAAAGCTTTGAGAACATCATTGAAAAGCATAGAGTAAACTTATGTAATAAATGTAGAACTTGAAAGAGAAGAGCATGAGAGTGTTACCCTTAAATCTAGGATGAAAAAGTATGAAGAATTTGAAGCTTGACAATGAGTAAAAATGAAAAATTTGAGTGATAGAAACTTGAAATAGTAGAATGAAGAAGAAGAAAATGAGTGAGGTGAAATGGAGTGTGAATATATAGAAGGAGTAGGCGTGAAAGAGAGAGAGAGAGGGAGAGAATTTGATGAACAAGTTTTGGGTTATGACATGTTTGGTTGGCAAAACGGAGAAAAAATTACTTATTTGATTATAAAATAGTAAAATTTGAAAAAGTGTAATGATGACACTTTTTTTATGGATGTGACAAAAGGCTTCTACCACCATGCCTACTTTTCCAACAAGTCACTTCAATCCTTTCATGTCTCCTATTCTGCTCCATTGTGTATCCGGTTCAAGTTCCTGATTGTATTTCGCCCGGAATAAATATTATATTTTGACCCAGAACAAGGATTTTCGAAAATTCCCAGTATTATACAAAACACAACAAAACCACCAACCGTTTCTTTCACGGGTCAAAATTAGGTTTTCTGCTCAGTAAACTTGTACCAGCAGTGAAAATGCAGACCGTCTTTCATCTGAATCTTCAACCGAAAATTTAACCGTGACTTCCTACGGTAATAGAACACAAGAAAATGATTTTGGTTTATTTAAAATCACTCTATGGATTTTACCAAAAATAAATATATAAACACATGTATTTACTGCTACAGAAAGACACAGAAATCAGGGCGTTACAATACTACCCCTCTAAAAAGAATTTCGTCCTCGAAATTACGCACCTGGAAATAGTTCGGGATATTGTAACTTTATCTTGTCCTTGACTTCCCATGTCACTTCTCCGGTTGCATCATTCCAGATAACCTTGACCAAAGGAATTTGTTTTCCTTTGAGCTGTTTCGTCATCTTGTCCGTGATTCAAACATGCGAAGTCTCAAAAGACAAATTCTCTTTTAATTTTACATTATCGAGCTCAATTATATGAGATGGATCATGAACATACTTTCTCAATTGTGAAACATAGAAAACATCGTGAATATTGGAAAGAAAAGGGGTAAAGAAATTTTATAGGCTACTGGACCTACGTGACGAAGAATTTGGTAAGGTCCAATGAATTTGGGAGTGAGCTTTCTGGATTTAATTACTCTGCCAATCCCAGTCGTAGGCGTGACTCTCAAAAACACATGCTCGCCTTTCTCAAACCGAGAGGCCGTCGTCTCTTGTCAGCATAACTCTTCTGTCGACTCTAAGTTGTCCGTATTTTCTCCTGAATCAATTTCACCTTATCTGTTGTCTGTTGCATGATTTCTGGTCCCAATAACAAGCTTTCTCCATTTTGGTACCAACATAGATGTGTTCTGCACCGTCGACCATATAGAGCTTCGTAGGGTGTCATTCCTATGCTTGAGTGGAAGCTGTTGTTATAAGTGAATTCTATCAACGGTAGAAATTCATCCCAATTCCCAGTGTTTTCCAACACACAAGCTCTCAACAAATATTCCAGTGACTGAATCGTTCTCTCTGATTGTCCATCTGTTTGTGGATGGTAAGCAGAGCTCATTCTGAGTCTCGTTCCTAATGAGTTTTGTAGTCCTTGCCAGAACTTCGATGTAAACCTCGGATCACGATCCGAAATGATACTCGAAGGTATACCGTGCAATTTGACAATCTCATCAATGTGCAACTGAGTTATATTTTCTATTGGATACTTCATATTGATAGCCAAAAAGTGAGTTGACTTGATCAGTCGATCCACTATTACCCATGTAGCCTCATGTCCCTTCCGAGTCCTTGGTAAACCGGTTACAAAGTCCATTGAAATTCCATCCCATTTCCATTCCTGAATGTCTAAAGATTGTAGCATTCCCGCTGGCTTTTGGTGTTCAACTTTTACCTTCGGACACACTAAACACGAAGCAACGTATTCCATTACGTCCCTCTTCATTCCATACCACCAGTATAACTTTTTGAGATCTTGGTACATTTTTCTGGCTCCTGGGTGTAAACTTAACTTACTCTTGTGAGCCTCTTCTAGAATCAACTTCCTAAGTTCGGCATCATCTGGCACACAAATCCTTTCGCCGAATCTCAAGATTCCATCCGTTCCTTCCTCGAATTTTGACAGTGCTCCTTGTCACACTAGTTCTCTTTCTCCTCGTAGGTACTGATCACTTCCTTGTTTTTCTCTTATCTGATCCATTAATCCATTGGAAACGGTGATCCTTCCCAAACACAGCTTTCCTGGTGACATCTTTACTGTCAAACTCACATCCCTGAATTGTTCCAACAATCCCTGCTCTCTGACCATCATTATAGATGCATGTATTGACTTTCTACTCAGGGCATCTGCCACCACATTTGATTTTCTAGGGTGATACCGCTATTGGAAATCATATTCCTTCAAGAATTCCAACCAACGACTCTGCTGCTTGTTCAACTCCTTCTGGTCGAATAGGTACTTCAAGCTTTTGTGGTCACTGAAAACATTGAATGTAACTCCATACAAATAATGTCTCCAGATTTTCAAAGCAAAAACCACCGCTGCTAACGCCAACTCATGGGTAGGGTAATTCTTTTCATGAATCTTCAGTTGCCTTGAAGCATACGCATCAACCTTCCGATTCTGCATCAGTACACAACCTAACCCCTGATGTGAAGCATCACAATAAATCTCAAAATTTTCCGTAGGATCAGGGAGTACTAACACTGGTGAAGTAGTCAACTTTCTTCACACGCTTCAGTCCATGTAAACGCTTGGTCCTTCCGCGTTAACTGGGTAAGAGGTCCTACTATCTTGGAGAATCCCTCGATGAATCTCCTATAGTATCCTGCCAAACCCACGAAACTACGGATCCCTGTCGCCGTCTTTGGTCTTTCCCTTTCCAAAACAGCTTCAACTTTCGACGGGTCTACTGCAATTCCTTCATGCGATATGACATGACCCAGGAACTGAACTTGGTCCAACCAAAATTCACAATTTCCAGCTTCGCGTAAAGTTGCTTCTCTCTTAAGGTTCGAAGAACTACTCTAAGTCAGGACGAAAAATCCTATTCATGCAATTCATGAATATCACGGGAGCATTCGTCACTCCAAACGTCATCACTAGATACTCATAATGTCCATAGCGTGTCCGAAACGCTATCTTAGGGACATCCTCTACCTTCACACGGATCTGATGGTATCCCGACCATAAATCTATCTTCGAGAAAATGACCGCTCCACGTAATTGGTCCATTAAATCATATATCCTTAGAAGTGGATACTTGTTCTTAATCGTCACCTTGTTTAACTGACGTAAATCCACGCATAACCGAGAAGTTCCATCTTTCTTCTTCACTAGCAAGACTGGGGCTCCCCATGGTGACACACTCAGTCTAATGAATTTCTTCTTCATCAACTCCTCCAGTTGCTCCTTCAAGTTCTTTAGCTCCGATGGCGACATATGATAGGGTGCCATAGAGATTGGTCCAGTCCCTGGAACCAGATCAATCGCAAACTCGATGTCTCTAACAGGAGGTAGTCCAGGTACATCTTCAGGAAAAACTTCCGGAAACATTGACGACAGGTATAGATTCTACGTCTAACCTACTCTTAACTTCTAAGGAAAACAACAGCATGTATCCTTTGTAAGACTCAATGACTTAGAAATTTGGTATATGACAAATACAATTTAATGTGTGTGCAAGTGTTTTAGTGTCAAATTTCAAAGGCAGGTATCGAGCAATGATCAACAAGTTCATTAAGGAAATTCAAGGAAAATATTCAAGGAAGAACTTGAAGGAATCAAGGAGCTGCATGTAGAAATCAAAAGAGCAAAGTCAAAGATCAAAGGATCATCAAGACCAAGCTTAAAGGAGAATTTTAGATTTAAGTCTTAGATGATTTGTAAGAGAAAGAAATCTCTTAGTCACAAAATAGCTCAACTAAAAAGATGCATGAAGAAAATCAATTTTCATAACCTGCATTAAAAGGAATAAGTTTTTTTAATTAAAATGATTTTTGGAAATAAGAAAATTATTTGTCAGGTACAACCATGTAATCATTGGATGTATGTCTGCTACTGTAACTGACAAATGAATTTAAGGTTCTTGATTCAGTAACACCTATGCACAATATGAAATCAGATCAGTTATAAATGGTTAACTGATACAGGCCTGTACATATACTATGTACGCGTGTATTCAAGTTTCAGGAAAATATGATGTTCACAATACATAGATGCACTGAATGGATGTACGGATGGATTAACCAAGTTCAAGATTTTGAGAAACTATCAGAACTATCAGTATGAAATTGGTTAATACAGCCCTATACTCAACCCCTGTTCAAGAACCAGAATCAAGAAAACAGATTCTGTTATCAGACCCAAATATGTTTTAATTGATCCCAACGACTATAACTTGTTTCCCATATATAGAGGGATCAAAGGAATACTTTTAACATATCGAACATATCAGAAGTTTACGAAATCAATTTGAGAGATCAATTGCAAAAATCATTCATCTTCTTTCTTGAGCTTCATTTTGAAAAAGAGTGTTTCAATTCTCATAAGAACTTCAATTTGTATATCTGACTATTGAGAGTTTAGGAATCAATTTTTTCATTCTATTTGATTGTAAAGAGAGAGGGAGTCTCTCTGTGTGATTAGGGTGAGGTATCCCTAAGGAAGAACATTGTGGCTCTTCACAAGAGTGTGGTATCTCGAGGTGAATGAGTACTCCGTGGTGTAAATGTTTTTCAAGCTACCTGGCTAAAGCTTGTTGTGTTAGTGTGTGAAAATCCACAGGTGGAGTGGGGACTGGATGTAGGTCACAGTGGTGGTGATTGAACCAGGATAAATCTGGTTTGTGTGTGGTATCTCTAAACTCAAACTCTTTAATTTCTATCTTGCGCATATAACTGTGATCTTGATGTTCTAAGTTTTCAATTGATATCAGTTCTTGATCTGTTTAATATGAATTAAAACCAGAGTATTACTGCAATCAATCTTGAGTTATTAATCGTTCAAAACTGAGTTGATTAAGACTGTTCTTGATCACTGAAACTGATATATTGTAACTTCAGTTCTTGACTGATTAAGGCCTGTATCTAATACTTGTACGACCCTGAACTTGACTTCTTTCTGTTTGATTCAATCACTGTTTAGTTGACAGCTGTGAACTTGAATCTTATTACAGATTTATCTTTCAGAATTAATCTTTCTTTCCTCATCACCTTCTATTCAAGATTTCATAAAAAGCCCTTCACTATTTTTGTAAAAGATCCTGAGGCAACTATGATTTGAAAAGTAAAGTTTTTGAAAAGCTTTTTGAAAGCTCAATTCACCCCCCATCTTGAGTCTCTGAAGCCAAAACAACATCCTTGAGCTCCCTCTTTCAAATAAGCTCTTACCTGACTAGCAGATAACAATCCAGAAATCTCATCCCTTAAAACTAAGGTTTTCTAGGCACAGTCTATTAAGATATAGTTGGAAGATAACCAATCCATGCCTAGAATTACATATAACTGTATTAAAGGCAAACATATCAGATCTATAAGAAAATGTCTATTCTGAACAATGATGGGACAATTCAAACAAACAGAATTGACAGTAACTGGCTTAGCAGTTGGGGTTGAAACAATCAGATTATATGGCAAAGAAGAAATAGGCAAATTTAGAAGTTTCACACGATTCATCGAGATAAAAGAATACGTTGCTCCCGAATCAAAAAGTATAGTTAAAAGATTTCCAGCTATACCGCATTTACCTTGCACGTGATCGTCAGAATTTGATGCCTCAGCTCCATTCATAGTATAAACCCTTCCGATTGTAGTCGGCTTGTTGGCTCTGGCATGATTAATAGCTGGTTCACGCTTTGGTGCTCTGCAATCTTTGGCTAAGTGTCCAGTACGATCGCAGTTGAAACACTTCATTCCCCTCTTTGGGCAACTATTGGCAAAGTGACCTGGGTCACCACACTTGTAACATTTCCCTTCTTGGCCTTGATTTTGGTTTCTCTGGCCTTTAGTTCCAGCTCCAGATGTACCGGAACGATGTTGCTGTTGTCTTTGATTGTTGTTGGGTGATTGGTAATATGGTTTTCTCTGTTTCTGCTTCCATCTTTGGTTCTATCCTTGAAATTGACTCTTAATTAGGACAAAAGGGTCATCCAACATTCCCTTTGGTGTCTCGTCCTTTCCGCATTATCTCCACCTTTATGCACTTTTCCACCAAGGCCTGGAAGTTCCTGATTTCCAGTGGTAGCACCGACTCCTTGATTTCGAAGCGCAGTCCGCCTTCGAATATTTCACCCTTCCATTCTTGGCTTGGGTTGTTCAGGAAGAAGCGGTAATATTTGGCAAGTGATTCAAATCTTGCCGCATATTCTCATACAGTCAGGTCTCGCTGACACAGACTCAAACTCTTGTTCTTTCTCAGTCCGAGCATTATGGGGAAAGTATTTATCCGGAAATTTTTTACGAAATACCTTCCAGGTGATCGCTTGATGTTCAGCCTCTAACAGTTACTTGGTGCCTTTCCACCAGTATTCAACATCTCCTACCAGTTGAAATGTTGCATAAGACACCTTTACTCCTTCCGGTGTATGAACGAGCTCAAAGATCTTTCCCAACTCCTGGATCCACATATCAGCTTTCGTAGGATCCACGTCTCCATCAAACTGAGTCGGATTTTGACGTCTGAAGGCATTTAGATGCTTTCCCTCACTAGCTTGCCCGACCCTCAACTGCTCCTGTTAGTTCTGGGCGTCCATCGTAGTAGTCTGAAAAGAAATTGCCACCACCACATCAGCCATTGTCGGGGCGGCGAAGTCCATCCGCCATTGCCTCTTCCATGACCACCACGTCCGCGTGCACCTCCAAGTTCCAAACTGACCTGTAATGCACAATCAGTGAGATGGTAACCAGAAAAGAAAAATATGGCCAGCCGGTTATCACACATTACTTCTAAGAAGTAATTCAATCAAGTCTTAGTCAGAGAACACACATCATAAACATAACAGACCTAAACCCAAAGATTCCCGAAAGACTCGACCAGCTCTGATACCACTATTGTAACACCCCAACTTGGGAGTCACGTGGTTAGCCGTTGCGGAAAAAAAAATGATTAAAATGCTGGTTACTTTCTGAAAATAACATTATCTTAATAATTAAATATTCTCAAAATGGTGATAATATGTGTGTGTGTGTGTGTGTGTGTGTGTGTCTATATATATATATATATATATATATATATATATATATATATATATATATATATTAAAAAGTAGATGAACACTCAACATGATACATGAACAACATAAATATCTAAGCAGCGGCAGTTGCAACTTGATATATATATATATATTACAAAAGGTCATGGCCTTATAGTACCGTCCATTGATAACACTAAACATAAAAGGGAAAAGATGTAAGCAAGGTAAAGCAAAACGGGGGAAGGTCCTGAACCACATGTCAAAATACCGTGGCTCTATGAAACCAAATACAGTCGGACCATGATACACTATTCCCAAAAAGGACACCACTAAACTGGTCTACAACTAATAGCCGTAAAAAGGGCCAGTCTGAACACTCCCGCTCCCTGAGGAGTTCCCCGGCGATGCATCCACCACTTCTCTACCCTCATCGGGGGAGTCAGAATCATCAAAATCCGGATCGTCGTCAGGCACATACTCTGGCACATCGTCAATGTCGTCGTTGTACATAACGTGATCTTCTAGCTCGCCTTCAGGGTACTCCTCAGGATCTTCCTCCGGATCCTCTTCAATAGGTGAAGCTGGCTCAACTCCCGGAAGTGGCACTCCTAAGGGTGGGTGTTCGTGAAGCTGACCCCTCTGCGTCAACACTTGTAGATAGTACCAAGGGTGTGGTAGTGACACCCGGACCATTCCTACTGTCTACACTCGCTGCTGTGGTCCGTCTTCCCCGTTTCCTTTTAGTTTACTAACCGGCTCGTGATAGATGGTCGCATGGGATCCGGGGAGTCTGTTCCACGCCCCCGGATCTCCTGCATTATCAAAAGTTAGTGTCCTCATTCCCGTCGGGATCCATCTAAACCCGAATATATATATATATATATATATATATATATATATATATATATATATATATATATATATATATATATATATATATATATATATAGACACACACACACACACACACACACACACACACACACACAACAATTCCATAGGGAAAAGGAACAACAAGAAAACATTCAAGAGTGAGATACCAATATATGGATTGGACACAATAACCATATTCATGATGCATACATCACATAAGCATATATCATATATTTCCAAATAATTTATCAGAATTAAACATGTATAATGTCAAATGGTCTCATGCCCGCATGGTCAGTTTCGATGAAAATATGAATGACACTTCAATATTCAGGCTCTGAACTTAATCTCATGAGATCCTTTCGTCATTCTAAGAGTTGATCAAACTCAAATCGCCACCACTTTGGAATCACGTTAAGTGACCAAACATCCATAGCATACTGTCCCATCACAGGACGCAGTATTCCATGCTCATGGATTTAATAACACACTGTCCCATCCCAGGATGTAGTGATACATCGTATTGTGAATACCTGATCATCAAGGCATCACTCCTATCGACATGAGACATGTCTGCCTAAAATGCATGTAAAACAATTGTTCTCAACATTTTCTTTGTGTTCATTCTCTTTCGTTGTCGAAGCTCAAAAGCTAACGACTTTTCATAAATTTTAACATTTTGAAATTATCAACATCAACATGGGACACACAGTTCGAGTGCTAAATCACAACACCTTAGATCGATGCACCACTCAAGACTTGTGGTCATAGAAAACAACTTTCAACTTTTCCACGTTTTATCACAACGTGAATAGGACGCACAGTCCACAACAACATGACACAGATCCAAGATTTTCGTGAAAGTTATAGAACTCTAGTATTCGATGTCTCGCATACCATATTCATCTTTCAACATATTTATTCCTTTTCATTCAGTGAAATACAAATACAAAATGAAACCTCGACGACTTGTCCAAGCTTTCCGGAATATTTTCAAAAGTATTTTACCAAAATCTTTTCATTGGAAATGTGTTTGTAAAACTTTAAGTCATAGAGAAATCCATTTTCCCCTTTAAAATTCCTCGTATCTTCCAAACTAACTTTAGAACGTTGTCAAATCCTTTCAAATTCTTTTCTAAAATAGTACCAATCATTTTCAAAGGCTTTCCTTCATAAAACATACTTCTTAAAATTATTTTCACTTACACTAAAATTATTTGAATGGAAGAAAGGTTGTTCTCAAACTTTAAAATATTTTTCACTTAGTTCCCAGAATACTTTCCATTTTATTTTTTTTCAAAATTGGTAATATACTAAAATATATTTTCTTTTCGATTTCAAATCTCAACTTCATTTCTTTTAACAAAGAAGAGCTCTGATAAATACAGTTATAATCAAGGTTTCCTCACGAGTCTTTTGAGACTTTTATCTTAATAATTAATTTTACACTGACAGAGGTCAGGCTTCTCAGACATCAATCAAAAGTAGAATAATATTCTCATCAACCGCATAACAAATAAAACAGTTCATGCCATATATCCAAATCATAAATCATAATCAAGTAAATCTTCAAGCTTAGACATTTAAAGCAAGCAGTTCAATCATATTAGACAACTCTGTACATCACCAATCATATAAGACAACTCAGTTCATCACAACAATCATGCATATAGTTATTGGAAACATCTCTTAAGCTTTCCCCTCTTACCTGAAATCGAGGTATTAATGCTTCTAGCTTGGTGTAGGTTACTACGATCCTCCGTACTCGCTTCACGACAGAAGTCTAAGAATTTCAAACACATAGCACAAGTCATAAATAACTAAAACATCATTATCTACCTTTGTCCTAGATTCGGCCATGACACAAACATAGGGTTAGAGATTTTCAAAATTTATACAACTCATGGATTAATGATCCTTAAGTGTTAGGAGTTCATAAACAATGATCACTTTACAAAGATTGAACAAAAATCCCACTAAGCCACTAGCTTAGGGTTTCGGCCTTGCTAGGAAAATGGGGAGAGAAATTTTTGTTTGATGAAAGCTCTTAGATTTGGCATCAAAAGGTACTAAGAGGTTTAAATTCATGATCATATTACAAAAGTTGAAACAAAACTCCCTAGGTCCAAAACCACATAGGTTCGGCCATCCTTGGATAAATAGGCTAGAAATTTTTGTTTGATGCAAGATCATATATAGTGAATATAGAGATGGTTTTGAGTTCATAGAAATTGGTTTCAACACAAACAGATTTTTATACAATTTTCTAGAGATTTTAGAAGTTAAAAAAAGCTTTGAGAACATCATTGAAAAGCATAGAGTAAACTCATGTAATAAATGTAGAACTTGAAAGATAAGAGCATGAGAGTGTTACCCTTAAATCTAGGATGAAAAAGTATGAAGAATTTGAAGCTTGACAATAAGTAAAAATGAAAAATTTGAGTGATAGAAACTTGAAATAGTAGAATGAAGAAGAAGAAAATGAGTGAGGTGAAATGGAGTGTGAATATATAGAAGGAGTAGGCGTGAAAGAGAGAGAGAGGGAGAGAATTTGATGAACAAGTTTTGGGTTATGCCATGTTTGGTTGGCAAAACGGAGAAAAAATTGCTTATTTGATTATAAAATAGTAAAATTTGAAAAAGTGTAATGATGACACTTTTTTTATGGATGTGACAAAAGGCTTCTACCACCATGCCTACTTTTCCAACAAGTCACTTCAATCCTTTCATGTCTCATATTCTGCTCCATTGTGTATCCGGTTTAAGTTCCTGATCGTATTTCGCCCGGAATAAATATTATATTTTGACCCACAACAAGGATTTTCGAAAATTCCTAGTATTATACAAAACACAACAAAACCACCAACCGTTTTGTTCACGGGTCAAAATTAGGTTTTCCGCTCAGTAAACGTGTACCGGCAGTGAAAATGCAGACCGACTTTCTTCTGAATTTTCAACCGAAAATTTAACCGTGACTTCCTACGGTAATAGAACACAAGAAAATGGTTTTAGTTTATTTAAAATGACTCTCTGGATTTTACCAAAAATAAATATATAAACACATGTATTTACTGCTACAGAAAGACACGAATCAGGGCGTTACAATACTACCCCTCTAAAAAGAATTTCGTTCTCGAAATTACGCATCTGGAAATAGTTTAGGATATTGTAACTTTATCTTGTCCTCGACTTCCCATGTTGCTTCTCCGGTTGCATCGTTCCAGATACCCTTGACCAAAGGAATTTATTTTCCTCTGAGCTGCTTCGTCTTCTAGTCCGTGATTCGTACAGGCGAAGTCTTATATGACACTCTTCCAGATACTCTTTTAATTGTACATTATCGGGCTCAATTATATGGGATGGATCATGAACATACTTTCTCAATTATGAAACATGGAAAACATCGTGAATATTGGAAATAAAAGGTGGTAAAGAAATTTTATAAGCTATTGGACCTACGCGACGAAGAATTTGGTAAGATCCAATGAATTTGGGAGTGAGCTTTCTGGATTTAGTTACTCTGCCAATCCTAGTCATAGGCGTGACTCTCAAAAACACATTCTCACCTTCCTCAAACTCAAGAGGCCGTCGTCTCTTTTCAGCATAACTCTTCTGTCGACTCTGAGTTGTCCGTATTTTCTCCTGAATCAATTTCACCTTTTATGTTGTCTGTTGCACGATTTCTGGTCCCAATAACAAGCTTTCTCCATCCTGGTACCAACATAGAGGTGTTCTGCACCGTCAACCATATAGAGCTTCGTCGGGTGACATTCCTATGTTTGAGTGGAAGCTGTTGTTATAAGTAGGTTCTATCAACGATAGAAATTCATCCCAATTCCCAGTGTTTTGTAACACACAAGCTCTCATTAAATCTTTCATTGACTGAATCGTTCTCTCTGATTGTCCATCTGTTTGTGGATGGTAAGCAGAACTCAATCTGAGTCTTGTTCCTAATGAGTTTTATAGTCCTTGCCAGAACTTCGGCGTTAACCTCGGATCACGATCCGAAATGATACTCGAAGGTATACCCTGCAGTCTGACAATCTCATCAATGTGCAATTGAGTTATCTTTTCTATTGGATACTTCATGTTGATAGGCAAAAAGTGACCTGACTTGGTCAGTCGATCCACTATTTCCCATATAGCCTCATGTCCCTCCGAGTCCTTGGTAAACCGTTTACAAAGTCCATTGAAATTCCATCCCATTTCTATTCCGGAGTGTCTAAAGATTGTAGCATTCCCTCTGGCTTTTGGTGTTCAACTTTTGACTTCAGACACACTAAACAAGAAGCAACACATTCCATTACGTCCCACTTCATTCCATACCACCAGTATAACTTTTTAAGATCTTGGTACATCTTTGTGGCTCCTGGGTGTAAACCTAACTTACTCTTGTGATCCTCTTCTAGAATCAACTTCCTAAGTTCGACATCATCTGGTACACAAATCCTTTCGTTGAATCTCAATATTCCATCTGTTCCTTCCCTGAATTCTGACAGTGCTCCTTGTATCACTAGTTCTCTTTCTCCTTGTAGGTACTGATCACTTCCTTGTTTTTCTCTTATCTGATCCATTAATCCATTGGATACGGTGATCCTTCCCAAACACAGCTTTCCTGGTGACATCTTTACTGTCAAACTCATATCCCTGAATTGTTCCAACAATCCCTGCTCATCTCTCAACTCTCTCTGTTTGGTAAGTTGTTTTGGATTGTTTTAGGTTTTTTTATTTTCTATTTTTGAATGTTTGTGTGGTTTATGTACTAGACAGAACAGTAAGGGGTAAATGGACAAGTATGATTTTGTGGTTGAGAACTAAGGATGATTGCAAGTTTGACAGCATGTGTTGGGTTTAGTTTAGTTGTGATATATTTTTTCAATTGAAATATTTGTTTTCTTAGGGATTTCATTTTTGTTTAGAACATTAATGTAGCTTTGTATGTTTCCTTGGTTAACATATAAGGTGACCAACATGTAGGACTACATGATTATCAGTTTTTATATATGTGTATTTTGATGCTTGTGATGGCTGATGAGATCATGAGAACAGTGTGGTGTATGTTGCCACTGATATGTGCAGCTTTATGTGAATTCAGCAATGCTCCCTCTTTTTGAGTTTTTTTATTTTTGTTAATGTTGATTAATTTTTAATTACTTGCATTTTGTTGGGACATTGCATTTTGACATTGTTGTTTTACTTTTATTCCAGTACGCATCGCTCCTGTCATCCTTACTTTTCATTATTTGCTTGGAATTGAGGTAAGTCAATCGCCTTGTCTTATTCGTTGGTTGTATGGATTATGT
Source organism: Sophora flavescens (assembly GCA_030762895.1). Classification (NCBI taxonomy): domain Eukaryota; kingdom Viridiplantae; phylum Streptophyta; class Magnoliopsida; order Fabales; family Fabaceae; genus Sophora; species Sophora flavescens. Next base: position 121,714,523 of record CM061066.1, read on the forward strand.
AATGTGTTGTAGGAATTGTGGTGTTGTTTGTTAGTGGAGAGAATAGCTCAATAGGGTGTGATCTTGTCCGTTAGTCAGGATAAGAGTTGTGTAATGATGGTTTATAAACTATGAATGTGTTTACCAATATGTGTTGTTTGTTAGTGGAGAGCAGAGCTCAATAGGATGTGATCCTGTCCGAAAGACTGGATGCTGGTTGTGTGCTGATAATTTAGAAGTTATGCATGTGTTTGACAATTATGTGTTACTTGTTAGTGGAGAGCGGAGCTCAATAGGATGTTTGCTACAATATTTAATCTAAGTTTGTATTGATTTACGTTGCAATATACAATCTCAACAATGTTGCAATATTTATAGGTTAACGGTCTTATTTTCTGTTAGAGTTAATTATTAAATTACGAAAGCCTTAGTTTCCTATTTGAGATTCAATATTAATGAGCATGCGTACCTTTTCAAGGTACGCACGCTCGAAAAGGTACGCACGCTCATTGTGTTGAATCTTGAATTGTCCAAGTAGGACAGTTTGGGAAAAAACCTTTTACACACTCATACAATAGTCATTTCCATGTTCAAATGCCTTATAAACTTGACGAAATCTCTTTCTGATGCATTTCCTTTTGTTCTCTGGGTGCATACTTGATCGTGGTGGATCCCACCATGCTCGAGTCGTGTACTTGGAGACCGATGGGAAATGCTGTCGAAATTTCGTTAAGTATAAGGCATTTGAATAAGGGAATAACTATTATTAATCGAGTGTGGTAAATGTTTCTTCTCAAATGGGATAGGTTCATACCTTGTCATAAGAAGGAGATTGATTGAGTTATTGGAATGCACCGTAATATATAAGTGTCATTGTAGGGTTGCTCAGGCTATTTAATTGGCATCAATAGAGATTCCAAAGAATCAAAAATGGATGTATCGTAGGTTGGATCGGAATAAACGTCTTACGGAAGAGTTTAGAGTTGGAGTGGGTGAGTTTATAGAGTTTGTTGTTAGCCAGGAGAGATTTATAAGGCGGGGCGATGATCATTTGAGGCATCCTTGCAAAAGATGCAAGTGTAAATCTTTCAAAAGAGTGGATGGAGTTTTGGTCGATCTTTATGAGAAGGGGTTCATGCCTGATTATTATTGGTGGAGTAACCATGGTGAGACGTTGCCCGATTTTAATCCGGTGGTGTTTGAAGGTTCGTATTATGGAAGTGGTGAGCGGAGGGTGGTGTTTAAAGGTTCGTATTATGGAAGTGGTGTTTGCCCGATTATTAATTGGATCATGCTGGACCCTCAGTTGGTGTTGCACTAGAAGAAGATGGGGGAGAAGATGATGGAATGGGTTTGCAATACATAGAGGAGAATCCAAATCCCGAAGCTCAAAGATTCTATGACATGCTGAGTGCTGCAAGATCTCCATTGTGGGAAGGATGTCAGGAGTACATGGAGTTTTCGATGTGTATGGAATGGTTGAGTATCAAATCTGATTAAAATATGCAAGAAGGATGTTTTAATCACCTCGCCACTTCAGTTTCCAAGGCATTGCCAGACGACAATCGGATGCCTACTAGTTTTTATCATGCTAAGAAGTCTATGGAGAATTTGGGTCTGGGGTGTTTGAAAATTGACGATTGCCCGAATGGATGTATGTTGTACTACAAGGATAATTCAGCTGAGAGCATAACATGCTGTCGATTTTGTGGTGTGGATCGATACATGACAACCACTAGGAGGGGCATTGAAAAGAAGACCACTCTAAAAAAGTTGTGGTATTTTCTGCTCGTGCCAAGACTTACAAGATTGTACTCTTCAATGGCCACTAAAATTCTCATGAGGTGGCATAGTGAGCATGAGAGGGAGCAAGATGTCTTGTGTCATCCATCGGATGGAGAAGCTTGGAAGCATTTTGATATGGTTCATATGGCGTTTTCGCAGGACCCTCGGAACTTCCGATTGGGATTATGCACAGATGGATTTAATCCTTTTGGCAAGTATGGAAAACATACTCTTGTTGGCCGGTTATCATGACTCCGTACAATCTTCCCCCAGGGATGTGCATGAAGCAGGAGTTTATGTTCCTAACAGTCATAATTCCGGGTCCGTCTATTCCAAAACGGAAGATTGATGTGTACTTGCAGCCGCTGATAGATGAGTTGACAATGTTGTGGAATGATGGTGTGTTGACTTATGACGTATCTTTGAGGCAGAATTTCATGATGAAAACAGTTTTGATGTGGACGATCAGTGAGTTTCCCGCCTATGGGATGATGTCGGGTTGGATGACCGCAAGGAAGCTTGGTTGCCCAATATGTATGGAGCGATAGAAGGCATTCATGCTTAAAATCAGTAGAAAGATATCATATTTTGATTGTCATCATCAATTCCTTCCACAATATCATCCTTATAGGAGGAACAAGAATGCATTCAAGAAGCGTTGTGCGGAGACCACACCCCCTCCACCGCGTTTGTCTAGTCCTAATGTATGGCGGATAGTAGAGGACTTACCGCTCGTCCATGAATCCCAAGGAGAACATATTCCTGATTATAGCGTCAAGCATAATTGATCGAAACAAAGTATATTTTGGAGGTTACCATATTGGAGAACGTACCTACTCCGTCACAACATTGATGTCATACATACTGAGAGGAACGTGTTTATGAATGTGTTTGAAACTGTGATGGACATCAAGGGGAGGATAAAGGATACAAATAAAGCCCGATTGGATTTGACTGAAATTTGTAATTGGAAGGAGCTTGGGTTGCAGGACGGTGGTCATGGCAGACTTATCAAACCGAAGGCAAGTTATACACTAAGCAAACCATAGAAAGTAGCTGTCTGTAAGTGGGTTAAAGTACTAAATTTACCCGATGGGTATGCTTCCAATCTGGGTAGATGCATTGACATTAAGGTAGCAAAGTTACATGGAGTGAAGAGTCATGATTGTCACGTGTTCATGCAACGGTTGCTTCCAATTGCGTTCGACGCGTTACCAAAACCTATTTGGAACCCACTTGTTGAGCTTAGCCACTTTTTCAGGGAGCTTACTTAGACAACACTAAATGTGAAACAATTAAAGGATATGGAAGTCAAGATACCCGTGTTGTTATGTAAGTTGGAACAAATCTTCCCTCCGAGTTTCTTTGATTCAATGGAACACCTTCCAGTTCATCTACCTTACGAAGCAAGAGTTGGTGGTTCAGTCCAATACCGCTGGATGTATCCATTTGAGAGATATGCAACATCAATTATTTTAATTAATATATATTAAATTCACAAACACGAAGTCGTAGTTTAGCTTTCCTTAAAACTAGTAATTATTTATATGTATCCCTCTTTAATAGGTTTTTGCACTCCCTTAAACACAAAGTCAAGAACATGGCACGAGTAGAGGGTTCCATTTGTGAAGCATACTTAGTAGAGGAGACTTTCACTTTTGCCTCTTATTACTATCTAGATGAAGTTGACACGAAAAGGACTAGGATGCCTAGGAATGTTGATTCGGGTGAAGGTAGTTCAACTAGTCCTCCTATATCAATATTCAACTATCCGGACAGATTTAGTGGCCAACAAAAGGATATTTCTTGGAGCAGCATGACATTAATGCTGCTCATCTGTACATCCTTGAAAATTGTGAAGAGGTGACGCCATATTTACAGTAAGTGTCTACAATGTCTTTTATAAGTTCAATTGTCATTTATTGTTATTAATCGTCCTGCTGTTAACCTCCCATGTATAGGTTGTATGGCGATTTTCTAAGAGAAATCCAACCTGACATTTCAAACGCTCAGGTTGATAGAGAAATTACTTCTCACTTTGCTGCGTGGTTCAGTAAATATGTAGGTTAAACATCTTCACTTTTTACTTCTCTCCTTAAATATATATGGTGTATAAGTTGGATATATTATTCCAATTTGTAGGTATTAGATCCAGTAAACAATGTTCAAAATCCATTGTTGACTAATTTGGCACGGGGGCCTAAAAGATGGGTTACATCATGGAATACTTACTTTGTAAATGGATTTAAATTTAACACAAAAAAATGGAATGAAGGAATGCAGTCGTGTAACTATGGTGTTTGTGTGATAGCCACTGATGGCAATGTAGAGGATGATTTCTATGCGGTTCTAACTAACATCCTTGAACTCGAGTCTACCGGTTTCCCCATGATGAAGTTAGTTCTCTTCAAGTGTGATTGGTTTGATCCTACTCTTGACGTAGGGACAAAAATCGATAAAAGTATGGCATTGTTGAAGCTAGGCTATCTCGTCGGTATAATAAGGCGTACGACCCATTCATTTTTTCACGACAGGAAGATCAGGTTTATTACACGCCATATCCTGAAGGACATCAAGGCTGGTCGGGTGTCATTAAGATAAAGGCTCGCAGTACAATTACTGATAATGTAATCAACCAGCCTGAAAAAGATGCTCCATACCAAGATGATGATTTTTCCGGGCCCAATGTACCGTTGCAAATTACGTCAGACATTATTGTTAATTCTCTGGCGGACATTTCTGGCGATGGGGAAGAAGTTGAAAGAGAGTTAATGGATCAATCTGAGTTGGAAGAATCTAGCGAAGGCACATTCCAATCAAGTGAGACTGATGAGAGTGAGGGTGAATTTAGTGACGGAGATTCTGCTAAGGTAATTTATATATGCATTATTCATTGTGTAATGTTTATTCATGTATGAAATTGTTGATTAATTAGTTATTATTTATATTGTGATTTAATAGCTTTATCATTTTTTACACAGATGGCAGATTCCACTAGAGGTAGGGGCAGCGCGGTGGTCGTCGGGGAGGCCGTGGCAGAGGTCGTAATGCGAGAGATCCTCCCCCGGTCTGACCCACAGACTTCGGATCGAGACCACCCTGCCAGTACCTCTGTGGACGGGCCACAAGGTGAAGGAGGTGCACCCACAATGCATCCTCATGATGTTGGGACACAGGCTGCACCGTCATCATCCACACCTGTGCCAAGACCATCATCATCAGTGGCACAGGAAAGCCATGGTTCATCTGACATGAGGACTCTTCTTATCCCCAGGGGGGATAAAGATTAAGCTAATTTATTTTTTGTATATATAAGTATCGTTAATTTCCATTTTACTTGTTTTTTATTTATTTGTAACATTTTTTAATGCTCTAATTATCCTGTAATTTTTTTCCCGCGAAGGGCCCTTCTGATTGGATCTCGAAGATCCTACAACAGAAGTTTGATGGTCCATGGCCTACATGGAAGGGGATCCCTGAGGGCCATAGGGATCAGCTGTTTTTAGAGTTTAAGGTAATAATTTATTATGTTATTTAAAATAAATTTATATTGCATATTAATGCAATCTTCATTTATATATATAAGAATTGCCTAACAAGTGTATGTTACATAAACAGTATAGGTGGAACGCTGCTTTGGAGAAGATCATCAGGGCCATATTTGAGCATAAAGGCTCATTAGTCATGAAGAATCTAATGAACATGCTGAGGAAAGGTAGGAATAAGGGGAAGTGGTTGGAGCCTGAGATCAGGAGGGGGCTAGAAAAGTATCAGGCTACTGAGAAGTTACAGGAGATCTAGGCCACATCTTGGCGTAATCGAGCTTCTGATGGCGGCGCATGTGCTTACACCGGAGGTTCTAAATCAGCCGCCACCCACTTCGACGAGCTGATAATACTTAAAACTTAAATAACTTAGCATACTATTTAATTAGTTTTCATTTATTAATATTCTTATGATTTTAATATTAATTTTTTCTGTGCAGAAAGCACAGAAAGATCAACTCCCCACTGCTATAGAGTTGGTGGAGAGGACAAAGAAGCTGAAGTCGGGGGAATGGGTCAACGACAAGGCCCGTAACTATGCTGTAAGTAAAAAACAATTTAGTATATACTTTTCATTTATTATTATTGATTTGTTAATATATATTAATTATAATTGTAACTAAATCTCTTCATATATACTTTGCAGGTGGGCTTCAACGAGAAGAAGGATGATATCACGTGCCTCACAGTCACAAGATGAGGCCTTGACTAGTGAGGGGCCCCGCTCTCCGCTCTCCTGTCTCCGTCGACGATAATGCCATTTATTTGGAGGTCGTCGGGGGCAGGAATAATAAGGGGCACGTGTATGGCCTCGGACACTTGAGCAGCGAGTTTATTGCTTCATTGTCCGGCATGCCTGCTCATTCCTATGCACCGTCCCTCCGGAGCAGTTCAACCAGATGCAGGACACCATCACGCAGCTGAATGCGGAGCTTCGGGAGAAGAGGGAGAGAGAGCAGCAGATGGCGGATCAGATTACACAGTTGACTCAGGTACACAAGCAGCTGATGCAGAGGTCCATCGAGCAGGGCCAGACACTGTAGATGGTGTTGAAGTAAATGAGGATCCAGCCTCCAGTTGCTGCGGATGGTGCTCCAGCAGTTGTGCCGCCTGCTGTCGCTCCTCCGATTCCGCCGTCTCCTGCTGCGGATGATGCTGAGGACGATGAGATGGCAGACGACAGCGACACGGACGCTGAGCATGCTTGGGTTCCTCCACCTCCATCTTCGCCTCCGCATAATGATTGATTTTTTTTTTCATTTTATGGATTTCTAGACTATTACTGTATGACATTTTTTTATTTATACACATATATCATTTTTATATTTGTGAGTTGCATTATTAATTAATGTTTTAAATAATTTTTTATTAAATAATAAAAATAATATTAATGTTTTAAATAAATGTTTAAATAAAAAAATTTAATATTAAGGTTTTAAATAATTTTTTTTAAAAAAAATTAAATAAATAATTAGTCTTAGTGACCGAAATAGCTACCTATATTTCGGTCGCTATGCTTAAGTCACAGGAAAAAATAAAAAAATAAAAATTATTTCTTGGTTAGCGACTGAAACCGTGGTCGCTAATTTGGTTGAGGTAACTAACATTAGCAACCAAATTAGTGACTGAATATCAGTCACCAAATTCAGTTACCGTGGTCATGCGACCAACTTAGCTGCAACCGAATTATTTAATTTAGCGACAGAGTATTCGGCCACTATTTGTCAGTCGAAATACAAACTCGGTCGCTAAAACCTTAGCGACCAGGGTTTCTGCTACTCTCATAATTTGGTCGTTAAAAAGGATAGCGACTGAATTAGCATGTTTAGTGACCGAAATCTTCGATCGCTAAACAGATTTTTATTTGTAGTGGTTCCCGGTCGAACCGGTTGAACCGACCGATCCGATTCGATTTTGAAAACACTAGCTAAGAGACAGAGTCTCCAGCATATCACCCGAACAAGGGGAATCAACTACGCGAGTTATTAGTTAAGAAATCCACTAATTACAAATCCCATCAAACACAATTAATAAAGAACTCTTTTGGGGAATCATTTTTATAGGGGAAGAAATCGTCATATGCCTGGTGAGATGTTAATAGACAGAGTATTGACCCTTATTTTAGATTAAATCATCAACTTAGTCATTGACATTCTTCACCGAGCGATTTGATCACTGACATGATGAGAAAAAACTTTAAGTGATTGATTTTGACAACGTCAGTCAACTTAGTCCCTGATGTTAATGCACGTCAACTAAATCTAACAGTACCTGATCACATGGCACATAAAGTGCCAGCTTAGAACCTATGTGCTAAATCCTAATCAAAATGATGTCGTTTAACATTTGAAAAAAAAAATTTAAAGCCAAATTGACCAATTAGACCAAATTTTAGGGATCAAATTGATCAATTAGACTAGATTTTGGGGAAAAGATTGACGTTTTACTCAAAGAAAAACAAAAAATTGTTGATGTTTTGTTTGCAAATTGTTCTTCATTTTTCAAAATGGTTATCTTCAACTATACAAGAAATTGCAGCCAGAGGGAATTTTGATGTCTACCCACTTGTATAGTTTCACTTCCTTTATTTTATACCTTAAACTTTAATATAAAATAGGGAAATTAAGATGAAGTTTAGATGCATATAATCGCAAACACGATTAGTGCTGCCAATAATTCATATAAGTCCCTCTAGATAATGTATAAAAACAGGTCATATTACTCCTTAAAACAATAGTCAATTATTCATTTAATTCCTATATGGTAAGAAAATAGGTCATATTAGCCTCAACAAATATGAACCCTTACCTTTTGCATGTCAAATATTAATTTCCACTTATATTCTCCAAAGTCCTCTAGGTCTTAATGGAACAACATGAGGAACCACTTATAAACATGTGGTCGTTAGCAACATCTTGTCCCACAACAAGCAATATATGAACATTGTAATATCCTTTCAAAAAAGTAGCATCTAAACCGAGATCAAGATATTATGGAGGCTTTTTTGAGCTCGGAATTGGAAATGTGACTCTTGAACTTTGTTTAGATGATGCTTTTTTGAAAGGATATTATGGAGGTCAATACTGTCTGTTGTGGGACAAGATGCTAACAACCAAATGTTTGTAATAGCGTATGGAACATTGTAGATATGGAGAAGAAAGATAAGTGGTTCTTCACGTTGTTGCATCAAGACCTCATGGACTACAAAGAACATCGGTGGAACTTCATGTCATGATGTGCAAAAGGTAAGAGTTCATATTTGTAGGGACTAATATGTCCAATTTTACACATTATATGGACTTAAATAAATTATAAATTAATGTTTTGGGGACTAATATGACCTATTTATAAACATTATAGGGACTTAAATGAATAATATTGATTGTTTTGTGCACTATTGTGACCTATTTTTGTAAATTATAAAGACTTGTATGAATTTTTAGTAGCGCTAATGGTGTTTGTCATTATGGACACGTTAATACAAAAAATTGAGTAGTTTATTTAGGTTGCATAGATGTCATTGGATCGGTGCATCTTGATAATTCGCTAGATTATCTATTTTTCTATGTATGTTTCGTGTGGATGTCACCTTATAAACGCAGTTTTCAACATTATTTGACCTGAAAAGAGTCTTGTTGTTGTCAAGTTAATTTTATTCTTTGCATTCATCATAACTATAGTTCAATTTCAATTTATTAATTTCATTGTATTTGTGTTGTGATTGTAAGGCATGAACAATTGAAAAAATGTTTAGCAAACAAGAAGAAAAGCTACAAATTCTGCAGAAATGGAGTTGTCCTCGAACTCCATGGCGCCAGGCATGGGTATCATGGTGTTGGAAGTGAATCAAGAAAAAAAAATGGAGTTGTTCTCTTGCCATAGGACATTGGGTTCTCATGGAAATGCGATGGGCCTACCGCCAAATGCCTTTGGTGGGTGAGAAAATGCTATTTTCTATGTAATCTGCATTAAGCATAGGTTAGTTGGTGCTGGATGTAGTTTACGAGACCTTGAACTATAATTCTCACATTTTGTTTGAAAGTATAAAGTGGTTGGAATTCAGGTAAGAAGGAGACAAGATGATTCCTAGTTTTCTTCCCTATTATTCTCGTTCTTACACTGAGTGTTACTTCATTGATCTTTGTTGTCTCATTCATTATGAACTAAAACCTTTTTAAAAGAGGGATGTAATGGTTTCGTGATTTTCTTTTAGTTTCTTATTTTCTTCATCTTTGATTATGCGATTTTTTTATTTCTAATTAATTGGCCATTAGTTAACTGATATGTTAATCATAATGAGATTGAAATGTGATTTACGTGTCTAGGGCGCGTAGATAAAACTGTAGGATTTATGCAAATAGTTTTTTTGTCGTATGCACCATGTAGCTTTTGGAAGAAAACTATAGATCTTAATGAATTTCCATAGTTTAATGAAGCTTTGGTCCCTCAAAATAGGGACTATTTTCGGTTTTAGTCCCTATAAATTTTTTTTTTCTCATAACGTGGTCCTTGTATGTTTGAAAATTTTGAAAAATTGTCCCTACATTTAGTTAATCATCGTTAAGTGATGACGTGACTGACGGTGTACCATGTCATCGATGCCACATGTGTAATTATTTAATTTCTTAATTCCACATGAATAAACTAAATGTTCTTTAATTTTTTTAATAATTATATTATTAATGGTTAAAGTTTGTTAGTGATTGATACTTAGCAATTAATAATACTGAACATTAAAAAAATTAAATAATATTTAATTAATCCATGTAGAATTTAAAAAATAAATAGTTACATGTGGCGAGGATGACATGGCACATTGTTAGCCATGTCATCACTTAATGGTGATCAACTAACTGCAGAGACTAATTCCAAATCTTAAGAAAAGAAAAATACAGGGACTAAAACTAAATCAACTTCCATTTGCAAGGATAAAAAAGTTCATTAAACCAATTTCTAATTAGTTAATTCATATAGGAATATAGGGGATTAGTAATTAGGGAATGTTTTTGTTGGTTCTCGGAAGAGACTAATGAATAAATTAGAATTCTTGGCTAGCAAAAGAGAATGATAGAACATTAGGAAGGTTAGTTGTAATTAAACCAAATATAACTAACAACGGTGATTGGATTTTGGACCTTTCCATCATGACATGTCTGACTTTTAAATATTGCTTCCAATTTACATTTTAATTTACTTTCGTAATTCCTCATTCGATTTTGTTGCTTAACTAACTATATTTGGACCTAAATTTGGTAATTAATTCTCAATCCTTGTTGAACGAGACATTTTTCATCACTTTATTACTTGTTAACGATAAGGATGTCAAAGGGGCAGAGCGGGGGTAGGGAGTACTCCCCCGCTTCCCATCCTCATCTCCCAATTTCCCCATGTCCCCGTTCCCCGTCATGGGGAGTTTTTCTCACCCCCTTGTGATAGAGATAAAGGAAAACACAAGAAGGGGGGTTGAATTGTGTTTCTTAACTTTTTGAAAATATTTTTCAAATGCAATTTTACACGTAAGGTGGAAACAAAGGCACACACGTAAGGCGGTTTTTTAAAGAAAGATGTTAAGAAACTCAAATGTAAATCCCCAAGAGTTAGCTTAAAACTAACTTAACAGAGATGGGGTTTAGAGAAGATTACAAAGAGATATTATCATGTTTCACTCTTTTCCAACCAATAGCTACGTTCAGTCTCTTCTTCTTGAAGGTTTTATCTGCTATAATCCAATAGCTTTACCAGTATTCTTTGTACTTTCTTCTTCAGGCTTACAACACTCAAGTATTCAACACCTCTCCAGACTCACAAGTATTCTTTTCACTCAAGTCTCTTCAGGCTCACTCTAAAACAAAGAGTTTAAAAGATTTGAGCTAAGAGCAACTCACTATGTGTGAGAACATTACAATTTTGATCTCAGTTACAACAGATTTTAAAACTAAAGAGAGTGAAAGATTTTGCTGAGTTTTAGCACTTTGAGTAACAGAGCTTGTTTTTGTTTCTTGGAAGGGATCATATGATATCTATAGGCAGTATGCAATCTTAACAATCTTTTTTTATCTTCAACGACATTTAATATGTCCATTTAGAGATAATATTAAATGTTATTAAGCCGTTTGAACCATATAAGTTCTAATAGTTTGTTGCTTTTCTTTGAAATGTTGTCTTGATTATCAGCTTGGCAAATGGCATGTTTTGCTTTATCTCATATCAGATTGATACTTTGTTTCTTGTTTTCTTCTAGAATTGTCAATTTGGGCCAAACCAACCCATTCGGGTCAGCCCATAATGGGCCATGGTATTTTCGGAAGCGATGAAGCCGCTCATAACGGCATAGTGAAATAGTGATGCTTTCTACTCCCTGTTCTTAATTCTTGCTTCTTAATTCTGTTTTGTTTGTGTTAATCATATGAGCTCGTGGTTGACTAGTCAAGCGTGATGAGTCCGACCGGAGATTCATGCTCTAGGACTTAAATTAAGTTGAATATTGAAAGAGATATAATAGGAGATTTGTGCAATTGTTATAGGGAACCAAGAACTTAATGAATCTAACTTGTTAATCTTCAAATAGAGATATAGTTGATCGGCATGCTTAGGTATTTTCTCTTATGCTCGAACGAGACATTAGAATAATTTAGGGTTCCTGGTTGGCATGAAATTGAACCTAGGGATAGAAAATAACCACTTGGATATATTGCTTAATTGAGTTGGTGAATTCGTAACCTCAACTTTCCCAATCTTAATCACAACCTTTGATAATTGGTCTTGATTTACTTCGGCTCTAAAATTGATAATTGAATTAGATATTTACGTTGATCTCAACAACTTCTCTCCTTTGAGTTGGTCAAACTCTAACTGCTTCCTTTGGATATTGATATAATTGGTCACCCAATCCCGGTGTTCGACCTCGGCAACTACTTAACTTGATTTTTATTACTTGCTTCGATCCGGTACACTTACCGGAGCCCATCAACAGTCCAAATTTATTTTATAAAACTTAGGGTCCAATGGAAGCGCGATAAGTTGAAACTTAATGAAACTCGTCTAGGTCCATTTTCAAATAGATAAACATAGGTCTTTGGACCTTTCTGAGTTTATCATTTCCTAGATTCTATTGGACGTTCTTAGTGGTCTAGCACTTAGCCAAAGTTTTGACTTCAATTTAATAACTTTGTTAACATCAAAACTTAAGAGATCAGAACCATAACCACTTTGGTTCCAACAATATGATGACAAAATTTATTAAATTTGATTGAAACATCTAAAGGCTCCCCTTAAGATCGTGCATTTCTAATAGAAAAGAGAATTTAACTATTGCATATCTTAGATAAAAGAGATACATACAACTTGACTTTTGTCAAGATTATAAACATATATACAACATGTATTAGAGAAAAAAGCTAAGCACTCAAAAACAGATACAATGCCCAATAGGTAAAACCATACAAAGGCATAAAGCAAAAAGCTAAGCACAACCAGTAGGTAACTACTTACCTTGACTTTTATTACTTGCTTCGATCCGGTATACTTGCTGGAGCCCATCAAGTTTTTGGCGCCGTTGTCGGGGATTGGCATAGCCAATTTTCTTTATTTAAAGAAAATAGTTAATTTGAACAAGCCAATTTTTCTTTTTAATTTTTCTAAATAATTTTATCTCTTTGAATTTCCTTGATTTCACTTGGTTTTGTGAGATTTTTTTGTATGTGAGGTATCGTTCAATTGGGAGAATTGCTATATGACCCAGAGATTCGTAGGACCGAGAAAAGGTTGAGGAAACAACTCAGAGAGCAGAGGAGGCTTGAGGCATTAAATTCTCTCAATCTTGAGTAGATGACTGAAGAACAACCGCCCGTCTACAAGCCCCTTTATGAGTACACCCTTCCTAACTTGGAGGTTGTACTTCTACTATTGTGAGACCTTCCATCACGGCTAATGCATTTGATATCAAGCTGTTGGTTCTTCATCTGGTGCAACAACATCAATTTGATGGAGGGGCACATGAGGATCCTCACAGACATATTTCGCATTTTTTGGAGATATGTGATATTTCGAAGTATGGTGGAGTTTCAGATGACGTATGCTTGTGTCTATTCCATTTCTCTCTACGGAATAGAGCACGCGATTGGTAGGACTTGAACATGGATCGTGTAAGCATTACCACTTGGGAGGAAATGGCTTAGAAGTTTCTTACAAGATTCTTTCCTCCTTTGAAGGCTGTTCAATTGCAAAAAGACGTCACCTCTTTGAGGCAATATGAGAATGAAACTTATAGTGAAGCTAGGGAGCGGTTCAATATGCTCTTACGGAAGTGTCCTTATTCTTTCTTTGATTTGTGGATGAAGGTGCATAATTTCGTCAATGGTTTGGGGGGTTCTTCTCAAATTATTTGTGATGCCGCAGCTGGCGGTTCTTTTGCTTGCAAATCAGCGGATGATGCATGGGCACTATTAGAGAAGATGGCTAAGAATGATTACAACCGCATGAAGGAAGAACGTGGTATGCAACAACTTCCTAATTCACCTCCTCAGAATTCTATATCTGGGTATAGTGCTACTTGTATTGAGGCTATTCTTGCACAAAATGCACTCTTGAAGCAATATAATGAGGCATTTACAAAGATGAAGGTGGATGCGGTAAGAGAGGGGTTACCTCCGGGTTGTGACTCTTTTTCAAGGTGACCAAGATAGTGCTAGTTTTCCAAGTAATTTCTCACAGGATCATGTGGACTCGTGTCACAATTTCTATGATACAGTGCCACGGTGCAACCATTATCAGAGGAATAGGCAAAACAACTACCACCAGGGGCAGAATTGGAATTCAAGAGGCAGGGATCATCCAGTTTTCTCTTGGAGCAATACTAGTGGAGTTTTGGGAGGAGGACAACAAAAACATCAACAAATGCCATACTATGGGCATAATCAGAATAATCAACAAGCTCTCCCTAGGACAAATCAATTGCAAATCATAAATGGTTATAAGCAATCTTGGGAGTTGACTCTTGAAAATACTAACGCGGCCGTTGAAAAGTTGTCGGTGCACACGGACATGACAATTGATAAGTTAGAAACTCATACAAGTGCAGCGATCCAGAATCCAGAAACCCAGGTAGCACAACTTGCAAAGCAATTGAACGAGCATCTTCCAGGCTCTTTTCCAGGTAATACAGAAGTCAACCCTAAGAACCAATGCAATGTTGTAAAAACTAGGAGCGGTAAGGTGTTGGATTCAAAGGGAAGTACTTCTAGTTATATCGAGGAAGAAATTCCTAAGGTACCACATGTGGAAGCAGAACAAGTAGCGAAAGAAGAAGTGGTAGTTGAGAAGGTGCCAAAGCAAGAGGGGAAATTGAAGTTGGTAGATGAGGACTTCAAGAAGAAGAAGTATGTAGAGCCCAAGGACCTTGCTCCCTACATGATGGTGCCATATCCAAAATGCTTGAAGAAGACTTTGCAAGACAAGTAATTTTCCAAGTTCCTTAATGTTTTCTCAAGCTTCAAATTAACATTTCATTTACGGAAGCCTTGGAACAAATGTCATCCTATGCCAAGTTCATGAAGGAGCTTCTCTCTAAGAAGCAGAAGATCATTGATCAGGAAACAATTGCTTTGACTGAGGAGTGTAGTGCTATCTTACAACATAAAATACCTCCAAAGTTGAAGGATCCGGGTTCATTTAGTATTCCATGCACCATTGGGGAGATGACCTTTGGTAAGGCATTGTGCGATCTAGGGGCAAGCATTAATCTAATGCCCCTTTCTATAATGAGGAAGCTAGGTATTCAAGAGGCCAAGGAACTATGATGTCACTCCAACTTGCGGATCGCTCTATTAAATACCCCTATGGGGTGGTTGAAGACTTGTTGGTGAAGGTGGATAAATTCATCTTTCCGGAAGACTTCGTGGTGCTTGATATGGATGAAGATGCTGGGATTCCTCTTATTCTAGGTAGGCCCTTCTTGGCTACCGGACATGCATTAATTGATGTGGAACAGGGAAAGTTCACACTTCAGGTGTAAGATGAAAATGTGGTCTTCAATGTCTTTGAAGCAATGAAGCATCTGGTGGAGCAAGCTAGTATTTTTAGCATAGATGTAGTGGAGTCAATTGTGAAATCTTTTGCCACACAACAAGCACATGGTTCTTCACTTGCAAAAGTGTTGGTAAAATCTTATGTCGATGATAAAGAGGGGGAGTTTTTGAAGGATGCAGAATTTATCGAATGCCTTAAGCAAATGGAGGCATTGCCAATTCTCCCCAAGGAAGAATGCAAAAAGGAATAGCTCAATAAGGAAAGTACTGAAGAGGACAACAAGAAACCGGAGTTGAAGAAACTCCCATCTCGCTCGAGGTATGCATTTTTGAGTGAGGAGGGACAACATCCGGTCATCATTAGCAACACGTTGAAAAAGGATGAAAAAGAAAAGCTCTTAAGGGTTCTTAGGGAACACAAGCCCTCCATTGGATGGAAGATTTCAGATTTGAAAGGTATAAGTCCCTCCTTGTCCACACATAAAATTTTGATGGAGGATGATTATAAACCAGTGGTTTAACCACAAAGATGGTTAAATCCCATCATGAAAGAAGCAGTGTGCAAATAGGTGATTGAGCTTTTGGATGCCGGAATTTTCTATCCAATCTCAGATAGTAGTTGGGTTAGCCCAATTCATGTGGTTCCAAAGAAGGGAGGCACAACCGTGGTGGTTAATGAAAAAATGAGATGATTCCAAGAAGGACCGTCACTAGGTGGAGAGTGTGTCTGGACCACCGGAAGCTCAATGATGCAACAAGGAAGGGCTACTTTCCCCTCCCATTCATAGATCAAATGGTGGAAAGGTTATTCAGATATGAGTACTATTGTTTGTTGGATGGTTATTCCGGTTATAACCAAGTTGTGGTGGATCCAGAGGACCAAGAAAAGACGGTCTTTACTTGTTCATTTGGTGTATTTGCATATAAAAAGATGCCCTTTGGTTTGTGCAACGCTCCGACGACTTTCCAAAGGTGCATGCTTTCTATTTTCTCGGACATGGTGGAGAAATTCATTGAGGTGTTTATGGATGACTTCTCAGTCTTTTGGACTTCGTTTGATGATTGCTTGAAGAACTTGGCATATGTGCTACAAAGGTGCCAAGAGACCAACCTCGTGCTTAATTGGGAAAAATGTCATTTCATGGTTAGGGAAGGTGTGGTCTTGGGGAATAAAATCTCCCAAAGGGGGATTGAAGTTGACAAAGCCAAGATTGAAGTGATTGAGAAGTTGCCTCCACCAACAAATATGAAGGGGGCGAGGAGTTTTCTCGGGCATGCCGACTTCTACCGGTGCTTCATTCGGGATTTCTCCAAAATAGCGAGGCCGCTATGTGACTTTCTTTTGAAGGATGTATCCTTTGAGTTTAATGTTCTTGTTTAAATGCTTTTAATAAACTTCTGACCGCACCAATAATCACTGCACCTAATTGGGAATTACCTTTTGAAATCATTTGTGATGCAAGTGATTATGCGGTGGGGGCTGTGTTAGAACAAAGGGTGGAAAAGTTAGTCCATGTGATTTACTATGCAAGCAAAGTTTTAAATGATGCACATGCTAACAGTTCCACCACTGAAAAGGAACTCCTTGCAGTTGTATTTGCTTTTGATAAATTTAGATCTTATGTAGTAGGGTCTAAGATTATTGTATTCACCAATCATACGACGATTAAGCACTTGATGACAAAACAAGAGGCCAAACCTAGATTAATCCGATGGATATTACTTTTGCAGGAGTTTGATATTGAGATTAGGGACCAGAAAGGTTCTGAGAATGGAGTTCTGGACTGCTTGTCAAGGTTAGTCAATCCCAACCAAGAGGAGAAATTATTAGATTTTCCAGGAAGAATTTCCGAATGAGAACTTGTTCACTATTTTTGAAAAATTGTCTCCTTGGTTCACGGATATGGCCAACTTTACAGAGGATCCCTTCTTGTTCAAGCAATGTGCATATGGATTGATACGGAGGTGCATTCCTTATGATCAAATTGGAAACATGTTGTGGCATTGCCATGGCTCGGATTATGGTGGGCACTTTGGGGGAAAGAAAACCGCGGAAAGAAAGTGGGCTCTATTGGCCCACCTTCTTCAAGGATGCACAAAATTTTGCGGAGAGGTGTCATCGTTGCCAAAGGGTTGGCAATATCCCAAAGCGGTATGAACTTTCTCTCCAAAGCATGTTAGAGGTAGAGATCTTTGATGTGTGGGGCATTGATTTTATGGGACCTTTTCCTCCATCATTCTCTTTTCAATATAGTTTGGTGGTGGTGGATGATGAATGTGCAAAATATGTTAGTTTGGAAGTGTAATTAGGAAAGAGTTTGTAAATAATCTTAGAAATCATAGTAAAAGTGATAGGAAAATATGCACATTCATTTGATTAGAGTTTTGATCTTTTATATGAAAAATATACTCAAAAAGATGTTAAAAATATGCAGGATTGAAGGCTGAGCGCTCCGCTCTGGAACCGAGCGCTCTGCCAGGACAGAAATGGAAGAAAACAGCAGGAGCAGGGCATGAACCAGTGCTCAACGCTGGTGTTGGGGTGATGCTCAGCGCCAGGATGCACGCAGCAAGGCAGCGCTCAGCGCCAGCTTAGACAGGGAGCATGTTTTCGGGCAGTTCTGAAGCGCCCAGTGCTAGGATCAGGACGCTCAGCGCTGGGTGTCATGCAGAGAACCTATAAATTCATGTTTCTGCAGTTGAGACCGCATCTTTGGCTCATTTTTCACATTTTTACACCTTGGTTCATCACTTTCTCTCCACTTCCTTGAGGATTCAAGCTTGGGGACAAGACTTGGAGCTTCCATGGAGTCTTCCGCACTCTTCCACTCATGTTCTTCTCTCTTTTCCCTTTCTAATATGAGTAGCTAGATCATTTAGGTTAGGTTTAGGATGATTTCAATTTGAAGCTTGATATAATTGACTTCTATCTCTGATTTCAATTCTATTTCATTCAGTTTGGTTAATCTCTTCTACGCTTAATGCTTTTCTTGGATTGATCAACCTAGAATTGATTTTGGCTTCAATTTCACAATTGGAAAATTGGTTATTGGATTGGAATTGAAGTAGATTACCATTGGAATGTTGATTCTAGGAATAGAACTATGTTTCAATGCATTCTTATGAATCTCATGCTTAATGTTTGTGCTAATGTTTGAATGACCTAAGGAATTAGGCTTCTTTATTAGTACAAAAGGATTATCACCTAAAGAATTAGGGATAAATCTAAGTTAGTTATTTGAATGTTAATTGAGTGGAATGAATTGAAATTAGAGTTGAATAAAGTTACCTTAAGTGAGAATTGGAGGATTCCGACACCTAACCGCTTTTACCTATATTGATTTCATTCCTTAATTGCTATTGTTTAATTCATTGTTGTGACAAATCTAAATACAAAAATTCATAAATCTTTTGAAACCATGACATTCATTCGTTCAAATAGCTATTGCCTAGGCTAAGTTGATACTTGATCACAATCCTCGTGGGACGATACTCTACTCACACTATTATTACTTGTCGCGATTTGGTGCATTTGCCAAACAATCAACAGTGGATTATGTGTCCAAGTGGGTTGAAGCCATACCAACCACAACGGATGATGCACGGTTGCCATGGAATTCCTAAGGCGAACATTTTCACAAGGTTTGGTGTCGTAAGGGTTCTAATTAGTGATGGTGGTTCACATTTTTTGCAACAAACAAATGGATCACCTACTATCAAGATATGTGGTCACACCATGATTACAACTCCTTACCATCTGATAACCAGTGGTGAAGTGGAAGTATCCAGCCGTGATTTGAAACGTATTCTTGAGAAGACAGTAAACTCATCGCGAAAGGATTTGTCGAAGAAGGTAGATGATGTATTATAGGCATATAGGACCACTTTCAAAACACCCACTGGTAGGTCTCCATATAATTTGGTGTTTGGAAAGGTGTGTCACTTGCCGTTGGAATTGGAGCATAAGTTCTTTTTGGAAATAAAGGCCCTCAACTATGACTTGAAGAAAGCCGGTGAGAAGCGCCTACTAGACTTGAACGAATTAGCGGAGATCCGTATTCAAGCGTATAAAAATGTGCAAATCTACAAGGAGCGGGCAAAGGCTTGGCATGATAAGTACATTTTGCCAAGGAGGTTTGAACCGGGGCAATGGGTTTTATTGTACAACTCCAGGTTGAGGTTGTTTCCGGGTAAGGTGAAATCCCGGTGGTCGGGACCTTTCAAGGTCCACAAAGTTTTTCCACATGGAGCAGTAGAGTTGGAGGGCAATGAACCGGGAGGTATTTTCAAGGTGAATGGCCAAAGGCTCAAGCACTACTATGGGGAAGCTTTCCAAAGAGATCATCAAATCTTCAAGCTAGACTAGCCCTTTGTGGGCAACTTGAGTCAGGCTCGGGATGTTAAACAAGCGCTACTTGGGAGGCAACCTAAGATTTATATCCTTTTATTGCATAAAAATAGAGTAAAAAACAATAAAAATTGTCTCATATAGGGTCCTAAGTTAGAAAATTGGATTTAGGAAGCATGTATGACTTAAATTGCATAAGAAAATAGGGGGCATAATTTTGTCTCTTGCTCGGCCCGTGAAACCCTCCTCACCCAGCGAGGAAGGGAGAAATTGAAAAGGCAATTCAAATCATATTCGCCCCTTGAATGATGACTCGCCTCGCGAGCCAGAGGACCAGAAATTTGGACCTATCTGGTTCGCATCGTGGCCCGAGCTCACTCTGTGAATCTGGGCAAGAATTGAAAAGTTGGAAATTCCCAGATTCACCCAGCGAGCCATGGCTCGCCACGCGAATTTGGACAACTCAGAAGGGGCAAATTTTCCAGATTCACCCCCCGACGAGCACCCAAATTAGGGTTCAGAATTAGGGATTTTTAAAGTGCTTGCCCCGCGAGAGATGGAAACTTAAGCGCTTCGCGAGGCTTTCTGCCTCACTTGCGTAAAAGAATTTCAAATCTCCCTCACTTCTTCTCTCTCGGGCACGAATCAACACTAGGGTGGAACACAAATTCCCTCACTTTCCTCACTATTTCTTTATCAATCACACACAAGAGGTGAGTTATTCATCAAGTTTTCTTTCACTATTTGGTTCAAATTTACATATTATGATCTTGTTCATCTCCCCTGTGCTTTTCAAGTTTGAATTTCGTATTTATGGGGTTAAGATGAACATGAATTTTATTAAAAGAATAGGAATGAAGAAAAACATTAAGGAAATACTTGTTGTTAGAAATTGTTCATGACTTAAATGATTTTAGCTTAAATGATGGACTATGAACATGTATATGAGCGTAAAGAGGAATGTAAAGGGTTCTCATTGTTTTGTGAAGAAGAGATTTGAGTGTCGTATGAGTGTTGTGAGGATTGAACATTATGATTACTATTATGATGTAACTGCTCTGTTTTGAATGATGTTGATAGAACCTAAGTATGGGGTTCCATGGGTATTTAGAGACAATGCATGCTAGGTGGGCATAGGGTGAATTTTTCTGAAATTTTGTTAGAACGAAATTCTGTGTTCTATGTTAATGATTGGACTGTTTGGAATATATCTGTCAATGGTTTAGGATAGAATTTTGAATTCTGAACTTATTGATTGTGATATTGATATTGTGAACTGTATTGGGACTTTTTTGAGTTTTAGGTTATGGCTCCTCCAAAGAACACTGCTGAAAAAGCAGCAACCGAAGCGCAAAAAGCGCCAGGCAACTCAGGAGGAGGAGCAGGTGCTCCCTGAGGGACCCGGAACCTCTTCTAGGAATACGACTCCCTACATCCGCTTCAGATCTCCTTTGCATGAAGATCATTGGAAGTTGGTTGGAGGGAAGGAGATTGTATTCGAGAGGAGGGTGGCTCTTGTGTGGAATGTCTACTCCTTCATCACTGAGGAGATCACTCGGAGGGCCTGGGGTTACTTGGCTAACCTTCCTAGGCGATTTGTCCTTAAACTCGTCAAGGAATTTTATGCCAATGCTTACAGCCCCGACCCCACTGAGCCAGGGTGTATCACTTTGGTGAGGGTTATGGGGATCACTTTCATTGCAGAGGACATCAACAATTGCCTTGGTGTCCAGAACACTTGGGGAGAGAGGAGTGAGCATCAGATGATACTGGCAGTCTAGGCCCTTGCCCATCCTATATTGGACACTTGCTGCAAGCCGGGAGTGCAGTGGACAGTATGGGTAGGAATAGGCTAGGCCGAGCTAGGCCCTGGTAAGCCTGGACCTGGCCCGTGTTCCAATTACGAGGCCTGAGCCTGGCCTATAGCCTGATATAGGCCAATTTCTAATGCCTAAGCCTGACCTACTTTAAAGCTTGGCCTGACCTGAAAGTCTACTTATCAAAAAGACCTTTAAATATGCCTCCATATATAAATAGGTCGTAGTCCTTCACTTGTAAATAAGTTTGTATGTCTCTGATGACAAATAAGTTGGAAGACATATACTAATAAATAGGTCATTAAGCATTCACAAATATATAGGCAAGTAAGCCATTACATGACCAATATGCATTTATCTTTAAATATTATGAACAATGTAAATAATATATTATGTATTATAATATATTATATTATACATATATATATATATATGTGTGTGTGTGTGTGTGTGTGTGTGTGTGTGTGTGTGTGTGTGTGCGCGCGCGCGCGTTAAATAGGCCAGCTTGGTAGGCCTAACAGGATTTTTTAAAGCCATAGGCCTGGTCTATGTAACGCCTCCCTTGGCGCTACATGGACGTACTCAAAAATGCGGAAAATAAAATAGATAATCTTTCAATGGTTGTACTTTCGGAAGATAAATCATTTCTTATTCTAGTTCGAAAAACGGTGTAAAAAAACTGAGACTTAATAATATTACTAGCATAACTTGCATATACATACACCTTCAGAGGATTCACATCATCATACTTAATTACATCCATCAGGACCCTAGTGAATTTCGGGTCATTTGTCCTTGGTTTCAAATACATAGAAAGTAAATACATACATATGGTTACAGTACCAAAATATCAAAGGGTTAGACAGAGAACCAGGGTTTTCAAAAAGACATGGCTCTCATTAGCCTGATATACAGTTAACAAAAGCAAAACACTATCCCTATCAGACAACTCCTAAGCTGGTCAAACTAATGGAAGCCGTTAGGGAGACCACCATGATCATCCCTAACTGGAGAAGGATCGGGTGAGCCTACTCCAGCATCCACATCCGCAATGGGATCAACAACATCATCATCTAGAGGGCGATACTCTACCCCCTCTGCAGCATCCTCCACTGGATCCTCTTCAATAGGATCCTCCTCCTCAAGGTTTTCTTCAACCATCACCTCATCATCATCGTCCTCTCCTCCAACTAGGACAATGGGTGTTGGTGACACTAGTGCCGGAGAGACGGGTACTGACCCAAGGATAAACTGAAGTGGTGGAGGCTGATGTGTGTTGCCGGTCGCCACTAAAGTCCTCAAGAGAAGCCATATAGGAGGCAGTGGCACTTCTACTATCTTAATACTACGAGTGCACTCCATAGTTGCTCCTAATTCTGTTCCCTTTGAAGTGAGTAAAGGCCCGGTATATACAGCGCATCAAGGCCCTGGGTGTATGGCCCACACGCCACCCTCATCTCTGTGCCCAAAAGCCAGCCCCAGGTACCCTGATAAGCCTCTGGCTCATCTAGTTTTATGGCTAATATGACCAGGGTTTTGTGCAAATTATATCATATTTTCTCCCAAATTAGATTAGATTGTCCTCGAGCAAGGTTTTGAGTCTCTAAAGTAGTTTTAGGATAATTTAGCCAGTTTTGAGTCAAATAATGCACTTATAGCTATTTCTTTGTTTTCAGGTTAAATAGAAGTTGAGGGAATAAAGAAACAGGGGATTCGCCTCGCAAGAATCTTCTCGCCTCGCGACCCTGAAAGCCAGCAGAACAGTAAAAATGTCATCCTCTCTGGTTCGCCCCGCGAACAACACCTCGCCTCGCGACCCTGAAAGCTGACTGTTCCAGAGAAATGCAACCCGTTCTGTGTCGCCTCGCGAGACTGAAGGCTAGAAGCCATGACTGTTCCATTCCTCGCCACGCGAGCAGTACTTCGCCCCGCGAGAAGACCAAACGTTGCTGACTCTTCATGATATTCGCCTCGCGAATGAGGGTTCACCTCGCGAGTGGGCTAAATTTCTGAATAGTATAAATGGCTATTCTGGGCAGATTGGAAGAACTTTTGCTTCTCCATTGTCTTTAAATTTTTCTGTGTGTTTTTGTTTTTCCATGGAGAACTAACTTTCTAGGATTAATCTATTGTAATCGATTTCCACTACACTTGAGGTTCTTGTATTTCCTGTTTTGTATGCTTTTCCCTTTTCAATGCCATGCTATATATTTCTGTTTGCTTAATTCAGGAGTATATTGTGTTGTGTTGATTTATTTTCGGTGATATTATGTTCCTATAATTAATCGCATTTGCTT
This sequence comes from Sophora flavescens, assembly GCA_030762895.1. Taxonomy (NCBI): domain Eukaryota; kingdom Viridiplantae; phylum Streptophyta; class Magnoliopsida; order Fabales; family Fabaceae; genus Sophora; species Sophora flavescens. The sequence continues at coordinate 121,738,319 of CM061066.1, forward strand.
AATTCGCATGTGTTCGTTTCGTGTTCGCTTAGTTCACGAAGGGCTTAACCCAGTTTGCTTAATTCGGGAATAGGGACATATATCTGTAGTAGTGGTTTCGCTTGTAAATTGTTGCTACAACCGAAAGGGGATTAGAATCTGCTTAGGGGTTGGGATTACATGAACCGATGATAGTTGTGAAATCAAGAACAGTAGATTAATCATCTTTAGCTATTTGATAACCTTTTCAACTGCTCTATTTTATTGTTCTGTTTTTGCATTGTTTTCCATTTGCAATTCAAACCAAACCCCCCCAAAAACTGCTTTTTGTGGTAAATAGCAAGTCAAGAGTCCTTGTGAGACGACATCCGAGTTGTCGCCCTAAACTACATTTTTATAAACCGCTCGTTCTTTTTGGCGCGTGCGCGACAGCGCGACCAAAAATTGGCGCCGTTGCCGGAGACTCTTATTTGTTATTTTCCCATATTTTTTTCTTTCTTTCTTTTCTTTTTCTTTTATTGTCGTTTTTGTTTTGAATTGGTCTGGCTACTAGGTCTAATTGCCCTGAATTGTGTGATTTTGATCCTGAAATTGAAAGAACACTGCACACACGCCGTAGAGAATTTCGGGCTAGCACTAGTGGTGATTCTAATTCTAAAACTGTTTTTGAAAACATGGGTGACCAAAGGACATTAAGACAGCTTGCTGCCCCTGATGTTAACTATAATGGACCGTGTATTGAATATTCTGGTGCTGTTACCCCCTTTGAATTAAAATCTGGTCTAATCCATTTGTTGCCAAGGTTTAATGGTCTTGCAGGTGAGGATCCACATAAGCATCTCAAGGAGTTCCAGGTTGTCTGCTCCACAACCTTGAGACCAGAGGGAGTAACTGAAGATCACATTAAGCTGAGAGCCTTTTGTTGACGAATCTGAGCAAGTATACCCAGTCGTGCAAGTAATACGGTGGTAAGACCGGTTATCGTATCCACGGGGATTGGATGTCAACTACCAATTCGCAAACTCAGCAACTATCTAGACTAAACTATTTATCAAGAGAAATTAAAATAAACAAAAGAAAAGAAATAAAATCTTTTTGTCTTTTTGGGGACTTTTAACAAACACTTGGAGTGCAGAAAGGATATGTTGGGACTAGACTTCACCAAACCTCTAACTCATGCACTATCAGGACTAGCTACCTCCCATTCATGCTTCAGATATTAAAATCAATCCACTAAATTACTCAAACCCCGATTCCTCGGATGGCAAGAGCCTAAATCCACTAATAGACCCTAATTCCTTAGGTGGCCTAGATTAATGAATTTGCATTAAGATTAGGGATTACGTGATTACTAATAAACCTAGTTCCATTCCTAGATACAAGGCTTACTAGATGATTAAATTCAGTTCTGGTTCTGATACGAACGTCCCCATTGCATACCAAAACACAAATCATGTCATGGGGGTGCTAGCCACAACAAGCATTAAGCACAGAAAAATAACCACTAATATGAAGACATGAACACAGATTAATCAGTCAAGATAAATACATAATAATAAGTTTGATTACATCTAATCCCAACAAATAGGGTTTAGTTACTCATAAAAAAAGAAAACCAAACCAGAGAAATAGGAGAAGAGGAGAGAAGAGGCTCCATGTGAGCTTTCCTTCTTCTTCAAAGCAACCCCTATTGGCTCCCTTCTAGGGTTGAAACCCTAGCCCAGCCACAGCCTCCAAATGCTTCCAAATGCCTCCCTCTGGACCCTTTGTTCTGTCTGCTGCGTTCTTATTTATAGGTCTGCTGCGCGTCACGGCCGTGATGGCCATCACGGCCAGGCCGTGACGCGTTCTGGAGTGGGCGTACTTGCACAAAATGGATTCTCGCGAGGCGAGCCCTATGTTCGCGACGCGAAACCCTAATTTTCTGGTTGGCCAAGGCCGTGATGTCTATCACGGGCAAGCCGTGACAGCCTCTCACTTTTGCCTTATGCTCTGCTTGATCACGGCCGTGATGGTCATCACGGCCAGGCCGTGATGGGCTCTGTTTGGCTCATATTCTTCACTTTTCAAGCTTTATTTCATCCAAGCTCCACCATGGCTGATTTTGATCATTTTTACATTGAATTCCTGCAAAACAACACCAAGAAACCGCTTCACCCGTTCCAAGGGAAAATCTAACTAAAATAAAATAAAGAATGCCTAATCTATATGCAAAATGCATGCAAAAGTGTACAGAAAATATCATGTAAAATCACACTATCACCTTTCCGTTTTCACTACAGGGCGCTGCAAAGGATTGGCTGTTATATCTTTCGCCAAATTCCATTACCACCTGGAACGATTGGAAGAGGCTCTTCTTAGAGAAATATTTTCCTGCCTTTAGAGCTGCATCAATTAGGAAGGAAATATGTGGCATCAGACAAGGGAATGAGTCGTTGGCTGAATATTGGGAGAGATTCAAGCATTTGGTATCCATTGCCCTCTCAACATCGATTCTTTACGAACAGCTTCTTATCCAGTACTTTTATGAAGGGTTACTACCAATGGATAGGAATATTTTGGATGCTGCTAGTGGGGGAGCACTTGTTGATAAGACCCTAGCTGCTGCCAAGCAACTAATTGAAAATATGTCACTGAACTACCAGCAGTTTACATCCAGGAGAAATTCTGTTGAGACAAGAGGTGTTCATGAGGTCCATAGCTCTTCTTCCATCCAGGCCCTCGAGAATAGAATGGATGAGCTCACTTCTTTTGTAAGGCAATTGGCAATAGATAGGGTTCAGCCTGCATGGTTATGTGGCATATGCAATTCTCCTGAGCACGCATATGATGCATGCCCCATCCAGAAGGAAGAGTTCGTCAGTGAAGCGCCTCAAGCTTATGCAGTAAATCCCTATAATCAAGGAAACGGTCAGAACCGGTACAGCACTCCAGACCTCTCCACAAATAGGTACCATCCCAATTGGAGGAATCATCCAAACCTTCGGTATGGGAACTCATCCCAACAACAACCGATGGCAGCACCACAGAATCCTCCTCAAGTGACCACTTCTGCACCTTCTGGACCTTCATTAGAAGACTTGGTCAAGCAAATGGCTGCAACCAATCTACAGTTTCAGCAGCAAATAGGATAGTTCCAGGCCTCACAGGCACAGTTTCAGCAGCGAACAGATGCTAGCATTCAGGCTTTACATACACAGGTTGGACAGCTTGCCACATCCATAAATAACATACAGCAAGCTCAAGGGACAACCCAACTGGCCAAGACAAACAGTGATAAATCCCAATGCCTCCAATCCTAATGTGAGTGCCATATCTCTGAGATCTGGAAAAGTTGTTGAGGCAGCCTCTGAGAAAAATGAAGAAACTGTTGCGGTAACTCCTGAGCCTTCAGTTGATGTTGAAGTTGAGAAAGTGTACATACCACCGATCCCCTTCCCACACAGAGTACAGAAAAATCAGAAGGTTGGTGGTGAAGACAAGGAGAGGGAAATTCTTGATGTGTTCAGAAAAGTAGCTGTGAATATTCCCCTTCTAGATGTGATCAAGCAGGTGCCCAAGTATGCAAAATTTCTGAAGGATCTATGCACCAACAAGAGGAAGTTGAAGAATAATGAGAGAGTTGATTTGGGAAGAAATGTTTCAGCTCTTATCCAGTCTAAGGCTGCACCAGAAAGAGTTGCTGTTTTAGCCCCTACTCAGGCTCTACCACAAAAGTGCAAGGATCCGGGCACATTTACTATTCCATGCACTATTGGGGATAGAAGATTTGAAAATTGCATGCTGGATTTGGGAGCATCCATAAATGTCATGCCCACTTCTATTTTTAATAACCTTGATCTTGGGCCCTTGTAGTATACAGGTCTCACTATCCAGTTGGCCAACAGGACCAGTGCCCGGCCCATGGGAATGGTAGAAGATGTGCTAGTACAAGTTGATGAGCTGATTTTCCCTACTGACTTCTACATCCTAGACATGGCAGGAGAGACAAATTCCAATAGATCACTAATAATCTTGGGCAGACCATTCATGAAGACAGCCAAGACTAAGATTGATGTTAATGATGGGACTATGTCTATGGAGTTTGGTGATATTGTGGCAAAGTTCAACATCTTTGATGCTATGAAACATCCATTGGAGGAGCACTCTGTTTTCCAGTTAGAGTTGCTTTCTGAGATTATTGAGGACACCCATGAGGACCTTGTTTCAGATTTTCCATTTATTTCTGGTTTTGATGATTTATATTCGTATACTAACTGTACTGACACTAACCCGTGTGCTGTTTGTGCTGAGTTTCTTGATTCAACTTTGCAGGGTGATAGTGATAGTGAGAGTGAAGCTATCTGTTCAGCAGAAGTCCTTGACATCATGGCTACTCCTAATGTACCATCCATTGAGCAGCCACCCTCCCTAGAGCCAAAGCCACTTCCTGGGAACTTGAAGTATGCCTACTTGGAGACGAATGAAAAACTTCCAGTCATCATTTCCTCCAGCCTTGACTCTGACCAGGTGATGCGCCGGCAAGTGTACCGGGTCGTCGCAAGTAATAAAAGAAACACGGTAAGAATTTACCGAGGTCGAACTCAGGGATTGGGCTACCAATTTAACTAACCCGCGGGAAATCAGATACGTTTGGTCAAGCGAGGAAAGTGGTTGAGAGAGAGATTATGATCAAAAATTCAAGTAACAAATCGATTAAAGCTAAGGTGATTAAATTCAGAAATTAAAATATCCAAGGTCTCAAATCCACCTACCCAATCATGTATAGTACCCAAGTGATGATGTATTCCTCCCTAAGTTCAATTATAATGTCAACCGGGACCCCCAATTTCTCCTATATCCACTGTCGTGCTCAATAGGACGTATTCGACGATTGGATTAATTACTTACTAGGTCTCGTAATCCTAATCTCGAATTTGATTAATTCTTGTTCCCTATAAGGTTGTACTAATCTCCTAAATCCACTGTCGTGCTCATTATTCGATTAGTGATTCCAATCCAAGTTCTAAAACGCGAATCGCCGTTCGGCCTCAAACACGTTTAACTAGTTAATCACGCAATACATATGATCAACGCAATCAAAACAGAATTGGAAAAACATTCATAAGAGAAGGGGAGAAAAACATACATCACAAGAACACTATACAGCCATGGGCGGCTTCATTGATCCCTCGGACGAGGGGATTAGTTCCTCATGCCCGTGACGACGCACAAACAATCCGACATAATCTCCAAAATAAAATAAAACAAGAAAAGGGAGACGCAGCTCCAGAGAAGACAAGGATTCGTAACTACTGATCTAAAACAAGTGGAAAACCTCCTCTAAATCTGATCTGCAACAGCCTTTAAATAAGGATTCTGATTTTTGCTCGCTCGCGGGGCGAGTACTCCTTCGCGAGGCGAATTTTAGTATTTGCGCGCTTTGAATTTTGGATTCTCGCGAGGCGAGAGTGTATTCGCGGGGCGAGTCTTCCAACTTCAATCTGTCACAACCGTGACCTTCATCACGGCTAGGCCATGATGGTCTCTGACTTCCAGGTCTTCATGATGCGCGAGGCGAGCAGACTGTTCGCGGGGCGAACCAGAGTGATGACTGTTGCTGCTTTATCTGATGTTCAGGCTCGCGAGGCGAGCATCCACTCGCGAGGCGAGTATCTCCAGAAGTGCTTTTTCCACTGCTTCTTGACTTTCCTTGACTCCCGGAGCTTCACTTATTGACCTGAAAACTCCAAAAGCAACCAAAAGCATAATTCTATCCAAAATAACCTAAAAACTGCTAAAAATTCCTAGAACGAGTCAAAGTCTACTTAGGAACAAAACAATGCTAAATTTGGGCGAAAACGAGATTGAACTCGACTATTTAGCACGTAAACCACCGTCTTACTAGTTATAAAACTAGATAAGCCAGAGGCTTATCACCAGGAAGCTAAGATTTTAGAGGTTCTGAAGAAGCACAAGAAGGCTATTGGGTGGACCTTAGCTGACATTCCAGGAATTAGCCCCTCCAGATGTATGCACAGAATTCTATTGGAGGATGGGGCTAAACCAAGAAGGCAGTCCAAAGGCGGCTAAACCCATTGATTCGGATGTGGTGAAGAAAGAGGTGACTAAACTTCTGCAGCAGGTATTATATACCCCATCTCCGATAGTACTTGGGTAAGTCGGTGCAAGTTGTACCCAAGAAGTCCGGTCTCACAAAGTAGTTAGAAATGATAATAATGAGCTTGTACCCACTAGAGTCAGAATAGCCAAGCGAGTCCAGTATAGATTATAGGAAGTTGAACCAGGCCACCAGAAAGGATCACTTTCCTTTGTCGTTCATAGATCAGATGCTGGATCGGCTGGCTGGTAAATCTCATTATTGCTTTCTTGATGGCTTTTCCGGGTATTTCCAGATCCATATTGCCCCTGAGGATCAGGAAAAGACCACTTTCACGTGCCCCTTCGGTACGTTTGCCTATAGGAGGATGCCATTTGGCCTTTGTAATGCTCCTGGCACCTTCCAAAGATGCATGCTTAGCATTTTTACTGAATTCATTGAAAATTGCATGGAGGTGTTCATGGATGACTTCACTGTATATGGCTCTCGCGCACGTGCCAAAAAGAACAAGCGGTTTACAAAAATGTAGTTTAGGGCGACAACTCGGATGTCATCTCACAAGGACTCTTGAAGTGTTATTTGTCACAAAAATCAGTTTTTTTTTTGGGGGGGAGGGGGGGGGGGGTGTTTGGATTGGAATGCAAATAAGAAACAAAGCAAAATAAAGCAATGAAAACAAAGCAGTTGAAAAGGTTATCAAATAGCTAAAGAGAATTAATCTATTGTTCTCGATTTCCCAACTATCATCGGTTCATGCAATTTCCAAGCCCTAGGCAGATTCTAATCCCCTCCCGGTTGTAGCAACAATTTACAAGAGAAACCGCTACTACAGATATATGTCCCTATTCCCGAATTAAGCAAACGGGGTTAAGCCCTTCGTGAACTAAGCGAACACGAAACGAACACACGTGAATTAAGCAAACACGATTAATTATAGGAACATAATATCACCGAAAATAAATCAACACAACAAAATATACTCCTGAATTAAGCAAACAGAAATATATAGCATGGCATTGAAAAGGGAAAAGCATACAAAACAGGAAATACAAGAACCTCAAGTGTAGTCGAAATCGATTACAATAGATTAATCCTAGAAAGTTAGTTCTCCATGGAAAAACGAAAACACACAGAAAAAGGTAAAAACAATGGAGAAGCAAAAGTTCTTCCAATTTGCCCAGAACAACCATTTATACTATTCAGAAATTTAGCCTACTCGCGAGGCGAACCCTCATTCGCGAGGCGAATATCATGAAGAGTCAACAACGTTTGGTCTTCTCGCGGGGTGAAGTACTGATCACGTGGCGAGGAATGGACAGTCATGGCTTCTGGCCTTCAGTCTCGCGAGGCGATACAGAACGGGTTGCATTTCTCTGGAACAGCCAGCTTTCAGGGTCGCGAGGCGAGGTGTTGTTCGCGGGGCTAACCAGAGAGGATGACATTTTTACTGTTCTGCTGGCTTTCAGGGTCGCGAGGCGAGAAGATTCTCGCGAGGCGAATCCCCTGTTTCTTTATTCTCTTAACTTCTATTTAACCTGAAAACAAAGAAATAGCTATAAGTGCATTATTTGACTCAAAACTGACTAAATTATCCTAAAACTACTTTAGAGACTCAAAACCTTGCTTGAGGACAATCTAATCTAATTTGGGTGAAAATAGGATATAATTTGCACAAAACCCTGGTCATACTAGCCATAAAACTAGATGAGCCAGAGGCTAATCAAAATACCCCAAACTTAAACTTTGTTTGTCCCCAAGCAAACTACAACTCAAAAAAAAAAAATCAAAAAGACTCAAGACATGGAAAGCTTAAGAGATTAAATCAACCTTGCACAAATTTCAAGCAATACATCAAAACAGTTTTCTTCAATGTCCCCCCTTCAAACAAAGTAATCCCCACAATCATTCATTCCAAACAATTGAGAATTTCATCATTCAAACAATCATTAATCTAAGCAGGGGATCCAAGTTACACACAAGAGGGAGATCACCAAATTCAAACAACTGCCTTCCTCACAAGGGCATTTAGTGTTCACTCAATCGCTCAGTTTGTGTCAGGCTAACAACATTTCACTCAATTTCACTTTTAAGAGCACTTTCCATAAATTTGATTTTCATCTCCAAATGATTCCCACAGAAAACATGCATGCAACATCAAAAGGTCTTTTATGGTTGTAATGGTGCCTGACTAAGGGTAGGATATATAAAGGAACTAGGCTGAAGACCCTAGGAACTAAGAGAGCATAAGCTTTTTACACTTTGAATTTCACTCAAGTTCCTTTTTTTTCATTTTTCTTTATGCTTTTGGGTGACCACAGCCTTTTTGGCATTTTTGCACTTTTTAATTTTTTATTTTCTTCTTTTTTTTTTCTTTTTTTATTTTTCTGCTTTTCTTTTCTTTTTTTTCTCTCTTTTTTTTCTTTTTGGCTCCAACCTTTTTATTATATTTTTTTCTTTTTTCTCAATCCCAACCAACACATCATATCCTTGTAGCCACCCCAAACTTAGTTTCTTGCAACCATTCTCTTGCTAAGATACCATGCTCTCCTAATCCTAAGATCGGGTTAACATGGTTTTCCAGATTTCAGCTTATAACATAAGGTTATCAAGAATTAACAAGCTAATTAGGCTCAAAGGGGATAACTAAGGAACATGCATTAGGAAATGGTTCAATTTTAGGCTAAGTAGCTATTTACAAAGAAAATGCCTAAATCATCTGAAGCAAACACATAAACATGCAAACCATAAAGAGATTCAAGCAAATTCGGGAAAGTGCAACTTAAAAAGTGATTTTCACAGTAAAAAAAAACATGTTGGAGACTCAAAACCTCACCTGGACATTCATGCAAATTGTTTGACAGACTGAAGGCCAGAAGCCATGACTGTTCAATTCCTCGCCACGCGAGCAGTACTTCGCCCCGCGAGAAGACCAAACGTTGCTGACTCTTCATGATATTCGCCTCGCGAATGAGGGTTCGCCTCGCAAGTGGGCTAAATTTCTGAATAGTATAAATGGCTGTTCTGGGCAGATTGGAAGAACTTTTGCTTCTCCATTGTCTTTACATTTTTCTGTGTGTTTTTGTTTTTGCATGGAGAACTAACTTTCTAGGATTAATCTATTGTAATCGATTTCCACTACACTTGAGGTTCTTGTATTTCCTGTTTTGTATGCTTTTCCCTTTTCAATGCCATGCTATATATTTCTGTTTGCTTAATTTAGGAGTATATTGTGTTGTGTTGATTTATTTTCGGTGATATTATGTTCCTATAATTAATCGCGTTTGCTTAATTCGCGTGTGTTCGTTTCGTGTTCGCTTAGTTCACGAAGGGCTTAACCCCGTTTGCTTAATTCGAGAATAGGGACATATATCTGTAGTAGTGGTTTCGCTTGTAAATTGTTGCTACAACCGAATGGGGATTAGAATCTGCTTAGGGCTTGGGATTACATGAACTGATGATAGTTGTGAAATCAAGAACAGTAGATTAATCGTCTTTAACTATTTGATAACCTTTTCAACTGCTCTGTTTTATTGTTCTGTTTTTGCATTGTTTTCCATTTGCAATTCAAACCAAACCCCCCCCCAAAAACTGCTTTTTGTGGTAAATAGCAAGTCAAGAGTCCTTGTGAGACGACATCCGAGTTGTCGCCCTAAACTACATTTTTATAAACCTCTCGTTCTTTTTGGCGCGTGCGCGACAGCGCGACCATACCCCAAGTGGGTCATGTTGTTCATCGGATCCATCTATAAACATAATAGAATATACCACAAAAGAGAACCAGACAAAGATAATGCAAAGGTGAGATATTAATATATGAGCATTGTATGGTAGTCACATACACAAACACAAACAACAACATATAAATATGAACATACATAACATAGTTTCATAAATATATCAAAGAGTTCACTCCAACAACCAAATGCAGTTTTTATAAAACCTTTCGTGTCACTTCAATGATTTCTCTCTAACTCAGAATTCTCCGGAGATCCTACTTCCCTTCGTCGAGTAAGATAGGTCGGGATAATGCCTATAACATAATTGTGTCGCGTTGGGTTGGCCTCTCAATTTAGGTGCAATCCCCTATTGTTCTAGGGTATCATGTCTTACCAAAATCATATTGAATAGTTCCTGATTGAGTACATTACGTGTTGGATAACCGATTTCCACGGCCCGAGGGTGCAAATGCCCGAGCCTTCCGTGGGTTTTCGAGCCCGAATTTTCCTAATAGACCCAAAGGCTAAAGGATCTATCTCTGGTCCGTAACTATCCAATTTGTCAATTCACCCTTTGTGAATCTGTCGCTCGATACACAATGGCATGTCTGCCACAACGACATATTAGTCAGACTATGCATGTAAATCAAGGGTTCTCATTTCCATTTTTATTTTTCGCATCATTTCTTTCCTCGTCAAGGCTAAAGCTCTTGACTACTTTTATTCAGGTATTAGATACAATCTAAATACCAACTCAAGATTTTTAAACCACAAAATAAGGATCTTAAAAATCTCTTCCTCAATTCGAACATTGGCCCGACATCTCAGAAATCTAGGTTCTTCTCACTAGGAAAACTAGTTCGGCTTTACCGGCACTCCGAATTCAGCCCGATATCTCGGCAATCCAAATCCAGCCCGGGTTTTATAGCTCAGAAACTTAGGTCCTTTTCTTTCCTCAAAACTCAAAACAGGAATCCTAGCCCGTTATTTTGGTAATCTAGGTCCTTTCCATTTCAATTCTTTCCACGTTATTTCCTTTTCCACTTGGATTTCAATTTTCGTTCAGTGAAAACAAAATTGAAAAAAAAAACTCCTTGTTTTTCTAGACTTTGTACCTTGAGTACTTTTTCATGCTTAGAAATACATTTTTCAATAACACTTTTCTTTTAAAAACCATTTTTCACAATTCATAAAACAAAATCACTCAAATTCTTTTCTCAACTTTGGACAAAATTCATAACTCTTTTAAATAAATTGATCCAAGAGATCCTTTTTGTCTAAACCTTTCCATTTTTGAAAATCACTTATGAAAGTTTAAAAGGAAATATTTGTTTTCTAAGGATTTCTCCGTTTTAAAATCTTTGTTCCTAAAAACATTTTTCATAGACTTTCTAAAATTTTCCATCTTCTTTCTTCTCCTAAGTTTAGTCTATCTCAACCCTTTCTCCATTAGGATTCTCTTTCCACTTTTGTTAGAGAAAATAAAACATCGTTGTTTCAATCTTTCTGGATTAAAGCATTTTTAATGTCTTAGTCTTTGTTAACAAGAAATGACCAGTGTGTTGGAACCAAAGTGGTTTTGGATTTAATAATCTCTAAGTTTTGATGTTAACAAAAGAATTAAATTTTCTTGGCAAAGTGTTAGTTGAGATCTAACATATGCTTTCAGTTATGCAGGAATACTTTAATATAAGTAAAATAAACTTGGGATAAGTTTTCATTGAAAAATACGTGTCCACCCTTGTAGACGGGCTGCTTACCTTGGAAAAGTTACTTGTTTTTTTAATTTACTAGACTGATTTTATTAAGTGAATGAGGATCTAAATATTTGCTAGATGAATACCTAAATAACTTGTTAGGTACAACAAGTCCAAAGACTTGATAAATAAGCACGTCCATCTTGCCAAGTAAGCAGACGGAAGTAATATGTAGACGTAAATGAACTGAAAAATAAAGTAGTCTAGTAGACGAGCTCTAACCGCCACGTCACCAGACGGAAATCTTTATAACTCATTAAGGTATAGCAAGTCCGAAGACTTGATAGACAAGAGGATATGCCACGTCACCAGATGAGCAAAATAAAATATTGAACAGACTTAGTCTTTCATATAACTAAGTAGACGGAGTTTTTCTTAGACGAGCTCCATCCTTGAAATGAATTAAATGCAATCTTAATCTCTTGAATTTATTTCAAATGATTGATATTTATTTCAATAGAATATTTGTTCTTCACATTTGTTTTATCTGCTTTAATGTTTCACCTTGTTGTAAAAGAAACATAGTACAATCAAGAAATACAAAAAGCAGAATCGTACAATAAGATACTGCAAAACTATCTGTACGATGACAACTTTATGGTTGAAAAAGCTAGATTACACACAAAGGAGGAACAACAAGTGCTCAAGCTGCAATACTCAGAGGAGTAAGCCTCCAATTTCATGCTACCTCGATAACCAAGAGTACTATTCAACATTACCACAATCAAGCTCTCAGTCACAACAGATATCATGCATTAAATGCTATCACTAAACGGGATTATTCAAAGTAACCTTTGAAGAAATACAAGTGAAGAAGAAGGTCACTATAAATAGAAGACCTGAGATACTGAAGCTAAAGAACTCTTGACTATACAACTTTACGAGCTCAACTTTTACTCATACTCATATTTCTTTAGAGAGCAAGAGTCAGTATTTCTTAGTTTGAATATTGTGAGAATATTCATCTGATCTTAAACTGTCATATTCTCACACATAGTGAGTTAAGAAGATCAAACATTATATCTCTTTGTTAGAGTTAGAGCCTGAAGAGGCTTGGTAAGAAAGAAATACTTGTAGCCTGGAGAGGTGTTGAATACTTGGTTGTAATCTATTTGGAGAAATAGTGGATAAATCCTTCAAGTCGAAGGGACTGGACGTAGTTCTTGGTCGGAAGAGAGTGAACCAGGATAAAATCTCTTGCGTGAATCTTCTATCCCTAAACTCTTTAGTTTTATTTGCTTATACTGACTGTGGGTTTTTGATATTGCTTTTGTTAAGCTTCTAAAAGATCTATTTGGGGGTGCGTATTTCTGTGTTAATCTGCTTGTGTAAGAAATTTGTTTTGTAAAAAGGTTGTTTTCGAAAATTATTAACAAACACAATTCAACCCCCCTTCTTGTGTTTGCCTGTGTCAACTTTAGTTGGTATCCGAGCTTAGCCTCGAAAGGGTTGAGCATCTAACAAGTGCTGAGGGAGTATGATCCAACAACCATGGATGCAGAAGGACAAGCTATCAATAGACCTCCTCTCTTTGATGGAACAGATTATGACTACTGGAAGAAGTGAATGATGACCTTCTTAGATGCACAGAATGTAGATATTTGGGAGCTGATTGAAACCGGCTACACTGAACCAAGAAATGAAGCTGGAGCCGTTGTTCCTAGAGCCCAATGGACTCAACAGCAGAAAAACCAACATCAGCTGAATTTGAAGGGTAAGGACTATCTCATGTGTGCTATAACCAGATCTGAACATGACAAAGTTCACAGCTGCAATACTTCTAAAGAAATATGGGATACTCTTGCCCTAGCTCATGAGGGTTCCTCACAAGTTAAGGAATCCAAGATCAGCATGCTGGTTCATCAGTATCAACTGTTCAAGATGGGTGAACATGAAACAATAGAAAGATTCCAAACCATCACCAACAGTCTCAGATCTCTTGAAAGAACTTATGAAAATAGAGATCATGTCAGAAAAATTCTTAGAAGTCTATCCAAGCAATGGAGACCCAAAGTTACTGCCATTCAGGAAGCCGAAAAACCTGAATACACTCTCTCTGTAAGAGCTTCTTGGATCTCTCAAGGTTCATAAACTTGAACATAATGAAGAAAAAAACTTCAGAAAAGGAAAATCTATTGCCCTAAAGGCAAAGAAAGCAAGTTCATCAAAAGTTCTCAAAGCTTCTGAGTCATCAGATGAATCTGAATCTTCTGATAATGATGAAGGATCGGATGAGGATGAATTGTCCTTTATCTCCAGGAAGATTCAACATATGTGGAGAAAGAAAGGTGGTTTTAGAAGGAAGCGACTCCACAAAAAGTTTTCCAATGAGAAGTCAAACTCCAAGGAAAAAGGTCCACCCTTGTGCTTTGAATGCAAGAAACCTGGTCATTTCAAAGCTGTCTGCCCTGAGCTACAGGACAAAAAGAAATTCTTCAAAAAGAAGAAAGGCTTAAAGGCTACATGGGAGGATCTTGATCTGTCTTCTTCAGATGAAGAAAATGAAGTAGAGGAAGAAGCAAATATCTGTCTCATGGCAGACACTGCATCAGAAAGTGAATACATTGATGCTGAGGTAATGGCCTCTGACCCGTCCACTCTTCAAAATGCTTTTGATGAATTGCTGCATGAGTCGTCTATACTATCACGAGAATATAAGAGTCTCAAAAATAAGTTTTCTAAACTGACTAAAAAATATGATAGGCTCTGCACTGAGAAACGAAACCTCAAAAATGAAAACGACATACTAAAATCAGTGAATGGTAGTCTAGCTGACAAAGTGGTGTGTGAACCTGATGTCTCTTGTGAAGTTGCAAAACTGAAGCAAGATATAACATATCTAACTGATTCTCTGTCAAAGCTTGTAGGTGGCTCAGATAAGCTTAGTCTCATTTTAAGGTATTCTAGGTCACCTTATGATAAATCTGGTCTTGGTTATAACAAAGAGAACCAAGACGCATCTCACAAAAAGTCAAAACCACTTAAAAAATATAGAGCTTCAAAAGTTCCAAATAAATATACCAAAGCTAAGTCTAGCTTGTCCAACACCTTTTGTAAAGTGTGTGGAAAAAGTGGGCATATTACATCTAGATGCATACACAATAAACATGCTAAGCATACTCGTCCAGTGACAACTAACAAGAAAGGACCCAAGTCAGTTTGGGTAACTAAAGATAAGATAATACCTGTTGTAGATTTGCTTAACAACGGGAAGAAAACAGATGTCTTGGTACTTGGACAGAGGCTGCTCACGACACATGACAGGAGAAAGGTCTATGTTCCAAAATCTTAAGCCCAAAGGTGGTGGCTGGGTCACATTTGGAGGAAATCAGAAAGGGAAAATCATTGGTATAGGTAAAATTGGTAAACATCCTTTTACCTCCATTGATAATGTTCTTTTAGTAAATGGCTTGAAGCACAATCTACTGAGCATAAGTCAATTATGTGACAGTGGATATGCCATGTCTTTTGATAAGAACATGTGTACTGTCAAGAAAGATGATGGATCACTTTTATTCACTGCAAAGAGGCAAAACAATCTCTATAAGATTGACTTGGAGGACCCCTCAAATCAAAGTGTCTCATGTCTAGTGTCCATTGAAGATGAGCGATGGATTTGGCACAAAAGGCTAGGTCAGGCAAGCTTGAAATTAATTTCAAAGCTAAACAAGCATAACCTCGTGTGAGGACTGCCAAACCTTAAGTTCAAAACTGATGCTCTTTGTGATGCATGTCAAAAGGGAAAACAAGTCAAAGGTTCTTTTGAATCTAAGAATGTTGTTAGTACCAATAGACCACTAGAGTTGCTACATCTTGATCTTTTTGGTCCAACAAGGACTAGCTCTGTCAGTGGTAAGAAATATGGTCTTGTCATTGTAGACGATTACACTAGATGGACATGGGTTATGTTCCTAACTCACAAGGATGAGTCTTTTAAGGTCTTTTTTATATTCTGCAAACGTGTACAGAATGAAAAAGGCATGTGTATCACTTCAATCAGAAGTGACCATGGGAGAGAGTTTGAAAATGAGCTATTTCATAAGTTCTGTGAAGAGAGTGGTATCCTTCACAACTTCTCAATACCTAGAACACCACAGCAAAATGGTGTGGTAGAGTGAAAGAACAGATCTCTTCAAGAGATGGCTAGGAATATGCTCAATGACAACTCTGTCCCTAGACACTTATGGGTTGAAGCTGTTAATACTGCCTGCTACATTCCGAACACAATATACATTAGACCTATCCTGAATAAGACTCCTTATGAACCGTGGAAAGGAAGAAAACCCAACATATATTATTTTCACCCATTTGGTTGTAAATGCTATATACTAAATACTAAAGATCAACTTGGTAAGTTTGATGCTAAAATAGATGTTGGAACCAAAGTGGTTCTGGTTTATTTAATCTCTAGGTTTTGTTGTTAACAAAAAGATTAAATTTGCTTGGCAAAGTGTTAGTTGAGATCTAACAAGTGAGTTCAGTTTATGCAGGAATATCCAAAATAATATAAGGTATACAATGCTTGGACTCTTGCAAAGAATTACCCGTCCAAAGGTTATTTAAACAGTATATATTTTAATCGTTAAATAGATGCCTAACTAAAATTCAGTAGACCTCCATAGTAGCCACGTCAGCAGACGAGTGCTCTCCTTGAAACTCAAGTATACATCCATAGTGCCTAACTAAAATTCAGTAGATGTCCATAGTGCCACGTCATTGGACAGAGTTTCTCTAAGGACTTAGAAAGTCCAAAGACTTGTGTGGTAGAGTGCTTCAACCACATCAAGGGACGAACAAAATAAAATATTGTGTAGACACATTCTAAAACTGAGTGCCTGTAGTCGGTTGTACATCTTCTATATCTTTACTACCTTGAATATGATTTAATGCAATCTGGACCACATTGAAATTATTTCAAATGATTGATATTTATTTCAAAGGAATATATGTTCTTTATAATTGTTAACACCTTGTTCCTTTGTGAGAAAATTCATAGTACTCTCAAGGAAATACAAAAAGCAAATAGTACAATTGGAATTACAAAACGATCTATACGATGACAACTTTATTGCTGGACAAAAGCTGGGTTATACACAAAGGAGGAAAGAAATTTTTTAAGGTACAAATTGCTCAGGACAGTGAGCCTCCATTTTGTGATTTTCTGATAACCAAAGATGCTTTTCAACATGTCAAAATCAAGCTATCAGTCTCAATGGATACCATGCATTTAATGCTATCTCTATAATGGGACTATTCAAATAACCGTTGAAGATTTACAAGAGAAGTTGAAGACCACTATCTATAGAAGGTCTCAAGCACTGAAGGATAACTTTTGCCATTTGAACAATTACAAGATATTCAAAGCTTATATTCTCGTTGTAAAGCAAAAGTCTGTAATTCTTAAGGTTGAATATTTTAAAAATATTCAGTAGATCTTAAACATTCATACCCTCACATATAGTGAGCTAGAAAGATCTCAGAAAAATCCCTGTGATTGTATTAGAGCCTGAAGAGGCTTGGCAAGAAAGCAATACTTGTAGCCTGGAGAGGTGTAGAATACTTGTTGTAGAAACTATTTGAAAATAGTGGAGAAAATCCTTCAAGTCGAAGGGACTGGACGTAGCTCTTGATTGGAAGAGAGTGAACTAGGATAAAATACCTGAGTGTATTTTCTATCCCTTATCTTTTACAGTTTTATTTATTTATACTAACTGTAGGATTTGATTTTGGTTTTGTTAATCTTTAAAATAAAAAGGGATTTCTTGTGTGCTTAAACTTTTTATCTTCTGTTTGTGAAAAGGTTTCTCAAAAAGGGTTTTTGCGAAAATAATTAACAAACACAATTCAACCCCCCTTCTTGTGTTTGCCTGTGCCAACTTCAACAGATAGTGGAATACTATTAGGATATTCTGAAACTTCTAAAGGCTTTAGAGTTTATAATTCTAGGACTTTGATAGTAGAGGAAAGTAGTCATGTCAAGTTTGATGACAAACAGCCTGATAAGAAATTATCAGAGCTAAATGAAGCTTTTGAAGATCTTAATCTAAGCATTCAAGGAGACTCACCTGAGATAAAAGTTTATGATCAAGAAGATGACCCCACTCAACAACCAGAAACTTCCACTTCTCAACATGGTACAGTTCAAAAATCTTGGTACTTCAAGAATTATCATCCACAAGATCAGATCATTGGAAACCCCACTGACAAGCTAAGAACCAGATCAACCTCAGAGAACAAGACAATTCTCCACTAGTCTCTGAGTTGGAACCAAAAACAGTAGATGAGGCTCTGCTAGATGATGGTTGGATTCTAACTATGTAAGAAGAACTCAATCAGTTTGAATGAAGTGATGTTTGGACTCTGGTTCCACTGCCCAAAGACAGATCAGTGATTGGAACAAAGTGGGTTTACAGAAACAAACTTGATGTAAATGGTAAGGTAATAAGAAACAAAGCAAGACCTGTTGCTAGATTAGAAGCTATTAGAATTCTACTTTCATTCACTGCACATCATAGTATTATACTTTTTCAGATGGATGTTAAGAGTGCTTTTCTAAATGTCTTTATTAATGAAGAAGTCTATGTTATGCAACCTCCGGGTTTTGAGTGTGAAACTCATCCTGAACATGTATATAAGCTTAAGAAAGATCTGTACGGTCTTAAACAAGCTCCTAGAGCTTGGTATGACAGATTAAGTTCCTTTCTTTTGGAAAATGGATTCAATAGAGGAAAGGTTGACACAACCTTATTTAGAAAATCCATTAAGTATAATTTCATAGTTGTACATATATATGTTGATGATATTTCTTTTGGTGGTACTAATGAGTCTCTATGCAAAGAATTCTCTAAGTTAATGCAGAAAGAGTTTGAAGTGAGCATGATGGGAGAACTCAAATTCTTCCATGGACTTCAAGTAAAACACACCATGGACGAGGTGCTCATCCACCAAAATAAGTATATAAAAGAACTTCTGAAGAAGTTCAAGATGGATGATTGTAAACCAATGAATACTCCTATGCACCCCACTTCCATACTGAATAAAGATGATAAAGAGAAAAAGGTAGACCAAAAGGTATACAGAGGTATGATAGGATCTCTCTTATATCTTACTGCGTCTAGGCCTGATATTATGTTCAGTGTATGTTTATGTGCTTGATTTCAATCTGATCCTAGAGAATCTCACTTATCAGCAGTTAAGAGAATTTTTAGATATTTAAAAGGTACTACTAATCTTGGTTTGTTCTTTAAGAAAAATGAAGATTACAAATTAGTTGGTTTCTGTGATGCTGACTATGTTGGAGATAGAATTGAAAGAAAAAGCACTAGTGGAGGATGTCACTTCATTGGAGCTAATCTTGTCTCATGGTCAAGCAAAAGACAAAGTACCATTGCTTTATCAACTGCTGAAGCTGAGTATATATCAGCTGCAAGTTGCTGCTCACAACTTCTCTGGATCAAACATCAATTGGAGGACTACAATGTATTTGTAAGTAGTATTCCGCTTATGTGTGATAATACTGCTGCAATAAATCTATGTTAGAATCCAATTTTGCATTCTAGAGCTAAGCACATAGAGATGAAACATCGTTTTATTATGGATTATGTGCAAAAAGGTGTGATTGATATTCAATTTGTAGAAACTGACCATCAATAGGCAGGTATCTTTACTAAACCTCTTGTAGAGGACATATTTATATTTATTAGGAAGCATCTTAATATGATATGTCTGGATTAATTTAGGCGTCTAGCCTCGAGAAAATTTTGTTTTGTTAATCCTGCATCTATTATCTATGCTCGTCTAATACCTATTAAAAGTTGTGCGTCTATTGCATAGTGTATTGCACGTCCATATGACGCGTCCACTGATACCAATTACCACATCCATTGTATAGTTTCAGACGAGTTCACATCTGCCTGTATTTATTTTTTGTATGTTAATAAATACATTTATTTTGTCTCAAGACAATTTTATCCTTTATTCTCTTTGTTGAGTCAGTACTTCCATCAATCCCATCAAGACCTTTTTATAGTTCCAAGTTACCAACGCCGTTTTATCATAATGACATGTCATGTCAATTTTTTTTTTTAACCTTTGAGATTCAAAATTCCTTTAAAAGTAATCTTTTCCCTGCAAGAAAAACTTTACACTTCCATATCCTCTCGATCTATCTCTCTCTTTCTACCTCTCTCTGCTTTCAAACCCTAAGCTCTTTGATCACCTAAAATGGCTTCTTCTTCAACCTTTAACATGGACAAGCTCAACTTGGAAATAGAGCATCATTTCAACCTTGAAGTGCTGCAAGACTACAATCTAGACATAAGTAAATATGTTAATGCAGCTGGGTTAGGAGGACTCTTCACAGAGAAGGTCTCTGTCTTTCCCAACCCGATAAGGGATTTCTGGAGAAACGTCCAAGGGACTGATACTGATTTCTTCTCAACGGTGTTAAGAAAGAAGATTGTAATCTCGGAGAAGACTATTGCTGATGCAATTTCCTGTGCTCAGGAGGGTTTAGTCTTTACTGAGTCATGGGAAGAGGACTTGGGTGGCTCTGAGACCTTTGAAGTGTGTCTCATGAAAGAAGATACAGCCAGAACTCACATATGGAAAGCTGTTGAAATGAAGGACATTGTTCGCATCCTTCATCAGCTTCTTAACAAGGTGGTACTTCACAAGGTTGGATCCAAAAACAACCTCTCCTCTCTGCATAAATTCTGCCTTTGCCATCTTCTCACAGAAACAAAAATCAATCTTCCAAGAATTCTGTACGGAAGATTCAGAGATGTTGTGATGAATAAGAAAAGACACAATAATTCTTTTTTGCCATCTTCTTTCCAAGATTTTCAAGGCTCAAAGAATTCATGAGATTCTTGCTGCAAAGAATCATGAGGAGCAAGCTAGGATATTGACTGAAAAGCCAATGTCGGCTGTAGACTTTGGAAAAATGAATATAGCCAACATGAACCTCGGTACCTATGTTGCTGCTGCAATGGCCTGGCCAAGACCGAGGAGTTAATGAAGGCTAAAGAAGAGATGGTGGAACAAAACAATACTGAAGTCTTAGGAGTAAAAAGAATAACTAGGAAAAAGACCACTGCAACAAGGAAGCCTACCCCCAAGAGACCAGCTGGTGGCATTATTATCAGAGAACCTTCTGATGCCCCTGCCGCAAAGAAGCAAAGAAGAGTTACATTCTCTTACAATGAAGATGAGGAAGTTGATGAGGACATCATTCCTATCAATTCAATTCTGAAGAAGCAGAAGACCTATGTTGCTGCTCCTGAGGCCATTGTGCCTGTTCCAACGATTGTTCCAACAAAACCTAGAAGGCAACCGGCAAGAAAATCCAGATAAACTAAGACTTCTAAGGTAACCATCTCTGCTAGTGATCCTGTTCAAATAGCAGTAGATGTCCTAGTGTCTAGTTTAGAAACTAGGATTGATGATGTGCTTGTCTCCACTCCAGATGATGTGTACATTCCCACACCCCTTTCACACCAACCAACACAAATAGCCACTCCACAATTTCAACCTGAGACACCACGATGTGCCCCATATTATTACTACATTAAAACCTTAATATTTATTTACTTAATCGCGCGCTTACTATTGAAAATACGTAAAAGTTTAAAATTAATTAATAATCATATAACTTCTACAAATATAAAACACACCAAAGTTGTAATATATATTTACACACATGTTTATTTACTACATTACCAAAACACTATTGAGGGTATCCTCTCAGTAGGATCCCTCACAGGCATAAACTTCACTACAGACATACTTAGCGGAATTATGAATACTCCTTAGACACACTGGCCATCATGTCTATACTCTAATCGTCCTGGATCACAGCTCGACCTCCAGCATCCGATTCATACGGAGTTCCATCTAACTCCTCAGCAATTGGTTCCTCCATCGGGTCTTCTCGTACGATCACATCAGAAATAAAATACAACACACAGACAGATATAGGGAATAAGAAACAGTTCTATCATCAAAAAGGGGAAAAGAGTAATAGTAAATTATACAGTAATTGTCACAGACACACATCACTCAAAATCAACAATCATCCTCAATTCACTATATCATCCTCCACCCTCAGCCCATGCAACTAAATCTTTATACTGATGTGGCCATCTTCACTCCTGTCACATTAGTCAGTAGTCCAGAATAGTCCAGTACCAATAACTTTCGAACGCATCAAAGACTAAACACATATTAGTCTAAAACGGTCCAGTGCAAATAACATACGAACTCGTCAAGGAACATCCTTCCATAATGGTCCAGTGCCAAGAACATTCGAACTCGTCAAGGAGTATCAATCCATAACGGTCGAGTGCCAAGAACGTACGAACTCGTCAAGGAACATCCTTCCATAACGGTCCAGTGCCAAGAACATACGAACTCGTCAAGAAACATCTTTCCATAACGGTCCAGTGCCAAGAACATACGAACTCGTCAAGGAACATCCTTCCATAACGGTCCAGTGCCAAGAACATTCGAACTCTTCAAGGAGTATCAATCCATAACGGTCCAGTGCCAAGAACATACGAACTCGTCAAGGAACATCCTTCCATAACGGTCCAGTGCCAAGAACATACGAACTCGTCAAGAAACATCTTTCCATAACGGTCCAGTGCCAAGAACATACGAACTCGTCAAGAACTAAAGAGTCTTACGGTAGTCTACCTCGGCATCCACATCCGTAGGGCACTCACCCGCAATATTCGATATCCCCAAAATAGGATATCCCGACCTCGTGTGTTCCACTCACACGGCTGTGACTAACAATACCTCGATAAATGAATCTCCCTAAATTACATCAATAACAACCTAGTGCCTCAACCTTCCATCAAAGTCTCAACACCTTTTTCCTCATAGATAAAACCACTTAATTAGGCTAGGCACCTCTAAATCACCTTTATTCTCTCACCCAAACAATTATCTCCCGAACAACACATATCCTTACTTAAATTCAGCTAAGCACAATATTAACAACCAGGTAGATCATGCATAACATAACATCAGAAAATATTCATATATCTCAATATCATATAAAGCAATTTAACACAACCAACTCATAATAATCAAACCAAATAAATAACAAAGTCAGACTCTGTCACGGCCTGGCCGTGATAGCCATCACGGTCGTGACAGACAACAAAGGCAAGAATTCTACAAAACAGAACCTGTCACGGCCTGGCCATGACAACCATCACGGCCGTGACAGACAGCAAACATCCTCACTATCATAATTATTCAAACACCGAAACAATACGTCACATGCAGATGGAATACCTCAACCAGCGTATCACAATAAATTCGATAACATAAAATCAAACATCTTCAAATACTTAAAATCAACTTAATGTCGATAAACCTAAAATCCCCGAATCACCATTGGTTTTACAGAAAAGGTTTCCAATGTGATTTTGGTCTTGTCGATTACTCGACTACTAGTAGGGTTTAGGTCGCCCTACACAATTATCATATAATCTGCTACTTATCGATTCCGACGATAGGTTGATTCTTTTCCCCCCACGAGCTAGCACGGAAACACGTACACGACGATCCTCGTTATTCTGCCACGAGTTAACACAACCACCTTCAACCAAACAACATAACTATAATTAATCAACTAACTCCCATCTATGACCCTTTAGGGCTAGGTTCGGCCCAGACTTAGAAAATAGGTTTAGGATTATTTTCTTAATGCCATCTTTTGGATCCTAGTTACTAGAGTCTTAACTAACATAGATTACTTATTACAAGACTAAAATTTGAAACAAAATCTTCTAACCTTTAGGGTTAGGGTTTCGGCCCATATTAGGAAAATAAGCTAGGAAATTTAGTTGGATTCAATCTCTTGGATTTAAGCTATATATGTATTATAGAACTTAAGTCAAGTACTAACTTTCAAAACAAACAACAAAACACCAAACCCATTTTCCTAACTAGGTTCGGCCCTTAATGGTTAATAGGGAAAGAAAATGATTTTGATCACATGCTCTTGGATAAATAAAGTAGGGATTATATCTAGATCATAGAAATTGGTTTCATGTCAAAAGGATTTTTCTAGAATTAGTTATGAATTTTTGAAGAAAGCTTCAAGAACTTTGACTCATATGAAGAACATGATGAACACAAGCATAAATTCATAAAAGTTGTGAATAGAAAAGCTTAAAATATCAAGATTAAGAGAGAGATTCCTCACCTTGAAATAAAAAGATTTATTCAAGAACTTGAAGAACAAAGATGACCTTAGCAAGAACACTAAGGAGTTCTTTGTGTTTTGTGGGGAAAAACTTGAGATGTGAAATAGAAATTGTTTAGATCATATAGATAAGTGAGAATATGATCTTAGAAGATCAAAACAAGGTTTGGATGGTTATATATGGGTATGGGCCGAATTTGAAGGAAAGAAAAGATGGACTTGAAAGTTCATGGATTCAAGAACAAAATGGATCAAGTGATGGTTATTGATCTAAGGAACAAGTTTCATGAATGAAGAATCATGAGATTATGTTTCTAAGTTAGAGATAAATGATGAATAAGTGAAGAACAAATGAAGAACAAGTGAAGAACTTGTGAGAGAAAATGAAGAACATGAAGTTTTGAGAGAGACAAAATGATGAAGTTGGAAAATGAGTGAAAATGATCAAAGTGTGGATGATGGGCACGGTTTAGAGGTGGGTGTGAGGAGAAAATGTGTGGTTTGATGAGATAAAAGAACCATGGTTGAATTTATTTGATCAAGGTTAAGTTAGAAAATAATATAATAACTTAACTATAGTTAATAGTAACCTAACTAGGGTTTATGTATAATCATGGTTAATAAAATATGTGGTCCTAAATTTTGAAGAGATGTGACCGCCTCCTACACCACATATTAGGGAGAAGATATTTTGTGTTGCAAATCATGGTTAATTAAGCTTGGTTTTCTAAGTGTTCTTGAGAAGTTTAGAGAGAAAGATAAAGATGATGAAGATTTAGAGCAGTTTCGGTAATTTGGACATATCTCCCAATATACTTGTCCGTTTTTGATGGTCTTTATGTCGTTGGAAAGAAGAGAGAAAGATGAACAACTTTCATGTAGAAAGTTTTCCGAGATTCAGAACAGATAAGAGTCATAATTTCGTGGCAGTTTCGGGATAATGATGAGAGTGTGACTTTGCCTATGACTCATCCACTTAACATCAATGCTCATTTATGGCTAGGAAAAAGTCGTGTCCAAATGCTTGGAATGGAGGAGGAAACCGTGAGTTTTGGATTGGATTTGGTCAAATTTTCCAATGGCATGTCTTGTAATTGTCATAAAAAGACAAGGGTAAAATGGTCATTTCATAGCAAAAATTCACTTTGTCATAAATGCGCCATTATGGCCATTATGACTCGGATAAGCTCGTCATAAATGCTCATCAAGTCGGTCAAATCCATAATCTCAGCTACGTTGCCGACTCCGGGTTTCATCTGGCGCAGGTTTTTCCTAGAGATAATCTCGACGTATACGCCCGCAACAAATATAATATTTTAATTTTTATGCTAAAATTTTCAAAACCTCCAGTATCGTAGTAAATACAATAAAAACATTTTTCATCTCGTTCATGAGTTAAAATTAGGTTTTCTGAGCAGTAAACTTTTGCTGTCAGCGAAAACACAGAAAACGGCAGACCGGCTTCCGTCTGAATTTTCAACCAAAAACTTCCCCGTAACCTTATGAAAATAAGTATAACAAGGAAATGACCTTGGCTTATCCAAAATCATTTTCTAAGTCTCGGATAAAAATATATATTTATATATTTATTACCGATATTACAAAGCAGCGAAAATCAGGGTGTTACATTACTACCCCTCTTAGAAAAAAATTCCATCCTCGGAATTTCTTAACTCAAAACTAGACATCATCTTGTAATCGTATCTTATTCTAAAGATCCCACAATATATTTCTCATCGTTGTTTTTCCCCTAGGTGACAGCGGCAACTTCATAACAAAATTCATTCTTATATCGTTCTATTTATCCTCAAAACAATCCATCACTACATTATTCATTGTCCTTAACGTTTCACCTCGATCTATCGTCCTTGAAGGACATAATTAAGACTTAATAATTTCATTCTTATTACTACTGATCCACTAGAGAACTTTATTTCAACATCTAACTCCCGCAATTAACACCACAATCAATTCCAACATTTAACTTCTACAATTACCCGCAATTAACACCACATTCAATTTCAACATCTAACTTCTACAATTAACACCGCAATCGAACTACCCTAACTTCCTACTTCATGTATCCAATCACAGTCTTAGTTCCTTAAAATGTATTTCACTATTCTGGATTATATCAAAATCACACCTTTCAAGTCTCCAAATAAACATCTCAACATTCCGTAAGATAAAATCAAAAGAACAACACCTGTTAGGATTATCTAACTTAACAAATTTGAATTTCTCTAGTAACCTCAATTTACATCGAAAATCATCTTTTCTGCTCATTTTCAACTTAGGTGAAAGCTCATATTCAACTTAGGTGAAATTACTATATACACTTTCGTTTACTCTTCCCAAACTCATACAATCCATCTTAACTACGATCCTTAATCATTGCCCTAGGTTCCATAATGATACTATGCCTCGATCAACATTTGACTTATAGTAATTGTCTTACTCACTGATATTGATCTTAAGGGTGCACATCCTACCTGTCACAACTATACCTCAACAAAACTCTCATCACTTTCTTGTCTATCATGCTACTTAGACAAACAAACAAAGTCTACCGGATATCAAATACATACCTTATATAAAATCCCAGATTGAGAATTCAGCTCGCCTCACGGTAAACACTCTTTCTATGCCCGAGGTCTGGCCATTTGCTGTCCTACTGCTGGAATTCCTTTTCCAACTCCACGTCTCTGAGCACTAGTGTACAACATATAATGCTACATAAAATATATATATGCCATATAGCTGTTAACTATCGCGTCGGGACTCACTACCCAACTTCTAAGCATAGTTAAAATCCGATGTGGATTCAACTAGACACGGCCAGTAAAACCTTCCTAGACCTCACAGTCCGATTAGAATCGAACTGCTCTGATACCACCAAATGAGACACCACGATGTACCCCATATTATTACTACATTAAAACCTTAATATTTATTTACTTAATCGCGCGCTTACTATTGAAAATACGTAAAAATTTAAAACTTAATTAATAATCATATAACTTCTACAAATATAAAACACACCAAAGTTGTAATATATATATTTACACACATGTTTATTTACTACATTACCAAAACACTGTTGAGGGTATCCTCTCAGTAGGATCCCTCACAGGCATAAACTTCACTACAGACATACTTAGCGGAATTATGAATACTCCTTAGACACACTGGCCATCATGTCTATACTCTAATCGTCCTGGATCACAGCTCGACCTCCAGCATCCGGTTCATATGGAGTTCCATCTAACTCCTCAGCAATTGGTTCCTCCATCGGGTCTTCTCGTACGATCACATCAGAAATAAAATACAACACACAGACAGATATAGGGAATAAGAAACAGTTTCATCATCAAAAAGCGGAAAAGAGTAATAGTAAATTATACAGTAATTGTCACAGACACACATCACTCAAAATCAACAATCATCCTCAATTCACTATATCATCCTCCACCCTCAGCCCATGCAACTAAATCTTTATACTGATGTGGCCATCTTCACTCCTGTCACATTAGTCAGTAGTCCAGAATAGTCCAGTACCAATAACTTTCGAACGCATCAAAGACTAAACACGTATTAGTCTAAAACGGTCCAGTGCCAATAACATACGAACTCGTCAAGGAACATCCTTCCATAATGGTCCAGTGCCAAGAACATTCGAACTCGTCAAGGAGTATCAATCCATAACGGTCAAAGTGTTAAGAACGTACGAACTCGTCAAGGAACATCCTTCCATAACGGTCCAGTGCCAAGAACATACGAACTCGTCAAGAAACATCTTTCCATAACGGTCCAGTGCCAAGAACATACGAACTCGTCAAGGAACATCCTTCCATAACGGTCCAGTGCCAAGAACATTCGAACTCGTCAAGGAGTATCAATCCATAACGGTCGAGGTGCAAGAACATACGAACTCGTCAAGGAACATCCTTCCATAACGGTCAGCTAAGAACATACGACCTCGTCAAGAAACATCTTTCCATAACGGTCCAGTGCCAAGAACATACGAACTCGTCAAGAACTAAAAAGTCTTACGGTAGTCTACCTCGGCATCCACATCCGTAGGGCACTCACCCGCAATATTCGATATCCCCAAAATAGGATATCCCGACCTCGTGTGTTCCACTCACACGGCTGTGACTAACAATACCTCGATAAATGAATCTCCACCTAGTGCCTCAACCTTCCATCAAAGTCTCAACACCTTTTTCCTCATAGATAAAACCACTTAATTAGGCTAGGCACCTCTAAATCACCTTTATTCTCTCACCCAAACAATTATCTCCCGAACAACACATATCCTTACTTAAATTCAGCTAAGCACAATATTAACAACCAGGTAGATCATGCATAACATAACATCAGAAAATATTCATATATCTCAATATCATATAAAGCAATTTAACACAACCAACTCATAATAATCAAACCAAATAAATAACAAAGCCAGACTCTGTCACGGCCTGGCCGTGATAGCCATCACGATCGTGACGGACAACAAAGGCAAGAATTCTACAAAATGCAGAACCTGTCACGGCCTGGCCATGACAACCATCACGGCCGTGACAGACAGCAAACATCCTCACTATCATAATTATTCAAACACCGAAACAATACGTCACATGCAGATGGAATACCTCAACCAGCGTATCACAATAAATTCGATAACATAAAATCAAACATCTTCAAATACTTAAAATCAACTTAATGTCGATAAACCTAAAATCCCCGAATCACCATTGGTTTTACAGAAAAGGTTTCCAATGTGATTTTGGTCTTGTCGATTACTCGACTACTAGTAGGGTTTAGGTCGCCCTACACAATTATCATATAATCTACTACTTATCGATTCCGACGATAGGTTGATTCTTTTCCCCACCTGAGCTAGCACCGGAAACACGTACACGACGATCCTCGTTATTCTGCCACGAGTTAACACAACCACCTTCAACCAAACAACATAACTATAATTAATCAACTAACTCCCATCTATGA
The DNA here is from genome assembly GCA_030762895.1 of Sophora flavescens. Lineage (NCBI taxonomy): Eukaryota > Viridiplantae > Streptophyta > Magnoliopsida > Fabales > Fabaceae > Sophora > Sophora flavescens. Next base: position 121,767,104 of record CM061066.1, read on the forward strand.
CCCTTTAGGGCTAGGTTCGGCCAAGACTTAGAAAATAGGTTTAGGATTATCTTCTTAATGCCATCTTTTGGATCCTAGTTACTAGAGTCTTAACTAACATAGATTACTTATTACAAGACTAAAATTTGAAACAAAATCTTCTAACCTTTAGGGTTAGGGTTTCGGCCCATATTAGGAAAATAAGCTAGGAAATTTAGTTGGATTCAATCTCTTGGATTTAAGCTATATATGTATTATAGAACTTAAGTCAAGTACTAACTTTCAAAACAAACAACAAAACACCAAACCCATTTTCCTACCTAGGTTCGGCCCTTAATGGTTAATAGGGAAAGAAAATGATTTTGATCACATGCTCTTGGATAAATAAAGTAGGGATTATATCTAGATCATAGAAATTGGTTTCATGTCAAAAGGATTTTTCTAGAATTAGTTATGAATTTTTGAAGAAAGCTTCAAGAACTTTGACTCATATGAAGAACATGATGAACACAAGCATAAATTCATAAAAGTTGTGAATAGAAAAGCTTAAAATATCAAGATTAAGAGAGAGATTCCTCACCTTGAAATAAAAAGATTTATTCAAGAACTTGAAGAACAAAGATGACCTTAGCAAGAACACTAAGGAGTTCTTTGTGTTTTGTGGGGAAAAACTTGAGATGTGAAATAGAAATTGTTTAGATCATATAGATAAGTGAGAATATGATCTTAGAAGATCAAAACAAGGTTTGGATGGTTATATATGGGTATGGGCCGAATTTGAAGGAAAGAAAAGATGAACTTGAAAGTTCATGGATTCAAGAACAAAATGGATCAAGTGATGGTTATTGATCTAAGGAACAAGTTTCATGAATGAAGAATCATGATATTATGTTTCTAAGTTAGAGATAAATGATGAATAAGTGAAGAACAAATGAAGAACAAATGAAGAACAAGTGAAGAACTTGTGAGAGAAAATGAAGAACATGAAGTTTTGAGAGAGACAAAATGATGAAGTTGGAAAATGAGTGAAAATGATCCAAGTGTGGATGATGGGCACGGTTTAGAGGTGGGTGTGAGGAGAAAATGTGTGGTTTGATGAGATAAAAGAACCATGGTTGAGTTTATTTGATCAAGGTTAAGTTAGAAAATAATATAATAACTTAACTATAGTTAATAGTAACCTAACTAGGGTTTATGTATAATCATGGTTAATAAAATATGTGGTCCTAAATTTTGAAGAGATGTGACCGCCTCCTACACCACATATTAGGGAGAAGATATTTTGTGTTGCAAATCATGGTTAATTAAGCTTGGTTTTCTAAGTGTTCTTGAGAAGTTTAGAGAGAAAGATAAAGATGATGAAGATTTAGAGCAGTTTCGGTAATTTGGACATATCTCCCAATATACGTGTCCGTTTTTTATGGTCTTTATGTCGTTGGAAAGAAGAGAGAAAGATGAACAACTTTCATGTAGAAAGTTTTCCGAGATTCAGAACAGATAAGAGTCATAATTTCGTGGCAGTTTCGGGATAATGATGAGAGTGTGACTTTGCCTATGACTCATCCACTTAACATCAATGCTCATTTATGGCTAGGAAAAAGTCGTGTCCAAATGCTTGGAATGGAGGAGGAAACCGTGAGTTTTGGGTTGGATTTGGTCAAATTTTCCAATGGCATGTCTTGTAATTGTCATAAAAAGACAAGGGTAAAATGGTCATTTCTTAGCAAAAATTCACTTTGTCATAAATGCGCCATTATGGCCATTATGACTCGGATAAGCTCGTCATAAATGCTCGTCAAGTCGGTCAAATCCATAATCTCAGCTACGTTGCCGACTCCGGGTTTCATCTGGCGCAGGTTTTTCCTAGAGATAATCTCGACGTATACGCCCGCAACAAATATAATATTTTAATTTTTATGCTAAAATTTTCAAAACCTCCAGTATCGTAGTAAATACAATAAAAACATTTTTCATCACGTTCATGAGTTAAAATTAGGTTTTCTGAGCAGTAAACTTTTGCTGTCAGCGAAAACACAGAAAACGACAGACCGGCTTCCGTCTGAATTTTCAACCAAAAACTTCCCCGTAACCTTATGAAAATAAGTATAACAAGGAAATGACCTTGGTTTATCCAAAATCATTTTCTAAGTCTCGGATAAAAATATATATTTATATATTTATTACCGATATTACAAAGCAGCGAAAATCAGGGTGTTACATTACTACCCCTCTTAGAAAAAAATTCCATCCTCGGAATTTCTTAACTCAAAACTAGACATCATCTTGTAATCGTATCTTATTCTAAAGATCCCACAATATATTTCTCATCGTTGTTTTTCCCCTAGGTGACAGCGGCAACTTCATAACAAAATTCATTCTTATATCGTTCTATTTATCCTCAAAACAATCCATCACTACATTATTCATTGTCCTTAACGTTTCACCTTGATCTATCATCCTTGAAGGACATAATTAAGACTTAATAATTTCATTCTTCTTACTACTGATCCACTAGAGAACTTTATTTCAACATCTAACTCCCGCAATTAACACCACAATCAATTCCAACATTTAACTTCTACAATTACCCGCAATTAACACCACATTCAATTTCAACATCTAACTTCTACAATTAACACCACAATCGAACTACCCTAACTTCCTACTTCATGTATCCAATCACAGTCTTAGTTCCTTAAAATGTATTTCACTATTCTGGATTATATCAAAATCACACCTTTCAAGTCCCCAAATAAACATCTCAACATTCCGTAAGATAAAATCAAAAGAACAACACATGTTAGGATTATCTAACTTAACAAATTTGAATTTCTCTAGTAACCTCAATTTACATCGAAAATCATCTTTTCTGCTCATTTTCAACTTAGGTGAAATTACTATATACACTTTCGTTTACTCTTCCCAAACTCATACAATCCATCTTAACTACGATCCTTAATCATTGCCCTAGGTTCCATAATGATACTATGCCTCGATCAACATTTGACTTATAGTAATTGTCTTACTCACTGATATTGATCTTAAGGGTGCACATCCTACCTGTCACAACTATACCTCAACAAAACTCTCATCACTTTCTTGTCTATCATGCTACTTAGACAAACAAACAAAGTCTACCGGATATCAAATACATACCTTGTATAAAATCCCAGATTGAGAATTCAGCTCGCCTCACGGTAAACACTCTTTCTATGCCCGAGGTCTGGCCATTTGCTGTCCTACTGCTGGAATTCCTTTTCCAACTCCACGTCTCTGAGCACTAGTGTACAACATATAATGCTACATAAAATATATATATGCCATATAGCTGTTAACTATCGCGTCGGGACTCACTACCCAACTTCTAAGCATAGTTAAAATCCGATGTGGATTCAACTAGACACGGCCAGTAAAACCTTCCTAGACCTCACAGTCCGATTAGAATCGAACTGCTCTGATACCACCAAATGAGACACCACGATGTACCCCATATTATTACTACATTAAAACCTTAATATTTATTTACTTAATCGCGCGCTTACTATTGAAAATACGTAAAAATTTAAAACTTAATTAATAATCATATAACTTCTACAAATATAAAACACACCAAAGTTGTAATATATATATTTACACACATGTTTATTTACTACATTACCAAAACACTGTTGAGGGTATCCTCTCAGTAGGATCCCTCACAGGCATAAACTTCACTACAGACATACTTAGCGGAATTATGAATACTCCTTAGACACACTGGCCATCATGTCTATACTCTAATCGTCCTGGATCACAGCTCGACCTCCAGCATCCGGTTCATATGGAGTTCCATCTAACTCCTCAGCAATTGGTTCCTCCATCGGGTCTTCTCGCATCGATCACATCGTAAATAAAATACAACACATGACGGATATAGGGAATAAGAAACAGTTTCATCATCAAAAAGCGGAAAAGAGTAATAGTAAATTATACAGTAATTGTCACAGACACACATCACTCAAAATCAACAATCATCCTCAATTCACTATATCATCCTCCACCCTCAGCCCATGCAACTAAATCTTTATACTGATGTGGCCATCTTCACTCCTGTCACATTAGTCAGTAGTCCAGAATAGTCCAGTACCAATAACTTTCGAACGCATCAAAGACTAAACACGTATTAGTCTAAAACGGTCCAGTGCCAATAACATACGAACTCGTCAAGGAACATCCTTCCATAATGGTCCAGTGCCAAGAACATTCGAACTCGTCAAGGAGTATCAATCCATAACGGTCCAGTGCCAAGAACATACGAACTCGTCAAGGAACATCCTTCCATAACGGTCCAGTGCCAAGAACATACGAACTCGTCAAGAAACATCTTTCCATAACGGTCCAGTGCCAAGAACATACGAACTCGTCAAGGAGTATCAATCCATAACGGTCCAGTGCCAAGAACATACGAACTCGTCAAGGAACATCCTTCCATAACGGTCCAGTGCCAAGAACATACGAACTCGTCAAGAAACATCTTTCCATAACGGTCCAGTGCCAAGAACATACGAACTCGTCAAGAACTAAAAAGTCTTACGGTAGTCTACCTCGGCATCCACATCCGTAGGGCACTCACCCGCAATATTCGATATCCCCAAAATAGGATATCCCGACCTCGTGTGTTCCACTCACACGGCTGTGACTAACAATACCTCGATAAATGAATCTCCACCTAGTGCCTCAACCTTCCATCAAAGTCTCAACACCTTTTTCCTCATAGATAAAACCACTTAATTAGGCTAGGCACCTCTAAATCACCTTTATTCTCTCACCCAAACAATTATCTCCCGAACAACACATATCCTTACTTAAATTCAGCTAAGCACAATATTAACAACCAGGTAGATCATGCATAACATAACATCAGAAAATATTCATATATCTCAATATCATATAAAGCAATTTAACACAACCAACTCATAATAATCAAACCAAATAAATAACAAAGTCAGACTCTGTCACGGCCTGGCCGTGATAGCCATCACGGTCGTGACAGACAACAAAGGCAAGAATTCTACAAAACAGAACCTGTCACGGCCTGGCCATGACAACCATCACGGCCGTGACAGACAGCAAACATCCTCACTATCATAATTATTCAAACACCGAAACAATACGTCACATGCAGATGGAATACCTCAACCAGCGTATCACAATAAATTCGATAACATAAAATCAAACATCTTCAAATACTTAAAATCAACTTAATGTCGATAAACCTAAAATCCCCGAATCACCATTGGTTTTACAGAAAAGGTTTCCAATGTGATTTTGGTCTTGTCGATTACTCGACTACTAGTAGGGTTTAGGTCGCCCTACACAATTATCATATAATCTACTACTTATCGATTCCGACGATAGGTTGATTCTTTTCCCCACCTGAGCTAGCACCGGAAACACGCATTACGACGATCCTCGTTATTCTGCCACGAGTTAACACAACCACCTTCAACCAAACAACATAACTATAATTAATCAACTAACTCCCATCTATGACCCTTTAGGGCTAGGTTCGGCCAAGACTTAGAAAATAGGTTTAGGATTATCTTCTTAATGCCATCTTTTGGATCCTAGTTACTAGAGTCTTAACTAACATAGATTACTTATTACAAGACTAAAATTTGAAACAAAATCTTCTAACCTTTAGGGTTAGGGTTTCGGCCCATATTAGGAAAATAAGCTAGGAAATTTAGTTGGATTCAATCTCTTGGATTTAAGCTATATATGTATTATAGAACTTAAGTCAAGTACTAACTTTCAAAACAAACAACAAAACACCAAACCCATTTTCCTACCTAGGTTCGGCCCTTAATGGTTAATAGGGAAAGAAAATGATTTTGATCACATGCTCTTGGATAAATAAAGTAGGGATTATATCTAGATCATAGAAATTGGTTTCATGTCAAAAGGATTTTTCTAGAATTAGTTATGAATTTTTGAAGAAAGCTTCAAGAACTTTGACTCATATGAAGAACATGATGAACACAAGCATAAATTCATAAAAGTTGTGAATAGAAAAGCTTAAAATATCCAGATTAAGAGAGAGATTCCTCACCTTGAAATAAAAAGATTTATTCAAGAACTTGAAGAACAAAGATGACCTTAGCAAGAACACTAAGGAGTTCTTTGTGTTTTGTGGGGAAAAACTTGAGATGTGAAATAGAAATTGTTTAGATCATATAGATAAGTGAGAATATGATCTTAGAAGATCAAAACAAGGTTTGGATGGTTATATATGGGTATGGGCCGAATTTGAAGGAAAGAAAAGATGAACTTGAAAGTTCATGGATTCAAGAACAAAATGGATCAAGTGATGGTTATTGATCTAAGGAACAAGTTTCATGAATGAAGAATCATGATATTATGTTTCTAAGTTAGAGATAAATGATGAATAAGTGAAGAACAAATGAAGAACAAATGAAGAACAAGTGAAGAACTTGTGAGAGAAAATGAAGAACATGAAGTTTTGAGAGAGACAAAATGATGAAGTTGGAAAATGAGTGAAAATGATCCAAGTGTGGATGATGGGCACGGTTTAGAGGTGGGTGTGAGGAGAAAATGTGTGGTTTGATGAGATAAAAGAACCATGGTTGAGTTTATTTGATCAAGGTTAAGTTAGAAAATAATATAATAACTTAACTATAGTTAATAGTAACCTAACTAGGGTTTATGTATAATCATGGTTAATAAAATATGTGGTCCTAAATTTTGAAGAGATGTGACCGCCTCCTACACCACATATTAGGGAGAAGATATTTTGTGTTGCAAATCATGGTTAATTAAGCTTGGTTTTCTAAGTGTTCTTGAGAAGTTTAGAGAGAAAGATAAAGATGATGAAGATTTAGAGCAGTTTCGGTAATTTGGACATATCTCCCAATATACGTGTCCGTTTTTATGGTCTTTATGTCGTTGGAAAGAAGAGAGAAAGATGAACAACTTTCATGTAGAAAGTTTTCCGAGATTCAGAACAGATAAGAGTCATAATTTCGTGGCAGTTTCGGGATAATGATGAGAGTGTGACTTTGCCTATGACTCATCCACTTAACATCAATGCTCATTTATGGCTAGGAAAAGTCGTGTCCAACTGCTTGGAATGGAGGAGGAAACCGTGAGTTTTGGGTTGGATTTGGTCAAATTTTCCAATGGCATGTCTTGTAATTGTCATAAAAAGACAAGGGTAAAATGGTCATTTCATAGCAAAAATTCACTTTGTCATAAATGCGCCATTATGGCCATTATGACTCGGATAAGCTCGTCATAAATGCTCGTCAAGTCGGTCAAATCCATAATCTCAGCTACGTTGCCGACTCCGGGTTTCATCCGCGCGAGTTTTGCCTAGAGATAATCTCGACGTATACGCCCGCAACAAATATAATATTTTAATTTTTATGCTAAAATTTTCAAAACCTCCAGTATCGTAGTAAATACAATAAAAACATTTTTCATCTAGTTCATGAGTTAAAATTAGGTTTTCTGAGCAGTAAACTTTTGCTGTCAGCGAAAACACAGAAAACGGCAGACCGGCTTCCGTCTGAATTTTCAACCAAAAACTTCCCCGTAACCTTATGAAAATAAGTATTGACCTTGGTTTATCCAAAATCATTTTCTAAGTCTCGGATAAAAATATATATTTATATATTTATTACCGATATTACAAAGCAGCGAAAATCAGGGTGTTACACAACCTATTTTCCCTACCGATGATCCCTGGTTCAATCAACCAGATGATGGCATTTCCCCTGGTGCTCCTTTCCCCAAACCCTTGAGAACCTTATTTCCCCTCACCCCAACTTTTGTCCTTTACGATGGCAAATCTGAGGATTAGGCCATGGTAAAAAAGGAATGGAAAGTTCTGTTTCATTCTTACCAACCTGAACCCGAACACATTCCAACCAGATGGTATCCTCTACCTGAGTATGAGGAAAAAATCAGCCCACCTGTTGAAGCCCTTTACCTACCTCATCCTGAGTGTAAATTAATCAAAAATGTGCCTTCTCAAATGCACAATAACTTAAGGCCATTAGTCACTCACCTACCCCTAAACAAATCCCCCCCCCGCCCAGAAAAATTTACCATAACCTTGTCAAAACTCCTCCTTTCATATCCCTCATTGATGAAGTTGAGAGACATATTATACCTGTCTTGGAGACTGACCTCAAAAGGAAAAATCTTCCTACCATTCCTGAGCGTAGAGCAAGATTTTCAAAGCATGTTCCCATGATCATGCCAAGGTACACTAAATGGGTGTCTTTTGAGCATCCCAGAGTCTATGGGAGGGTCTATGACTTCTTTCTGGATCAGCTCTTCTATGAAATGCTGATGTGGGAATTCAGTCAAATCAGAGTTGATAGAGCCGCACATTTTTTCCCCCAATCCTGGCTGAGGCATAATGAAGCAACCGGTATTGGAATCATGCCTTACAGGATCTGTCCAAGACTGCCAATGTTAGATCTAAATAAGGACAAGGACATGAAAAATAGAAGATTCAAGGGAGTGATGCCTGAAGCTGAATCAGTAATGCTTGATCTACATCAAGAAACCTTTGACTACTCAATGCTGGATTTCCTTTTGCATAATGAATCCATTGAGTTGATCAATGAACATAGAACTGCTGAATTCTGGAAATCTCATGTCATCCACTGCACCAGAGAAGCATCTTCCTACGGTCTGTCTGAAGAAGAGAAGAATGATATTCCCAAGGTCAGAGGGAAGTGTGGTCTTTCATACTTTAGATATATGATCTATAAAGACCAATGGGGACTTCCTATATACAGTATAAATGTGGAATTCATCTACCCCATTAGATGGGCAAAGGAAGGCTCAGTGATCCCTCCACCTACTTCTGAGCCTATTGCAGACGAACCTATTATTATAGAACCTGAACAAACTGCCACTGTTGTTGGATTAGAAGATACAGCTGAATCCATTCACCATCAGAGCTCATCAGAAAAACATTCTTCTCAACCTTTAGCTCTAGTTGTATTGCACCCTTCAGATCATTCAAGAACACTGAGCACATTTCAAGAGTCTGTTGAAAGCTCAAGGCAACAGGCTCTGCCATCTAATATTGAAGAGGTTCTTGGAAAAATAGTTGATGAAAGGGTTGGCAAGATAGTTGATGAGAAGGTTGAAAATATAACTGAGAAGATTAAGGAGGATGTCCATCAGCAAGTTCAAACTTCAATGGCTCCAACCTTAGAGGTTGTAAATAAAATGTTGTAATTCCTCATGGACTTCAAGAACAGTCAAGCTTAGAACCCTCCTCCTCCACCACCTCCTCCTGCTTAACCTTTACCTTTATTTTTTTTTCTCTTATACTGATAATGATGGTCCTCTCCTTTTATCTTTTTGGTTGATGACAAAAAGGGGGAGAAAGGAAAGAAAATAGATTTGTTTATATTCATATATAAAAATTCGGTTTTTTCAAAGTTCATTTTAGTCTGCATTTGCACATTCTTGTCTACTTGCTAACTGATCTGATATTTATGTTTGCTTATTTGCTTTGATATCTGCTGCTCTAATACTTATGTATATCTATTCCCTTATATATACTCTAAGTATGATAAGTTGTTGCACCTATCTGTTAGCTTATATGTACTTGTTTATTCAATTTAGCAGACATATTTTTTTAAGTGAATGAGGCTCTAAATATTTGCTAGATGAATACCTAAATAACTTGTTAGGTACAAAAAGTCCAAAGACTTGATGAATAAGCACATCCATCTTGCCACGTAAGCAGACGGAAGTAATGAGTAGAAGTAAATGAACTGAAAAAATAAAGTAATCTAGTAGACGAGCTCTAACCGCTACGTCACCAGATGGAGATCTTTATAACTCATTAAGGAATAGAAAGTCCGAAGACTTGATAGACAAGAGGATATGCCACGTCATTATACGAGCAAAATAAAATATTGAACAGACTTAGTCTCTCATATAACTAAGTAGACGGAGTTTTTCTTAGACGAGCTCCATCCTTGAAATGAATTAAATGCAATCCGAATCTCTTGAATTGATTTCAAATGATTGATACTTATTTCAATATAATATTTGTTCTTCACATTTGTTTTATCTGCTTTAATGTTTCACCTTGTTGTAAAAGAAACATAGTACAATCAAGAAAAGTAAAAAGCATAATCGTACAATAAGATACTGCAAAATTATCTGTACGATGACAACTTTATGGATGAAAAAGTTGGATTATACACAAAGGAGGAATAATAAGTACTCAAGCTGCAATACTCAGAGGAGTAAGCCTTCAATTTCATGCTACCTCGATAACCAATAGTACTATTCAGCATTGCCACAATCGAGCTCTTAGTCATAACGGATATCATGCATTAAATGCTATCTCTAAACGGGATTATTCAAAGTAACCGTTGAAGAAATACAAGTGAAGAAGAAGGTCACTACAAATAGAAGACCTGAGATACTGAAGCTAAAGAACTCTTGACTACACAACTTTACGAGCTCAACTTTTACTCATACTCATATTTCTTTAGAGAGCAAGAGTCAGTATTTCTTAGTTTGAATTGTGTGAGAATATTCATCTGATCTTAAACTGTCATATTCTCACACATAGTGAGTTAAGAAGATCAAACATTATATCTTTTTGTTAGAGTTAGAGCCTGAAGAGGCTTGGTAAGAAAGAAATACTTGTATCCTGGAGAGGTGTTGAATACTTGGTTGTAATCTATTTGGAGAAATAGTGGATAAATCCTTCAAGTCGAAGGGACTGGACGTAGCTCTTGGTCAGAAGAGAGTGAACCAGGATAAAATCTCTTGCGTGAATCTTCTGTCCCTAAACTCTTCAGTTTTATTTGCTTATACAAACTGTGGGGTTTTGATATTGCTTGTGTTAAGCTTCTAAAAGATCTTTTTGGGTGTGCTTATTTCTGTGTTAATCTGCTTGTGTAAAAAATTTGTTTTGGAAAAAGGTTGTTTTCGAAAATTATTAACAAACACAATTCAACCCCCCTTCTTGTGTTTCCCTGTGTCAACTTCACAGTCTCATGCCATCAGCCAATCACAGTCAATCAAAATAATAACTATAATGCAATAATAGCATATTTATTTTCAACAAGTCCAAGAGTATTACCACAGACAATTCCATGAACATTTTTCACAATGACCATTCAATAACATCAACATATATTATCATTCCCAAATCATCAATAAATTCTAACACACACATTTAAAAACGGTCATATAACCAAACAATACAAAACAGTGTACATAACTATCCAAGTAGCTCCTCAGGCAAATTCCCTTTACCTCAACTGTGAAATTTTTGCCTGTGAAGAGTTATCCTCGATTCAGTTTCCTCCCATGATTCCAGAAAGTACAATTATGCTATGTTTCCTTCGCAAAACATCACAACACAAGTCAATTTTTGAAATTTTCCTTCTATCCTACTAGGAGTGATTTTCCGTCTTAATAGGGGAAAATGGGTTAGGGATTTTTGTTGAACCTAAGCCCTTAGAGCTTGATCATATAGGTCCTAGGGAGCTTAAAACAAGTGTTGGAATTGAGAAATAAAACAAAACCATCAAAACCTCCCCTAAAATCAATTTTGGCCAACATAGGGGGTGAGGGTTTTGGTTTCATTTTGTTCAACTAACAACAACTACAAGATCAACTAGATCATGAGATAATAAAGTGAGTCTAACTCCTTAAGTCATGATCATTACAAACAAAAAGGATTCAAGTTCATGAGAAATAGAAAATGAGTTTTCAAACTATATGAACATAACAAGGAAGTAATGAAGACAATGAGTAAGGATAAAGATCAATGGCAAGAAGCTTACCCAAAGTTGAAGACAAAGGAAGTAGATGATGATCTTAGTTGAGGTTGTAAGAAACTTAGCCTCCTTTGAAAAAATGAAAATGGGTTTGGAACTTAGCATGATCATGGCAAAGAAATGATAATCACAAGTTGAAGAGGAAGATTAGATTACCTCAAGAAAGATGGGAGATGATGTAGCTTGTTGATGATCTTGAAAATACTTAGTTTGCAAGTTTGTGAAATGAGAAGTAGAAAGAAAATTAGAATAGTGTGGGGAGGGGGGTACTGACGTGGGTTTGGGGTTATAAGGGGGGATGGGTTTAGATATTTTAGTGTTGTGTTTGTTTAAACTAAAAGAATTAATGGGTTTTTACTTTATTTAAATAGTATAATATTATACTGTAATCATGAGATAAAAGTTATGATGTGATCAATTTTCATAAGTCTCATCAATCATTTTTATCATCTCTACTCCACATTATTTCTGAACTACATCTCGTTATGTTTTTTACCCGTCTCAATTTCCTCTTGGCGCTTTCATAATTTATTTCAAAAAAATTCGAAATAACTCATATCACTTGAGATCAGAGTAAAAGTCATTTTTCGTTCATGAGTCAAAATTAGGTTCTCTAATCAGTAAATTCTTACTGACAGGGAAAACACAGACCGGTTTTTGTCTGAGTTTCAACCCAAAAATTTAACTGAAAGCATTGAAAACCGGGGTGTTACATTACTACGCCACTAAAAAAAATCATCCTCGAAATTACACACCTGGAAATAGATCAGGATACTGTAATTTCATCTTGTCGTCAGCTTCCCATATTTCTTCTCCGGTAGTCTCGTCCCAAATAATCTTGACTAAGGAAATTTGTTTACCCCTGAGTTGCTTAATCATCTTATCCTCGATTCGTACAGGTAAAGTCTCATAAGACAAGTTTTCTTTCAATTGTACTATATCGGGCTCAAGTACATGTGATGGATCATGAATATACTTCCTCAGTTGTGAGACATGAAACACATTGTGAAGATTTGAAGGAAAAGGTGGTAAAGCAATTTGGTAGGCTACTACTCCAATCGTGGGTGTGAATTTCATAAATACGTGTTCGTCTTCTTGAAATTCGAGAGGTCGTCTTCTCCGATCAGATTAACTCTTCTGCCTGCTATGGGTCGCTTTCATCCTTTCACGGATTTGTTTAACCTTCTCTTTTGTTTGCTGCACAATTTCGGGACCGAAATCACACTTTATCCATCTTGATACTAACATAGTGGTGTTTGACATTTTCGCCCATACAGAGCCTCATAGGGAGCCATCCCTATACTTGCATGAAAACTATTGTTGTACGTGAATTCAATCAGTGTCAAGAGATCATCGCAACTTCCACGATGATCTAAGACACATGCTCTCAGTATATCTTCTAAAGATTGGATTGTCCTCTCCGTCTGTCCATCTGTCTGAGGATGATACATTGAGCTTAAACGCAATTTGGTTCCTGGTGCTTGTTGTAAACTCCCCCAAAAACGTGAAGTGAATTTCGGATCTCGATCGGACACGATGCTCGAAGGCACTCCATGAAGTCTGATTACTTCTTTGATGTAGACATCATTTAATTTTTCCACTGTGTAATTGTCCTTAACTGGAAAGAAATGTGCGGATTTCCTTAACCTGTCAACAATCACCCAAATTGAGTCAAAACCTTTGGAAGTTCTAGGTAAACTTACTACGAAATCCATGGATATACTATCCCACTTCCATTCAGATACATCTAAAGATGTAAGTATTCCTCCAGGTCTTTGGTGTTCTACCTTTGCTTTCTGACAAGTCAGACATGATGCCACATACTCAACAACTTTCTTTTTCATGGCTGGCCACCAAAACCTTTGTATTAGATCTTGATACATCTTGGTTGATCTAGGATGAATACTTAACTTGCTCTTATGTGATTCTTCCAGCATCATCTTTTTCATCTCAGGAGTATCAGGTACACAGATTCTGCCTTTGCACCTTAAGAGGTTATCCGATCCCAAGCTAAACTCGGTAATCTTTTCCTTTCTCCATTAAATCTTTCTTTTCTTGAATGAAAACATCTACAGCATTTTGCTCTCAGATCTCTTCCATTAAGCTACTAGAAATCTTTATTATTCCCAAACTGATTTTCTTTTGGCTTACTTCCATAATTAAATTGAGATCTCAGAACTTCTTAATCAACTCAAGTTCCTTTACCATCATAGCTGAAATATGAATGGTTTTCTGGCTCAGTGCATCAGCTACCGCATTCACTTTTCCAGGATGATATTTCAATGTGAAGTCGTAGTCTTTTAGAAATTCCATCCACCGCCTTTGTCTCATATTGAGTTCCTTTTGATCAAACATGTACTTTAGGCTCTTGTGGTCACTAAAGACATCAAATTTGGCTCCATAAAGGTGGTGTCTCCTTATCTTTAGTGCAAAAACCACGGCAGCTAACTCTAGATCGTGTGTCGGATAATTCCTCTCATGAGTCTTCAGTTGACGTGACGCGTACGCTACAACTTTTCGATGTTGCATCAACACACAGCCAAACTCTTGATGTGAAGCATTGCAATATACTTCATAAGGTTCATTTGGTTTGGGAAGTATTAACACCGGCGAAGTTGTCAGATGCTCCTTTATCCTTTGAAAACTTTCTTCGCACTTTGCGGTCCACGTGAAAGGTTGATCTTTCTTTGTGAGTTAAGTCAAGGGCACGACTATCCTTGAAAACCTTCTATGAATCTCCGATAGTAACCCGCTAGACCAACAAAGCTTCGAATTTCTGTCACCGTCTTTGGTATTTCCCAAGAAAGTACAGCTTCTACTTTCGAAGGGTCTACAACAATTCCCTCTTTGGTGATCACGTGTCCTAAGGACTTCACTTCTTCGAGCCAAAACTCACATTTGGAAAGTTTGGTGTACAACACCTTCTCGCGTAGAATTTGCAAAACTTGTCGGAAATGTTCCTCGTGTTCCTCATGACTCTTAGAGTAAATGAGGATATCATCAATGAACACTACGACGAACCTATCAAGAAACGGACGAAAAATCTGATTCATGTAGTCCATGAAGATAGCTGGTGCATTCATTACTCCAAAAGGCATTACGAGATACTCATAATGACCATAACGAGCTCTGAATGAGGTTTTGGGTATATCTTCTGTCTTCACTCTTATTTGATGGTAACCCGTCCTTAAGTCTATCTTCGAGTATACACATCTCCTCTCAATTGATCCATCAGATCGTCAATTCTTGGTAGAGGGTATTTGTTCTTGATCGTCACCTTGTTGAGCTGTCGAAAATCTACACAGTCTTGAACCTCCATCCTTCTTTCTTACTAACAGAACTGGTGCTCCCAGTAGAGACACACTCGGTCTTTTGAATTGTTTTGACAGAAGGTCCTCCAGTTGAGTTTTCAACTCAACAAGCTCTGTAGGTGCCATTCGGTACGGAGCGATTGAAATCGGACCAGTTCTCGGAACTAGATCGATGGAGAACTCGATATCCCTAATTGGTGGCAAACCCGAAACATCGTTCGGAAAAACGTTTGGAAAGTCGTTTACTACTGGTAACGTACTTAGATCGATCTCCCCCTCGACTTCTAAGCAAGATAAAAACAGGTATCCCTGATCTTCTTCTTTCGAAGAAGTTCCTACTTGGTTGGTAGATAAAAATCCAGAAATCTCGGGATTAGGAAAAACTAAAATTTTATGGGCACAGACTAAAAGGATATGGTTGGAAGATAACCAATCCATGCCTAAAATTACATCTAACTGTATTCAAGGCAGGCATATCAGATTTACAAGAAAATGTATATCCTGAATTACAATAGGACAATTCAGACATACAGAATTTACCACAATGGGTTCAGCGGTAGGGGTCGAAACAATCAAATCATATGTCATAGAAGAAATAGGCAATTTCAGACGTCTCACATAATCCATCGAAACAAAAGATTGGGTTGCACCCGAATCAAAAAGCACAATTAAGAGATTACCAGCTATGTCACAATTACCTAGCGGTCGGTTTATTGGTTCTTGAATTGTTACCAGCTGGTGCAGACATCTGAGCATTGCAATCTTTGGCCATATGTCCTACTTGTCCACAGTTGAAGCATTTCACTCCTTTCAGCAAACAGTTGTCAGTAGCATGGTTCACACTTCCACACTTGTAACATCTCTGTATATAGCCTTGATCTTGATTCCTCTGGCCTCTGCTACCAGATGCCGAAGCAACTGGATGGTATGGTTGTCGGTTCTGGTTATTTCCTGTTGGTCTGTAGTACGGCTTTCTCTGGTTCTGTTTTCCTTTCTGGTTCTGGAATTGATTTGCATATCGAGACGGTCCTCCTACATTGCCTCTATTATCCCTTCCTTTCTTCATTCAATTTTTCGGCACATCTCCACCAACTCTTGAAAATGGGTTTGGAGCTTAGAATGGTCATGGCAAAGAAATGATAATCACAAGTTGAGGAGGAAGATTAGATCACCTCAAGAAAGATATGAGATGATGGAGCTTGTTGATGATCTTGAATATAGTTAGTTTGCAAGTTTGTGAAATGAGAAGTTGAAAGAAAAATAGAATAGTGTGGGGAAGGGGGTACTAACGCGGGTTTAGGGTTATAAGGGGGGATGGGTTTAGATATTTTGGTGTTGGGTTTGTTTAAACTAAAAGGATTAATGGGTTTTTAATTTATTAAAGAGTATAATATTATAGTGTAGTCATGAGATAAAAGTTATGATGTGATCAATTTTCATGAGTCCCATCAATCACTTTTATCATCTCTACTCCACATTATTTATGCACTACATCTCGCTCTTCTATTTACCCATCTCAATTTCCTCTGCGCGCTTTCATAATTTATTTTAAAAAATTTTGAAATAGCTCCTATCACTTGAGATCAGAGTAAAAGTCATTTTTCGTTCATGAGTCAAAATTAGGTTCTCTAATCAGTAAATTCTTACTGACAGGGAAAACACAGACCGGTTTTCATCTGAGTTTCAACCCAAAAAATTAACTGGATCTTTATTCTATTAAATAGAATTCAGAAATGATTTTGTTTTAGTCAAAATCATTTTCCTGGTTTCGGATAAAATATCCACATTTTAAATAATCTTTAAAGATATTGGAAAGCCTTGCTATATAGGCTTTTTGTAAAGCCCTGACCTGACCTTTTTACTAAATAGGCTAGGCCGATTTAGGCCTTAAATAGGCTAGGTCGTAGGCCCCCGACGAACGGTCTGGCCTATTTCCACCCCTAGTGGGCAGTAGGGACCTCTGGCAACCTACTTAGGCTTGCGAAGAGGGATCTGAATCTTGTGGACCGCATTTGGCATGCGTTCATCCATGCCAACCTGATGTGCTGCTCCCATGAGTCTGACAACACTGTGGCACGGGCCTACCTCCTATATGGCATAATGGAGGGGAAGAGCATTGACGTGGGATCAATGATAGCCACAAACATCCAGCAGAAGGCCAACTCCCAGAACGCGAAGGAGGTGTTGGCTCACGAGTTCCTCATTACTGATGTTGATGGCCTGGATTAGGAGGATGACCTCGGCAGTCAATCGACAGAGACTACATCCGCCACCGCTGCTATGGAGAGCCAGCACCACCCAGGAGGCAATGAGCAGCTCAGGCACCCCAGTGCCTTTCCATAGACCAGATGCTGGTTGCCATCCAGCATAACATGCAGGCCATGATGAGGTCGCATGTGGCGACCAGGGACTTCTTCAGGGAGCAAAGCAGAGCTTCAGAGGAGGGTTGGGTAGTTGTTTACCCATCAGAGGAGGAGTTGGACCTCGGATTTTCCCGAGGCTCCAGATCATGAGGATGATGCTGTTGGCCAGAATCAGGAGGATGACCCGACGAACATGATTGATTTTGACTGAGATTCACCGGGGTCATTTTTATATTTTTATTTTTGAGTTCTAGCTATTCATGATTCAATATGGTTGTATATTTTTAGATAGCTAGAAACTCATTTACCTTTATATGTCGAATATACTTGATGCACTATTTTGTATATATTGTGGTGCATGTTTAGTTCTTTTTTATAGTTTTATGTTTATTTTCATTTTAAATATATATATTGACCATAATTGACTTGTGATGATTAGATGCCAATTGACTGGAGCTTCTTGCGCAATAAGAGACAACCGATAAATGAGAGAACAATCACTCCGAACCAGCCCGACTATCATTATGTCAAGCAAGCTATTCGAGAGAGACGGATCCTATACCCTCACTTAGAAAAGTTGACAAAGGAACAAGAGGAGGAGGAGGATCTGTTTCACTTGAGCTTTGATAGGGGTGTCAATGACGATGTCCAGAGGGAGATTGAGCGTGAGATTGAAGAGAGGTAAAGGAACTTCCCGGTGTGCATAGCCACTGGTCATGCATTGTACACGAAAGTGAAGAAATCGATGGAAGACAAGCGGATTCCATTCCTGAAAGTAGAGAATTTCAGCAAAGAAGAAAAGGATAAGTGGGATTCGGCTTGGTTGCTCGCTCTCAAAGAAGCTAATGATTGTGCATGGGTAGAGATGGAGATGATTCCGCATGCTAAGGTAGGAATTCCTGAGGGAAGGCCTCCAAGAGAGGAAGCTATGATCGTTAGCCCTGAAATTGTATGGGCTAAGCATTTAGATGAGGCCAAATCTAGCCGGCCAAGAAAGAAAACAAAGAGAAATAAGGAAGAGGCGAGGCATGCTAATGAGAGCGTGGGGTCCACTCGGACCCCTTGATATAACATTTTCTAAACTCTAATCTTTTCTTTTCTTTTCCTTTGTTTTTGAAGTTTTTGCAAGTAAATAGTGGTCAACACAAAAATACATAGTGTTTATAGAGTCTAGTTGGTGAGTCTTAATGGATTTAATTGAATTGAGCTTAGATTGAATGCATGTGCTAGAATTGAAAAACTTTTGATGAATTTCCCTTATGTTTTGAGAAGTGAAAAAAATGATCCCCATGAAAAATTGAAAATGAACTTTAAGAAATGTTGTTATGATTGCACGATGTATGACAAGTTTGGGGTGAAAGGGTGCACACACTAGGGATTGTATCTCAGTCAAACAATTTGCGAAAAAAAGTCCAGGTGAGGAATTTGAGCGGCCAACATTGTTTTGATCCGGATTTGCTTGAATCTTCTCTATATGGTTTGCATGTTTATATGTTTGCATAGGAAATTTTTCCTTGAATTAACTACTTGGCTTAAAAAGAACCATCCCTAATACATATTCCCTAGTTAGCCACATTGAGACTAATAAGCCTATTGTTTCTTAATGACCTTATGTTATAAGCCAAAAATCCGGAAAAACCATGTTAACCCAATCTTAGGACTTAGGAGAGCATGGATGCTTAGCAAGACAAGGGTTGTGAGAAACTAAGTTTGGGGTGGCTACAAGGGTTTGATATGTCATTTTGGGTTGAGAAAAAGAAAAATGAAAAGGTTGAAGCCAAAGGCAAAAGAGAAAAAGAAAAAGAAGAAAATACAAAAAGGAAAAAAAAGGGCAAAATAAAAGGGTGTCAAAGGGAAAAGATTGTAGCCACCCAAAGTGTCAAAAAGGAAAATTGGAAAAAGTAATGAGAGTGAAAATTAAAGTGTAAAAAGTCTCATGCTCTCTCAAATCCTAGGGACTCAGTCTTGTACCTTTGCATATCCTACCTTAAGCCAGGCCCCATTACAACCTTTAAAATACCTTTTGATGATGCATGCATGTTTTCATGGGAACTATGTTTAAGATGAAAAATCAAATTCATGGAAAGTGTGCTTAAAATGTGAAATTGAGTGAAAGTTGACAACCTAGACAATTGAGCGAATGAGTGAAACACTAAATGCCCCTGTGAGGAAGGCAAATATTTTGAAATTGGTGATCTCCCTTTTGTGTGTATATGATTGGATCTCTTACTTCGATTAATGATTGCATGAATGATGGGATTCTCTTTGTTTAAAAGTAAATGAATTTGGGGATTGTTTAATTGTAATGAAAAGGGGGAACATTGAATGAAAATTGAGTTGATAAAATTGCATAAATTTTTTGCGAAATTGATTGAGTCCATTGAGCTTACCTAGTTTTGAGTCTTTTTGATTTTTAGTTTGCTCGGGGACAAGCAAAGTTTAAGTTTGAGGTATTTTGATAAATCTTGGTTCATCTAGTTTTATAGCTAGAAAGACCATAATTTTGATACCAATTGAGCGAGTTTAAACTCGTTTTCACCCAAATTTGGCTTTATTTGACCTCGAGCAACAAATTGAGTCTTTTAGGTAATTTTTAGGAACTTTTACTATTTTGGAGTCAAATAAAGCATTGGGTGATATTTTTAGTTTCAGGTTTAAATTGAAGCTCAAGAAAGCTTGGAAAATTTGAAGAAAACAAGCAAATACGAGAAAACTCATGTCTCACCCCACGAGACACTGGTCGCCCCACGAGCTAGAAGCAGGACCGAGAAGAAAGGGAAGGGCTTCTGGGGCACCCCTCGAGCCAGACAACGGAAACTTGAGGCTCTTCAGGATCACCCCACGAGGATTCAAAATTCTTGGAGCCAAATTTAAGTGCTCGCACCGCGAGCGCGCGCAGATCCAGTTTCCTATATATAGCTTGTTTCAGTACAAATTTAGGGATCCAATCCTAGTTTTCTCTGAGCTACATCTCGTTTAGATTTACATACAATTTTCTTAGTTTTATTTCATGTTTACTATTGATTTGATGATTTTGAAGTATGCTATGAGGAACTAATCCTATTTTCTAAGGAAGCGATGAAGCCACTCATGACGGCATAGTGAAATAGTGATATTTTCTACTCCCCGTTCTTAATTCTTACTTCTTAATTATGTTTTGTTTGTGTTAATCATATGAGCTCGTGGTTGACTAGTTAAGCGTGATGAGTCTGACCGGAGATTCATGCTTGAGGACTTAAATTAAGAACACAAATTGAATATTGAAAGAGATATAATAGGAGATTTATGCAATCATTATAGGGAACCAAGAACTTAATGAATATAACTTGTTAATCTTCGAATAGAGATATAGTTGATTGGAAAGCTTAGGTGTTTTCTCTTGTGCTCAAACGAAACATTAGAATAATTTAGGGTTCCTGGTTGGCATGAAATTGAACCTAGGGATAGAAAATAATCACTTGGATATATTGCTTAATTGAGTTGGTGAATTCGTAACCTCAGAACTTTCCCAATCTTAATCACAACCTTTGATAATTGCTTTTGATTTACTTATGCTCTAAAATGGATAATTGAATTAGATATTTACTTCGATCTCAACAACTTCTCTCCTTTGAGTTGGTCATACTGTAACTGCTTCGTTTGGATAATGATATAATTGTCCACCCAATCCATGTGTTCGACCTCGATAACTACTTACCTTGATTTTTATTACTTGCTTCGATCCGGTACACTTATCGGAGTCCATCAACAGTCTAACTTTATTTTATAAAACTTAGGGTCCAATGGAAGTGCGATAAGTTGAAACTTAATGAAACTCGTCTGGGTCCATTTTCAAATAGATAAACATAGGTCTTTGGACCTTTCTGAGTTTATCATTTCCTAGATTCTATTGGACGTTCTTAGTGGTCTAGCACTTAGCCAAAGTTTCGACTTCAATTTAATAACTTTGTTAACATCAAAACTTAAGAGATCAGAACCATAACCACTTTGGTTCCAACAATATGATGACAGAATTTATTAAATTTGATTGAAACATCTAAAGGCTCCACCTAAGATTATGCATTTCTAACAGAAAAAAGACTTTAACTATAGTATATCTTAGAGAAAAGAGATACATACAACTTGACTTTTGTCAGGATTATAAACATATATACAACATGTATCAGAGGAAAAATCTAAGCATTCAAAAACATATGCAATGCCCAATAGGTATAACCATACAAAGGCATAAAGAAAAAATCTAATCATTCAAAAACAGATGCAATGTCTAATAGATATAATCATACAAAGGCATAAAAATTCATATAAACGTGCAAATACAGATGAAAGGTGTTGGACTGAATCAAATTTTATTTCCCAAAATTTCCCCCTTTTGTCATCAGACAAATTTTATTTTCCAAAATTTCCCCCTTTTGTCATCAGAGTCTCAATAAGATAAGAAGGAAAGAAATAAGAAACATAAACAACTAAGAGGAGGGAGGTGGACGAGGTTAAAGGTAGGACTTCAACAGAGACTCAAATTGAGAAAACATCTATTGTTGGGAGTCTTGGATTGCCTTATGTGCAAACTCTTGAAACTCATAAGGAATGGCAGTTTCAGTACTTTCAGCAGTGGCATCCACGTGATCTCTTCCAGGAACAATGCTTAGTGCATTGGATGAAGCAGCTTGGTCATGATGAACAATAGATAGAGGTACTGGTTGCTTGCTTGGATGTTTCGAAGCTTGTTGCACATGCTGAGTCTGCTACCTGTTTCTCTCCTGAGTTGATTCAGAGGTAACTTCCTCCTTAGGCTCTTCCCATTGGGGGATCAAAATCATCACGAATAACGATGCTCTTGATAGGAATCCCAAAGATGTTATCCACAATCATGAAGAGAGCATCCGAGATTCTGTATTGACCTTTGACAGTTAGAGTTCCTGCTTTTTCTCCAGGACTTAGGCCAGAAGAGGATGCTTCTCTTTGACACTTCCATACATGATTAGTCAAAACAACTTCAGCATCATCATCACAGATATTCTCCGAGCTTTCAGTGAAGGTAACTTCTACTATGGCGTCATCATCTCTGGGATTCTTCAAAAAGTTGGTATCAAACTTAATGGGGAAAGGCATAATCTTCCTGCTCAGTCTGTACTTTTCATATTTATTCCTAATCATATCCAGCATAGGCAGTCTGGGACAAATCCTAGGAGGCACTACCCCAACAACGGTCTTTGAGGAAATCATCAGCCATTTGAGAGGGACAAAGTGTTGGAGTAAGCCATAGGCATATCTGCTTTAGCTTACAACATGCCATAGGCCCAGTAGGCAACATTGTCCACATAAGTCCCAATAAATTTTGGATCATAAGGCTTGTACTTGAGCTGAGTTAGGAATATCAACTTCCCGTATCCAAACGTCCTACACCTTTTCTACTCCAAGGTTTTAGGATTTAACTTTGTTGCTCAATGAGGGATGATATGCTTTTCCACTTCTCCAACGCAGCTTTAAAAGGACTTATCCTTGATAAGATTGGGATAAATCTTTTTTCGAGGGAACTTGTTTTTCTCCAAATGGACAATCAAGGTTTATTTTTGTTGTAGAGTTCACTAGGAACATTGTTGTTAGACTCATAAGGGATGCAAATTTCAAAAATTATGAGAAGAGGCGGTGAAGAGAGTGGTTCATACTTATACTCAGGTGGGTCAATTGGTTCTTTGGTGGGAGTGGTGGTGAGTGTTTCATGAAAAGAATGGGGGATTTCTTTTCGGTTTCAACCCAATTTGATGATTGATTTTCAAAAATGGTAGAGAGGTCAATGTATTGAAAAACTCATTTGTTGAACAAGGGGTATGGTGCACCGGAACTTTCATAGGTGGTGTCTGGAAAGATTGTTTAAAGAGGTGGTTTGATGAGAGGTTCTTCTGTTTGTGATGGTGAATGGATGATGGTTTCAAGTTGAATTTGGGGTATTGGTTGTGGTGTGGACGGTTGAGATGAGGGCTATGGAGCTTGTGTTTGGGTTAGCAGAGGGTCCAACAGAAGGACTTTCTTGTTGGACTCTTGGCTCATTAATGGCCAAGATGAAGTTGACACAGGCAAACATAAGACCGGGGGGGGGGGGGGTTGAATTGTGTTTGTTAATGATTTTCGAAAACAACCTTTTAAAGACTATTTTCTCACACAAGAAAGTTAATACAGAAGCAAGCACACATAAAATGATCTTTTAGAAACATAACAAAAACAAGAGTCAGTAAAAACAAATAAAGTTGTAAGAGTTTTAGGATAGAAGATTCACACAATAGATTTTATCCTGGTTCACTCTCTTCCAACCAAGATCTACATCCAGTCCCTTCGACTTGAAGGTTTTATCCACTATTTCTCCAAATAGATTACAACCAAGTATTCAACACCTCTCCAGGCTACAAGTATTCCTTTCCAACCAAGCCTCTTCAGGCTCTAACTCTAACAAAGAGATTTAACTTATGATCTTCTTAACTCACTATGTGTGAGGATGTGAAAGTTTAAGATTTGTTGAATATTTTCACAATATTCAAACTAAAGAATACAGACTCTTACTCTTGAAATAAAATTAGAATGAGGAATTATATATTGGCAAAAAGTACTTCTTCAGTTGTTGAGGACTTCTATTTATAGTGACCTTCTTCTTCACTTGAAAAACTTCAACGGTTATTTTGAATATACCCGTTTAGAGATAGCATTAAATGCATAAAATCCGTTGTGACTGATAGCTTGATCGTGGCCATTGTGAAATGTACTCTTGGTTATCACTTTTGCACGATATGGAATGATACACCTTTGAGCAATTGTAACTTGAAAAACTGTACTTCCTCCTTTATGTAAATTCCAATTATTCCAGCGATAAAGGTGATAGGGTACAGAGTGTTTTGCAATTCCCATTGTACTATTTTGCTTTTTGCATTTCCTTGATGGTACTATGTTTCTCTCACAAGGAAACAAAGCATTAAAACAGTTAAAACAAATAGGCGGTACCAATATTCGTTGGAAATAAATATCAAACATTTGATATAAATTCAAGTGGACTGTATTGCATTTATTCTTCTAAGAAAGAACAAACTAGAGATAAAAACTCGTCTACTTAAAAACTGTGTCTATAGGGTCATGGGTAAAATCAAGTCTAAGCACATTTCTTTTCTCTAAGTCCACTGACGTGGCATGTCCTCTCGTCTACTCAAGTCTTTGGATTCGCTATATCTTAGGGAGTTATTTTGATCTCCGTCTAGTGACGTGGCAATTAGAGCTCGTCTACTCATGAGAAAATTTCTCCTCTACTTGTTATTTTATTTCTTCGTCTACTCAATTCTTTTAAAGCTCTCGTCTACTTAAATAAATAAATAAATAAGTATTTTTACCAAACATTGAGCAGCTCGTTTATGGAGGTGGATTCACAATATCAAGTACAAGCAGATATATATGGTAACTTCATCAAGGTTTTCATAATTTATAAGATTCAAGTAATCCTGTAAAACTGGATAACCTTGTTAGATCTCAACTAACACATTGCCAAGCAAATTTAATCCTTTTGTTAACATCAAAACTTAGAGATTAATTAAATCCAAATTACTTTGGTTCCAACAATCTCCCCCTTTTTGATGATGACAAAAACTAATTAAATTTGAGTAGCAATGTCTAAGAAAGCTTACAAAGCTCCCCCTAAGACAAAGCATTCATACTTTTAACAGGAAAAGCATATGACAAAAAATCAGCAACATATGTATATAGCTTATTAGATCAGTGCAACTACTTATCAGTTGAGATAGAATCGGAGGTTTATAGTCTTTATCAAACTTATAGATAAGTTTCAGAGCAAATAAAATATAGCATATCAAACAGTGTTAGAGAATGTAGACTTAGGATATATCAGAGCAATAAACACATCATAGTAAACAGTATCAGAGCATTGAAAACAGATATAGTATGTCAAGGCATAAACATAAAGAGACATGCATATGCAGACAAGTGTATACTTTTCAAAAACTGACTTTTCATATTAAATTTAATTCGCTTTCCTTTCTCCCACTTTTTTGTCATCAGACAAAAAGGTAAAAGGAGTGGGCCATCATTGTCAGTAGGGAAACAACAAAATAAAAGTCTAAGAAGAGGGTGGAGGTTGAGACACCCCGTTGTGCCCCATTGTATTATTAGATTAAAACCTTATTATTTATTTACTTAATCGCATACTTAACGTTAGAATATATAAAAATTAAAACCTAACTTATAAACACACAGCGGAAGAAAATTTCAAAGTAAACACACCATATATATAACATACATATCATAGGTTTTATGCATTACAGTATTTAAAACACTGTCTAGGGTATCCCGTCAGTAGGATCCCCAGCAGGAATCTTAAAACAACAATTAATAGTGGAAACAAAGCGTCTTATAAGACTCACTGGCCCTAGACACTAAACTACATTGCTGAAATCCACAGCTCGTCCTCCCGCCTCTGGTTCATACGAAGTTCCATCTAACTCCTGAGCAACTGGTTCCTCCATCAGGTCTTCTCGTACGATCACATTAGAAATAAAATACAACACACAAAGATATAGGGGATAAGAAACATTTCTATCATCAAAAGCGGAAAGGATTCATAGCATATCATATAATAAATATCACAGACAATCAAAATACATAACTAACAAATCATCCTCGAATTAGTTTACCATCCTCTACCCCCAATCTCACACAATTACACTTTTATACTGACGTGGCAACCACTAATCCTGTCACACATTCCTTGTTAGGAATGTCAGTCAGTCGTCCAGGTGACGCGTTCCTAACACCGGTGCACATTCTCATCCATGGTGAGAATGCTCATGCAAAGCAATGACACTATAGCAGCACAGTATCGTCGGTGCACACCCTGGTTCTCTCTAATCTCTATCAAAGGTGCTCATGCATAGAAATGACACTATAGTTGCACAACTTAAATTCTAAGGTGGAACGGTCTAACAAGACTCTTGACCTCGTATATTCCACTACAAGAATAAGGTTAATTAGCGACGAAATTTTTGCCACGACCTCAAATCCATCGCTAATTTTATGTTTTCTGACGGCTTAAGCCGTCGCAAATGGTAGAAGAGATTACTGACGACAGTTCCATCACAAATCTGTCAGTAACGTTCCCGCCATTTTACGCGAAATGCTGGCGCCAATTTGCGACGGGCATGACCGTCGCTAATGTGCAAATGTTTGTCCAAGGTCATTTGCAACAGCCATATTGGTTTGCGACGGACCGTACTTTTGCGACGGTCATTCTCAATTTGTGACGGAATCATAATTTGCGACGGCCTAGCCATTGCTAATATTAAAAGGCCATCGCTAATTTCCAATAAGTAACTCGAACAGTTTTCTTCCTCCCTCAATTGTCGTCTTCGCATGCAGAAACCCTTCCTGGTTCTCTGCTCTGGTTCTGGTTCTCTGCTCCCACCGTGCGCCGCCCAACCTCCGTCTGCCACCACCACACCTCCGTGTTCTCTTCTCCGTTCTCAATCGCGTACCTCCTCCACGCTCTTCCGTGTTCTCTTCTCCGTTCTCAATCGTGTTTCGTGTGTTGAGCCTCCGTGACGCCACCGCCTCGACGTTCGCCCCAACTCTTCCTGTCGCATCTCAGTGTTGGGTCTTTGCTGTCGTCATCACCGAGCCACAAGTTCTTGCTCTGCAAAGGTCTAGCTTGTTTCCTATTGTTGGTAATTACCATTACTGCCTGCTTTCATGACTATAGTTAGCTATAGTTCTAGTCTCCCTGTTTTTGTTGATAACTTCCATCCCTGGAAACTTACAAATATGCTAATTGTACTAAATTACAGAACACTTATAAGGTTCCCTGTATCAAATAATAATAAACAGGTCGGTCAATAAACTTGTTCCCCATCTTTTGTACAAAACTTTGTTTACTGAGTTTCTTAAAAAAATGTACAGTAGGTATCAATCACTTAGTAAAACACAGTCACATGCTCCAAGAAAATATTGGTCTATGAAAACATGATTTAAACTTAATTAAGAGTGTTGTCGAATATTGAAGCTTTATTCAATTTGGGGATTCAGTTTTTACATTGTCCTTTTCAAGAAAAACAAATGGGTATCAGTTTACATGATAAAGTCCAGTGGAATCAAAGTCACAGTAATGGTTCAAGTTCAACCAAATAAACCTGTTACTCCTGAAATCCTAGTTTTTACTTCCAAACAGCCTCACTCATCTATGCTTGTAAATTGTAATCATTGTCGTTAGCAGTGTTTGAGTGCAAAACTACTTGTTGAAGGAAAATTCACACTATTTCATAGTCAACTTGCTACTAAGAGCCTCAAATTAAATGGCTTCAATTGGAGACCAACCATGTTAACCATATATGCTTAGATTTTAAATTAGCTTTTGTATATATTAGATTTTAAAGTGATTCCTATAGTTTCTTTTACTCCCGAGTCCTGAGATTTTAAAAGTTGGCTTTTGTATATATCTTGATGAACTTGAAACTGATGATAGTTTCCGGTCCAGTAAATTAATTCACATAGATCAAGTGAAACCCACATCCATCCTAAGGTTTCCTCATCCTTTCTATATAAGGAAACTTTTGTGTGCTCTGCACTGTGCAGTCACTACTTATTAGTGACAAGGGAGCATGTTCTCTTTATATTTTTGAAATTTGGTTCTCCAGTTAGAGTTTTGTTTCTTCAACATTTGGTTTTGATCCTGAATCATCAACATTTCACCTGCTTCAGAGAATTACATTGTGGCTCGAATATTGAAAAAGCATTATCATATATGGAAATCAATTTCTCATGTTTCAGGGATGTCTGCCTCTATTCTGCTCCTTCATTCTAAGAATTTTTTTAACAAAACCGTAGAATCTTAGGGTGTGTTTGGATTTTTTTTTTACCTTATTTTCATCATGTTTCTATTTCAAGAATTCGTACATGAAACACAAAAAATTTTGTTTTCACTATTTCCCATATAAATGTTTGAAAATAGTAGACACAATAAAAACAATATGATATAATGCCTGAATGATGGCTGTCTGTTATTTTTTTCTCTTTTTGTTGCTAGTCCAATATTGATGCATGAGTTGTTGTGGTCTATTAAGAATGATATTCTGGATCCAAGTAAAATGCTATAGTTTTTAAGTAGTCCTCTTTGCATTATGATTATTGATTACTTGGGCTTCAAATCTTTTTTAATAAATTTGTTTATTTTTCAAATTTTATGCCTGGGTGTGACTTTAATTTGTTAAGGGGATTTACAGCGTCAGTGCTTTGTTTTTGTTGGGGAATGATGAAAATGTGATTTTTATTTACAAGTATTCAATTGTGAATGGGACACGATAGCATTGTATGTTTCCTGGAACCTGAGAAGTTGATCCTATGTTTTTTTATCTCATAACAACTTAGTGTCTGTTTGTTTTGTTTCCAATTTTTTGTTTTCATGTCCAGTTTTCAGAAATAATTACGAAACTGCCACCATGTTTTCCTCATTGATAAACAACCACCACCTCATTTTTGCATCATTAATTTTTGTTCCATATTTAATCTCATAATTGTTGCATATATTTGTTTATGAATTAGTTCTGGAGAGTCACGTTCGCTGAGAGAGTAAGAACGCGACTTTGAGGTTCAACAACAAGGGAAAATCGCTTCCAAGCAAACAAAGCAAGAGAAGGTGTGTTTTTTTTCGTTAATTGAGAGAATGTTTGATATTGATTTGATCATTTTTTGGTGCACCTTGATGTGGAGATTGTAATTGTTTTGGTAATATAATGCCTTTTGATTAATGTCTATATTCTGTTTGTTGAATCGCCTAAATGCTTTTAAGTTGGAATGTGGTCATGTTATAGGTGGTTGGGTTAGTTTTCTTTTGATATTAATGGCTGAATTGGTGAGTAGCTTGAATCATAATCTCTTCTTGTGCTGAATGGACTATGAATTTTCTTTATTGTTTTTTGTGTATTTATGACAGGATTATGATTAATTAAGGATGCTTAAGAAATTGGTTGGAAAGCAATATATTTTATTTTGAGTTGATTTTGCCATGGCATGATTTTCTCTTCTTTAATAGTCTGAGTTGACGGGTTCTTTACTAACTACATTCTTTGAATCTGTTTGATGGAAGGTCTGAAACAATTTTCAAAAATTGAGTGAAATGATACATTCATTTGTCAAGTTTGGGCTGTCTTTTCCTCATTGATAAACATGCTTGATGATTATGAAGGAACCAATTCCTTATGTTCATTTACTCTTATGCTGTAAGTAGCTATTGTGATGTAAGTAGCTATTGTGATTTATGAATGATGATTGCAATAACAAAAATGAGTAAAAATAAATAAAAAAACAAAATAAAACCATTAATAAAAATCAAGCTTCCTTCTTTGTTTCTTTTTTTCTTGGAAATATTCTTTCTTTCTTTTTACTTTGTCTATAATCTGTTTGTTGAATCACCTAATTAAATGCTTTTAGGTTGGAATGTGTCATGTTATAGGTGTTTGGGTTAGTTTTCTTTTGATATTAATGGTTGAATTGGTGAGTAGCTTGAATCATAATCTCTTCTTGTGCTGAATGGACTATGAATTTTCTTTATTGTTTTGTGTATTTTTGACAGGGTTATGGTTATCAATATTATATTAAATGATCCTGATATCTTTCTGTTCACTTTTGCCTATATCTATTAAGTGTTTTAAGTTTTAAGTTTCTTGCCTATATTATATTAAATGATTCTTATTCTTGTAATGTTGTTTATGTTTTGTTTCAAGTATGTTAGGGATATTATAAATTGTCTTTATAATAAAGATTTATTTTCTAGATGAGTTGATCGTCGAGAAAAACCTTAGTTACCCGTTTGAGGTGCAATATTTTGGAGCACGTGTACTGTTGCAAGTCATTGTGCTCTTGATAGTGGACCTCGAATTGTCCAAGTGGGACAGTTTGAGAAAAAACTTTTTCTTTACTAGTATAATAGCTATTCATTAATTCTTATGTGATATATCTGATGAAAATTTGGTCTGACACATTACCATTTGTTCTCTGGGTACATACTTGATTGTGATATCTCACCCTGGTCAAGTCATGTACTTGGAGACCAATGGGAAATGCTGCTGAAATTTTCGCCGATATGAGACATGAGAAGTGATGAGTAACTATTATACTAGTGTTGAAAAAGGTTTTTCTTGAATGGGATAGGGCCATACCAAATAAAGAAATGGAGCAGTTCTGCGAGTTTGCCCAAAATAGTTTTTCATTATAGTTATCTTTTTTTGGCATAAATGCAGAGGATGGAATTTGTTCCTTTGAATCGTACTTGGATGTATGATAGGGTTTATCCGTGTAGAGGGGAATTAAAATAATCTTTCTTAGATGGTGTTGAAGAATTTATTGCCAAGGCAAGTCAGCAAGATACTTATAACAATAGGGGGTGATTAGATGTCCTTGTGTGAAGTGTGATTGTACCCGAATTAAGAATGTAGACGATGTGAGGGTCGACCTGTATAAAGTTGGGTTTAGGCCTAATTACTGGATTTGGACAAATCATGGAGAAGAAATGCCGCAATTTGATTTTGGCATTGACCAGAATTGCACCGGTGGTTCAAGTAGTGGTGCAGAAGCTGGATATGGAGATCATATTGTTTCCATGGATGAGATGGTGTGTGATGCTCTTATGATGTCCGGGTCGTTTGAGTCCAATAATACAGAAGTGCCTCCTAATGCGGATGCACAAAAATTTTATAATCTCCTAACAGAGGCAAATAAGCCTTTGTGGGAAGGGTCCCCAGACTCGAAGTTATCGATGTGTGTTCTACTGTTGTCTGCCAAGTCCAATTGGAGCATACCCGAGTTAGGCTTGGATTTCATTGCCAAAATGGTTTTGGCCGGGACGCCTTTCAAAGGAGGATTACCCAACAATTATTATGATGCGAAGAGGTTAATGTCCAAGTTAGGATTGGAGTCTAAGAGGATTGACTGTTGTCAGAATGGGTGCATGATCTTTTACGATAATGAATTCGACAAAAATGATGGCGCATTGGTTGAGTGCAGATTTTGTCACGCACCAAGGTATCGTCAGCGCAACGCAAGTAGAAGTAATATGAAACCAGTTCCGGTAGAGTCGATGTTCTACTTGTCAATCATTCCTATATTACAGAGGATGTTTGCATCGATGCAGACTGCAGGAAAAATGACATGGCACCATGATAATAGGAGGAAGGCAGGAGTGTTACGCCATCCTTCTGATGGTGAAGCATGGAAGCACTTTGATCGAGTGCATCCGGATTTTGCCGTTGATCCTCGTAATGTACGACTTGGGTTATGCTCGGATGGCTTTACCCCATATATCCAAGCCTTAGCATCACCTTATTCATGTTGTCCCGTTATTGTTACCCCTTACAATCTTCCTCCCGAAATGTGTATGTCAAAGCCATATATGTTCTTGACTTGCCTAATTCTGGGTCCATCTAATCCAAAGGCAGGCATTGATGTATACTTGCAACCTTTGATTGATGATTTGAAGAGGTTGTGGAATGGTGTTTTGACGTACGATATTTCTCGAAAACAAAATTTTACAATGAAGGCAGTGTTGATGTGGACAATTAATGACTTCCCTGCGTATGGCATGTTGTCTGGCTGGGGGACGCATGGGAAGCTTGCATGCCCGCATTGTATGGAGCATACAAAAGCATTTACCTTAAAATACGGGGGGAAGTCGTCCTGGTTTGATTCCCATCGCAGGTTCTTACCGAACGATCATCAATTTAGAAGGAATAAGAATGCCTTCGAGAAGGGGGTTTTTGAAATGGATGGACCGCCTCCGAGGTTAACACCAGAACAAATTTGGAGTAGAATCAGGGAATTGCCAAAAGTGACTGAAGCTGGGGTTTCCAAATTAGATGGTTACGGGCAGTGGCATAATTGGACAAAGAGGAGTATTTTTTGGGATCTTCCTTATTGGAAAGATAATTTATTGAGGCACAATCTTGATGTAATGCACATTGAAAAAAATTTCTTTGACAACATTTTCAACACTGTGATGAATGTGCATGGCAAGACCAAACACAACGATAAGGCTAGAATGGACTTAAAGTTGTACTGCAGGAGATAGGATTTGGAGCTGAGACATCAGGATAATGGGAAGATGTACAAGTCAAAGGTCAATTATACCTTGACTATCCAGGAAGCAAGGTTAGTTTGCCAATGGATAAAGTGGCTCAGGATGCCTGTTGGTTATTCTTCTAACTTGGCAAGATGTGCTGATGTTATCAAAGGCAAGTTGCATGGGATGAAAAGCCATGATTGTCATGTGTTTATGGAGTGCTTACTTCCCATCGCCTTCAGTTCGTTTCCCCCCCATGTTTTGAATGCCCTTACTGAAATAAGTCAATTCTTCAAGGACTTGTGTTCTGCAACTTTATGGGAAGACGATTTGACCAGGATGGAACAAAACATTCCACTCATTTTGTGCAAGCTGGAGAGAATATTCCCCCGGGGCTTCTTTGATTCAATGGAGCATCTTCCGATTCATCTTGCATATGAAGCCAGACTTGGTGGTCTAGTTCAATATAGGTGGATGTATCCATTTGAAAGGTAATTTAAGTATCACAGTTATTGATCCACTTTCATGCATATTAGTTAATTAATAATAACCTCGTCATTTTTTAATAGATTCATGGGCGAGTCAAAACGATTGTTGAAAAATAAGGCTAGGGTTGAAGGTTCGATCTGTGCATCTTACTTACACCGTGAGACTTACTTACACCGTGAGACAACTAATTTCTTCTCTCATTATTTCAAACACGTGGTTTTGTCGCCAACAACTAGAAGGAACGAAACGGAAAATGAAAGTGGAAGACTACCTGGAACCTTATCAATTTTTTGTCTTCCCGGTCGTCATTCCGGAAAGGAGTTGACACATTATTTAGCGGAGGCAGAGTGGAACTCAGCTCATGTTCATGTATTGATCAATTGCGCCGTGGTTAAACCATACCATGAGTAAGTATGAGCTTATAATTTTTATTCCTTCGATAGCATATGTCAATTTTCATTGATGTTATCCATATATGTTCAGTGCATTCTTGTCTTCTCATAATGCATCTGCTCGTACTCATGAAGATTTTCCAAAATGGTTTAAGCAACAAGTAAGTATCTTCCCATTTATCATTCTGTTATTCACTATAATGTATGCGGATAAAAACATATATCGTTAAACTTTGTGAATAGGTTTACAATGAGGCACCTACTGTCATTAATCAACATTTACGAAACTTGGTTGACGGTCCTCTGACACAAGTCAAAGAATGGCACACATACTTCGTGAATGGGTACAAATTTCATACTCAATCATGGACAGAAGACAAAAAAACAATAAATAGTGGTGTTTATGTAAAAGGTGAGCCAGGCGGAGTTGCAGATGACTTTTATGGTGTCATACAACACATATATGAGTTGTCATATCGTTATTTAGATTACCCTAAGAGAATAGTGTTGTTTTATTGTAATTGGTTCGATCCATCTAGTAGAGGCACTAATTTGAATAAAAAATATAATATTGTGGACATCCAAATGAGTAGAAGATATCATATGTTTGATCTGTTTATCATGGCACATAATGTGAGACAAGTATATTACGTTCCTTATCCAGCAACTCAAACAGAAAAACGAGGTTGGTGTGTTGCAATCAAGACAAAACCAAGGGGTCGCATTGAAATAGATGTTTCAGAGTTGGATGAGCCATATCAAACGGATGAAATGTCACATGCAAATGAGGTAATTGAAGTTGAACCAATCTCATGTTTACAAGACACACAAGTTGTAGGGGAATAAGTGGATACCTCCAGCTTGACATCAAATCAAGTCATTCCGGATGAAGATGTTGAAGAAGCAGAATCAACAGAAGATGAAGAAGATGAAGATGGCTATGAATATGACAGTGGCTCAAATTCTGAATAACAATTACTTTATTTATTTTAGTGATATATTTTGTATTAAGTTGTATTGTCATTGTCATAACTTTAAGTTCATTATGATTAGCATCATTTTCCATTATTTACAAATTTATGTTTTTGATTACTTTAAGTTAATTATTATCACCATCAATTTCCATTATTTGCAAATTTGTGTTTTGGTTACTTTTAAATAATTATTATTAGCATCATTTTTCACTATAGACATGACTGATGGTAAGGGAAATGGTAAGGCACCTGCTGGAGGGGCACGTCGTCGTGGTCGACCCCGCTTCGTGACACGAACAGTCGATGACGGATTCATGTCCCTCCCATCTACATCTGTTACACTACGCCCACCACCCACACTCATGCCTCCACATGATATGGCATCGGCACCCCCACCTGTTGCTCATACACCATGTCCATCGCCCACACCCGTTCCTACACATGTTCTGACACCTCCCTACCGACCTGTTGCTCCAGTCACTCAATTCATGGACACCTCCATTGGGATCACGATGATGCCCACCCCAAGGATTCCGACTCAGACCCATGGATACAATTCCAGACAACCAGATGCATCAGGGGTGGATTTGCCCATGGACGGTGATCATCAGTCTAATGGTGACGATGAGGAGACTTATGGATATTCATCGCCTATATCATCAGATGAGGATATCAAGGTTATGTCAGATGGCCGAGTTATTGTTACCCTGACCGGTAAAGGGTAAGAAATATCTCAAATATTGTTATTTTATTGTTGAGTGCAGATTTTATATGTATGTGTATTGATTGTTTTCATGTTCTATTGATAAGGTTCCTTCCGTCGAGAAAATCTGCAGAGGCCGTCACGTATGCAGTTACATCTCAGTTTGATCGGGCCTGGAAACATTGGAGTGAGCTTGAGGATCAGGATCGGGATCGATTCTTTGTGGCTTTTAAGGTATTTTGTACTTTTGAATTTACTTCCATTTTTTAGTTACTTTTAATGTTTCTTTAGTTTATTATTATCCTAAAAAATATTATATTCTCCTTATTTACAGGAGAAGGCTGCTTGGAGAGTAGAGCATTCCACTGATGTAGAGATAATTTTTCATCAAAAAGCAAGCAAACGCCTCACCGAGTTGTTGACGAGATATCGGAAAAAGGGACAGCGTCCAAAATGGTGTTTCCCACCCATTTGGGAGGAGCTATGTGCTTACACCTGCATTTAAGAAAAAATCCGCCTAGGCAAAGCTCAACAGGGCCTCGGAAAAGGGTGGGAGCCTGCACACTGGCGGCAGCATCAGTAAGCAGGAGCATGCTCGACGCCTTGTAAGTTCCAACATCATATTTTGTTAATTCATTTACATGTCTGGCTATTAAGAATGTGTAACTTCAAATATGAACAAGTTTTTTTTTTGGTGCAGGCAAGGGAGCTTGGACGTAGCGTCAAACCGGTTGAGCTTCATCCCCGAACTCATACTAGGAAGGGTACCAGCGAGTATGTAGATGAGCACTCTAGACGCACTCAGGTGATTTACATGTCTCTTTGTTGGAAATTATTTTTATTTTATATTTAATAATTATGGTCATTTTGTATGATGATGTGCATCAATTTTAATGATAGGAGGACTATCATGCTAAGTTATCTCAGGTTCGGTCTCAGGCAGCCTCATCTTCCCCTTCAACCACACTTAACCCAGAGGTGGAAGCCCAATTGGAGTTGCAGGCATGGGTCGAGGTTGCTGGCGGTAAGAACAAGGGTCGCATATACGATATGGGAGACCTAGCCGATAACTATCGACGCGGGTGCTCCAGCATCTTCACTCAGCAGAGTCGAGCATCGTCCAGTACTAGGCCCCGCCAGTCTCATGAGTCTGCGAAGATGGTCAAGATGCGACAGAAACTGATAGCTCGGGATGAGATTAATCGGCAGCTGCTTACTCAATAGACACAGATGATGGAGCCGATAGAGATGATGGCAGCTGCACAGAGAGAGCTCATGCTGCGTTTAGGAACCAGCACCCCTCAGCCACAGTCGCAGCAGGACCAGCACCTTCACAGCAACCCTCAGCCACAGCCACAACCACCACCGTCCCAGCCCGAGGGTCATCGGCAGACCAATGACGAGGATGATCAATCCTTTACAGATTTGTTAATGCGGGGCTATAGAGAGGGTTATTAGTTTAGGTTATTAGTTTCTTTAATATTAGATTTTATTTTGTATGATGTATGCACTATGTCAAAACAATTTGCTTTTATTTATGAATTTCATTTATTGTTTAAAATTATTATTCATTTATCATAATATAGTCTAAATTATAATTAATATAAAAATAACTAATGTTTATATTAATTTTGAATTTTATATTAAATATTAAATAATTAATTAAATATAATTCATATTTTAAATAATTAATTAATAAAAAATTAGTTAATTAAATTATTTAGTTTTATAAAAATGTGTTGCAATTTGCGACGGCCATACCGTCGCTAATTTATGTTGATTTACGATGGTCAAGCCGTCGCTAATTTCTATAATTGGTGACGGTCATACCGTCGCTAATTTATGTTAATTTGCGACGGTCAGGCCGTCGCTAATTTCTATAATTTGCGACGGTCAGGCCGTCGCTAATTTCCTATAATTTGTGACAGCTAAGCCGTCGCTAATTCGCGACGGTCATTTAAAAAAACCGTCAGAAAGTGTTTGCGACGACCCAATATGTGACGGATTTATGGTCGTCGCAAATCCGTCAGAAACATGTGTTTTGCAACGGATTTAAGTTGTTTGCGATGGTCTTTGGCCCTCGCTAAATTCATTTTTTCTTGTAGTGTTCCAAATATACGGTTGTGAACAACAACGTAAACACATGAATATCACTAACCCATATTAATAACATCGTAGTGCCTTAACCTTCCATCAAAGCCTTAACACATATTCTATGTCACCCTTCCTCTTTAAAATAACTCATTTAGGTTAGGCACCTCTAAGTCACCATTATCCTCACACCCAAACAATTATCTCCCGAACAATATATATCTTTGCTTAAAATCCGCTAAGCACAATATTAAAACCAGGCAGATCATGCAGAACACAATGTCATAAATATTCAAATACCACAAAATATCACATAAGCAATTCAATAATAATAATAAATTCAATCAACCCCAGATAAGATAAATCATCCTAACGTCGATAAACCTACAATCCCAGAATCACCATTAGTTTTACAGAAAATGTTTCCAATGTGATTTTGGTATTGTCGATTACTCGACTACTAGTAGGGTTTAGGTCGCCCTGCACAATTATTATAAAATATACTACTTATCGATTCCGACGATAGGTTGATTCTTTCCCCCACATGAGCTTATCTTCGGAAACACGAACTTCTAGCTCCTCGTCACAACACTACGGTTATTAAATCAACCTCTTGAAGATTGAAGAAATGAAGAAAATGATCAACCTTCACTAAGTTGAAAACTGGACAGTTTGAGGGTGTGATGGAATTGTGAGTGTATCTCACAATATACTCATCCAAAAATCACGAACCTTAGCTTGTTAGAAAGATAAGAAGAAAAGAAACAACTTTGGTGTTGAAGGTTTCATTTTATTCGGATCATAACAGGTGTTAAAAGGGACTTCTTTCTGCTATTTCGAGGGTTACTGAGAATTCTCGGCAGTTTCGGTATTTTGAGCCTATCTCCCAATCCACTTATCCGTTTTTGACAATCTTTAGGTTGTTGGAAATAAGAGAGAAAGAGGAACAACTTTTATGTTTAGAGTTTTTCGAGTTCAAGAAAGGAATAGGGTCATATTTTCGATGGGGATTCAGTGTTCTTATGAGTTTTGTAACTTAGTTGGTGAGGAAGATGAAGAGAATGAAGGTGATGAAGAAATGAAGAAATGAAGGAGAATTGTGGGGAGGGGGATGCCGTGGGGGGAGAGGGGTATTTATAGATAGGGAATTGTCTTAACCTAGATTAAGTTTAACTAACCATGGTTAAGTTAAGATATAAATATCTAGATATTTTAACCAAATATCTAGATATTTAGTAAAAATATCTAGATATTTTCAATATCTAGATATTTCCATCCGTTCCCGGCCCCGTCGATTACCCGATTTAATGACGAAATGCCCGAACGCCGTTGGGTTCCGTTTGAATTTTCAACCCAAATTTTTATCGTAAGCTTCTACCCTAAGATAGAGTATGAATATGATTTTTATTTCATAAAAAACAATCTCCATGAACTCGGATAAAAATATAAATAAATACATTTATACCGGTTAATACAGCGAAAATATTTTTACTGAAAAAATAAAAATCGAAAAATAAAAAGTAGGGTGTTACATTACTACCGCTCTTAGAAAAAAAATTTCGTCTTCGGAATTTCTTAACTCAAAACTAGACATCATCTTGTCATCGTATCTCAATCTAAAGATCCCACATTATATTTCTCATCGCTGTTTCTCCCCTAGGTGACAGCGGTAACTTCATAACATAATTCATTCTTATATCGTTTTATTTATCCTCGAAACAATCCATCACTACATTATATTCATTGTCCTTAACATTTCACCTTGATCTATCATCCTTGAAGGACATACTTAAAACTTAATCATTTCCTTCTTCTTACTACTGATCCACTAGAGAACCATATTTCGACATTTAACTCCATCAATTAACACCACAATCAATTCCAACATCTAACTTCTACCATTACCCGCAATTAATACCACAATCAATTTCAACATCTAACTTCTACTGTTAACACTGCAATCAATACTACCCTAACTTCCTACTTAATGTATCCAATCACAGTCTTAATTCCTTAGAATGTATTTCACTATTCTAGATTATATCAAAATCACACATCTCAACCTCAAAATAACATCATTGCACCTCCTTATGCAACTAAAACCAAAGAAATTATCTTTCATGTTCATATTCAACTTTGGTAATATCATCAATCTTAACTATGAGCATTCGATCGTTGCCTTAGGATTCTCTTAGTAATACTATGCCTTGATCAACTTTTGATTTATTATAATGGTCTCACTCACTGATACTTATCTTAATCTTACCAGTCATATTTATATCTCAAAACTCCCATCACTTCCTATTTATCCTACTATAGGGAAACAATACTTAGGAACTATACTTAGATTATATGTTGCTCAATCAAGTCTTCATTGCAATCCATAACCATCAGAGCTTAAGGTGAAATCCTAACTCACCATTTAAACAAGAACAGCATGTCATTATAACCATTATCTTCAATTCCGATTTTAACTTATCTAACATCTATTCCACATAACTTTAAACTTAACATGATCATTCCTTAACTCTATTTCTCACCTCAAAACAGCTTTGCAACAAACTAACAACCTTACTAAAGATATGAGGATCTTACTAAATTCAACTTATAAGCCTAAATTCTTAATGAAATCCACAACTATCACCATTATCTCAACCATAAAAGGCTACAAAGCTTCAACCAAATCAATCCTATACTAGCTAAGCTCCAAACTAATTCGTTATCTCTTTATTATTTTCAAGGACTACCCATACTATCCAAATATATCAAGCACTTAAGACAAAGTTCCCTTAATAACAATTATCCCACAACAATCTATACTTTCACTGTACTTGATTTTAAACAAGCATGAAAACCACAACCAACTAACTAACAAAACTTGCGGATTTCCGTCACCATCTTCAGACTTTCCCACCAAGAACACGATTTCCACTTCCGTAAGATCATCGACAAGTGTTTACAATAAATGTCATATTCTTAACAACTATATGACACTAATGTCAAACACATACCTTATATGAGATCTGAAAAGTGAGAAGGTTCAACTCCCCTGACTGTAAACACTCTCCTAGTGACCCACTGTCCGCAATCTCTATCTATATGACCAGGTTTTCCACATTGGAAACAACTAGGTTTCTCCTTACAATTTCTAACATGATGAGGTCCTCCACATCTGAAGCAAGCTAAGCTCTTTTGCGGCTGCTGACCTGCTCGTTGATCTCTTCTCCTAGCTTCACCACCATAACTTCCAGCTCCTTTACCAGCAGCTACAGTCTGCTGCCTATTTCTCTGTCTACACTCACGAGCATAATAACCTGGTTTACCACAATGGAAACAACTAGGTTTTTCCGTGCAATCTCTAATATGATGCGATCCTCCGCATCCGAAGCAAGCATAGACTTGTTGTTGTTGATCCGATCTAACCACTAGTGTTGGTGCAGCTGTCTGCTCTAGTTTAGTATATGGTACCCATCTCCATTGAGAACCACTCTCTACACTCCTTGGAGAACCTGATCGATTAGGGCCTCCACTTCTTGGTTGTTTCAGCTCAGCATCTTACCTCTGGTCTATGCTTTCTATAGCACTGCAACTATCAACCAACTCCGGAAAACTTTGAATATCAAAATACACTACAGCTCTTCGCAGCTCATGTCGCAGTCCTTCTTCAAACCTTCTACACCGCCAATCTTCATCTGGGAATCTCTGATAGAATTCTGAAAACTTAATCAAAGCCTCGAAGCGGGATGCATAATCACCTATAGTCACGTTTCCCTGTCGGAGACTAGTAAACTCCTCTCCTTCGTACGTCGAACTACATGCGAAAAATACTTATCGAAGAAGAATTTGGTAAACAACTGCCAGCAGATAATCCTACCCTCTGACTCCAGTAATCTTATCTTACCTCTCCACCAAGACTCATCTTCTCTAGTTAACATGTATGCAGCATAAGTCACTTTCCTCTCCTCCATGCAACGCATGGTGTCAAATATCTTCTCTATCTCGGGTACTCACCATTCTGCTTTCTCTGGGTCATAGTCCCCTCCGAACTGTGGTGGCTTCCCTTTCAGGAAAGTAATCAATTATGCCTCTTCAGCTTCAATGGCTGTTATTTGATTCTGCAGTTCCTGCTGCTCTTTGTTTATTTGCAGCATCTCCGCATTCTGCTGTGTTTGTAATAACAAGGCAGCAGCTATCGTTTCCATGATATTGGGAGTCGCATATGACTCTCCTCTATTTCCAGTAGGATTAACCTCACCGTTGTCAGCTCCAATGGTTCCCTCAGGAGATCTGTCACCACTAATAATCGGACTTCTTCTTCCATGAGCCATGATTCTATAAAAGAAATCATCCTCTTTCAACAGTATGACATATAATACTACATAGACAGGTATATAAATACCATATGCCATACTAATGCTAATTATCGCATCGGGTTCGGACACACTACCCAACTTCTAAGCATAGTTAAAATCCGATGTGGACTCAACTAGATACGGCCAGTAACTACATCCTAGACCTCAGAGTACAATTATAATCGAACTGCTCTGATACTACCAAATGAGACACCCCGTTGTGCCCCACTGTATTATTAGATTAAAACCTTATTATTTAATTACTTAATCGCATACTTAACGTTATAATATATAAAAATTAAAACTTAACTTATAAACACACAGCGGAATAAATTTTCAAAGTAAACACAACATATATATAACATACATGTCATAGGTTTTATGCATTACAGTATTTAAAACACTGTCTAAGGTATCCCGTCAGTAGGATCCCTAGCAGGCATCTTAAAACAACAATTAATAGCGGAAACAAAGCGCCTTATAAGACTCACTGGCCCTAGACACTAAACTACATTGCTGAAATCCACAGCTCGTCCTCCCGCCTCTGGTTCATACGAAGTTCCATCTAACTCCTGAGCAACTGGTTCCTCCATCAGGTCTTCTCGTACGATCACATCAGAAATAAAATACAACACACAGAAAGATATAGGGGATAATAAACATTTCTATCATCAAAAGCGGAAAGGATTCATAGCATATCATATAATAAATATCACAGACAATCAACATACATAACAAACAAATCATCCTCGAATTAGTTTACCATCCTCTACCCCAATCTCACACAATTACACTTTTATACTGGCGTGGCCACCACTAATCCTGTCACACATTCCTCGTTAGGAATGTCAGTCAGTTGTCCAGGTCACGCGTTCCCAACACCGGTGCACATTCTCATCCATGGGGAGAATGCTCATGCAAAGCAATGACACTATAGCAGCACAATATCGTCGGTGCACACCCTGGTTCTCTCTAATCTCTATCAAAGGTGCTCATGCATAGCAATGACACTATAGTTGCACAACTTAAATTCTAAGGTGGAACGGTCTAACGAGAACTCTTGACCTCGTATATTCCAAATATACGGTTGTGAACAACAACGTAAACACATGAATATCACTAACCCATATTAATAACATCCTAGTGCCTTAACCTTCCATCAAAGCCTTAACACATATTCTATGTCACCCTTCCTCTTTAAAATAACTCATTTAGGTTAGGCACCTCTAAGTCACCATTA
Organism: Sophora flavescens; assembly: GCA_030762895.1. Lineage (NCBI taxonomy): Eukaryota > Viridiplantae > Streptophyta > Magnoliopsida > Fabales > Fabaceae > Sophora > Sophora flavescens. The sequence continues at coordinate 121,809,926 of CM061066.1, forward strand.
TCCTCACACCCAAACAATTATCTCCCGAACAATATATATCTTTGCTTAAAATCCGCTAAGCACAATATTAAAACCAAGCAGATCATGCATAACACAATGTCATAAATATTAAAATACCAATAAATATCACATAAGCAATTCAATAATAATAATAAATTCAATCAACCTCAGATAAGATAAAATGATCCTAACGTCGATAAAGCTACAATCCCCGAATCACCATTAGTTTTACAGAAAATGTTTCCAATGTGATTTTGGTATTGTCGATTACTCGACTACTGGTAGGGTTTAGGTCGCCCTACACAATTATTATAAAATATACTACTTATCGATTCCGACGATAGGTTGATTATTTTCCCCACCTGAGCTTATCCTCAGAAACACAAACTTCCAGCTCCTCGTCACGACACTACGGTTATTAAATCAACCTCTTGAAGATTGAAGAAATGAAGAAAATGATCAACCTTCACTAAGTTGAAAATTGGAAAGCTTGAGGGTGTGATGGTATTGTGAGTGTATCTCACAATATAACCATCCAAAAATCACGAACTTTGTCTTGTTAGAAAGATAAGAAGAAAAGGAACAACTTTGCTGTTGAAGGTTTCATTTGGTTTGGATCATAACAGGTGTTAAAAGGGACTTCTTTCTGTTGTTTCGTGGGTTACTGAGAATTCTCGGCAGTTTCGGTATTTTGAGCCTATATCCCAATCCACTTATCCATTTTTGATGATATTTAGGTTGTTGGAAAGAAGAGAGAAAGAGGAACAACTTTTATGTTGACAGTTTTCCGAGTTTCAGAAAGGAAGAGGGTCATATTTTCTGTGGGGATTCAGTGTTCTTATGAGTTTTGTAACTTAGTTGGTGAGGAAGATGAAGAGAATGAAGGTGATGAAGAAATGAAGAAATGAAGGAGAATTGTGGGGAGGGGGATGCCATGGGGGGAGAGGGGAATTTATAGATAGGGAATTGTCTTAACCTAGATTAAGTTTACCTAACCATGGTTAAGTTAAGATATAAATATCTAGATATTTTAACCAAATATCTAGATATTTTCAAATAAATATCTAGATATTTCCATCTGTTCCCGGCCCCGTAGATTACCCGATTTAACGACGAAATGCCCGAACGCCGTCAAATATCTTATTTTTTACGAAATTTTTGAAAATAGGCTATCTTGTTGGAAACATGATAGAAACATACTTTGTTTCTTTCACGAGTCAAAATTAGGTTTTTTGCTCAGTAAAATTATACTGTCAGTGAAAATGCAGACCGGGTTCCATCTGAATTTTCAACCCAAATTTTTATCGTAAGCTTCTATCCTAAGATAGAGTATGAATATGATTTTTATTTCATAAAAATCAATCTCCATGAACTCGTATAAAAATATAAATAAATACATTTATACCGGTTAATACAACGAAAATATTTTTACTGAAAAAATAAAAATCGAAAAATAAAAAGTAGGGTGTTACAGAGGTGGAGGTGGAGGAGGAGGGTTTGGATTTGGGTTTGGTGGAGGAGCAGGAATTTGAGTTGGCAGATTTTGACTATGTTGAAATTGCAGCATGATGTTTATCATCTGGTTAATCATGACGTTTGTTGGAACCAGGGCTTCTGCTACCTGCTCTTTCACTTGTTGTTTAACCTTAGTCCTTACTCTTTCATCTATAATCCTTGCAATAATTTCTTCAAAATTTGGAGGCAGTAAGAGTGAGGGTCTTGAGCTTTCAACACTATCTTGAGCATGAGCTAGACTTGGAAGAGTGTCCAATGCTCTGGAAGTTTGAGGTTGCTCTGATGGATGAATGACAATCAGAGCCATTGGTTGAGATGATTGCTTCTCAAAAATGCTTAATCTAGGAGAAGACTCCGCAACTTCCTCATTCTCAGTGACTGATTTAACAGAATCAATCTCCATAGCAGGGTCTTCAACTATAATTTCCTCATCAGTATGCTCTGAAGATGGTGATGGAGGAGGTGAAGTAGCATATTGCAGCACTGGTTCTGGTATCTCTTTGGTCCAATGAATAGTGTCTTCATTTTCAAGATGCTGGTTGGTAATAGGAAGGCCCAAAATGTCCTTGATTACGATGAATTTGCATTTAGAAAGGCCACATTTGCCTGACTTTAGGAATGACTCTTTTTTCTTCTTGAGTCAGACCTGAAGTAGATGCCTCTCTAGAGCATTGAATGATGTGAGATCTCCAGAATTCAGTAGCAGGATCAGTTTCAGAAACTTGTTCAGTTGGAAGAGATTCCCAATACTCCAGCAGTGTGTCATCAAAGGGTTCAGAATCAAGATCCAGCATTATTGATTCATTCTCTGGCTTATTTCCTATGAATCTTTGCTTTTTCTTGTCCTTATCCTTGTTGAGGTTAATCATGGGCAATCTTGGACATATCATGTAAGGCTTGATTCCAATTTTGGTCTTCTCCAAAGAATGTCATAACCAAGTTGGAGGGACAAAGTTTGCAGCTCAACAATCCTGAAGTGCTCAAACTCCCATTTCAGCATTTGATACATAAGAAGATCAACAAAATCAGCAGCTTTGCCATAAATGGTAGGGTGCCTGAAGGTCTGTCATTTGGTGTTCTTGTCCATAATGATGGGGATATGCCTGAAGGATCTAGATCTTTTGGAGATATCATCAGTGATATTCATCTTGGCAGGGTCTGCGTGCCAGTCAAAGATGATGTGTCTCTCAACTCCTTCAGTGAAAGGCTTGAAGGGTGGATATTTGACAAGGTTAGGATAGATTTTTCTTGGAGGGAATTTCTTTAGGGGTAGATAGGTGATGAGAGGTCCAAGGTGATTGTACAGTTTGGATGGTGGAAGGTCAGTAGGAATGTTAGGGTGTGGTGAATGCCAGGGCTAGATAATTGTTTCAGGTTCATAATCATACTCAGGAAATGGATAGAAGGGTCTGGAAGAGACAGGTTAAGGTTCATGCTTATGGAACGGAATTTTCCAATCCCTCTTAACTTTGGCGTAGTTTTCAACCTTATTCTCATAAATAACAGAAGGGTCAGTATAGGGAAATTTGATTTTTATTATCTTTGGAAGATGTGCACCAGGGCTAATACCAGTGTCTGGTTGGTTGAACCATGGGTCATTCTTAGGTATAATGGGTGGGAATTTCGGTATTTCTGGTGAGGCTATTTGTGGTTGGTCAAGGGAATTTGTTTGTGGTGAAGGCAGTGTAGGAATGTATGCATCATCTAGGATTTTAGGTTGGTTCACAGAAGCAGATACAGCCATATCCATCTTATCCTCAAAGCTAGAAACTAAGGCATCTACTGCTATCTTGATAGGATCTTTAGCAGGAAGAATTACCACAGTTCCTATGACAGCTTTGGCTTTTCTCTGAGGTTGCCTTCTCCTAGTTGGAATTTGGACATCAGCAACATCAGCAGAGGCAGCAATTCTCTGTTTCTTCAACACAGAGCTGATGGGGATCCTGTCCTCCTCATCCTCATGGTGAGATAGGATCAAGTTCCTTGTCCTCTTCTGAGAAAGTGTAGATTGAGGGGAACCAGCTGATGGTTCCCTAAATACAATTCCACCAGTGGGCCTCTTAGGCATAGGTTTCCTTGCTGCAATGGTTTTCTTTCTGAATGTCCTTGTTAATCCAAGAACTTCTGCATTATTTTGCTCAACCATTTCTTCTTTGACCTTCATCATTTCTTCAGTCTTGGCCAAAGTAGCAGCAGTGTAAGTGCTTAGATTCATGTTGGCAATATTCATTTTGCCAAAAATAGCACCAGACATTGGCTTCTCAGTTATTATTCTTGCTTGCTCTTCAGGTGTCCTGGCAGCAGTGAAGTCATACATCCCTTGTGACTTGAAGATTTTTGATAAAAGATGGCAGTATGGAAGTGCAGAGAGATTCTTCCTATGAACAGCAGCATCCTTGAATCTACTAAAGAGAATTCTGGGAAAGTTTATCTTAGTCTCTGTAAAGAGATGGCAGAGACAACTTGTGCAAGGCTGATAGGTTGTCATTGGAACCAGTTTTGTGAAGAACCACCTTATTCAGCATCTGATGAAGAATACGGACATAATCCTTCATTTCAACTGATTTCCAGGAACGGGATCTTACTGTGTCTTCTTTGATCAAAAAGGCAGTAATGACTTCTAAGCCACCAAGGTCCGTCTCCCATGACTCAGTAAATACCATTCTTTCTTGAGCCCAGAAGATGGCATCAGCAATGGTTATCTCAGAAACAACGATTTTCCTCCCCAAAATAGTAGCAAAGATTTCTGTATTAGTGACTTGAAGTCTTCTCCAGAAGTCCTTTATCAGGTAGGGATAAATGGAAACCTTTTCTGCGAAAAGTCCTCCCCGGCCAACAGCGTTGATGTTCTTACTGATATCCAAGTTATACTCCTCCAAGATTCCAAAAATTGAAGTGATGCTCTATAGCAACATGCAGCTTGTCCACGTTGAAGGTAGAAGAAGATGCCATTTTTGGTGATTTGAGAGATGGGGTTTTGGAAGCAAAGAACGGAGAGATCGAGAATACTCAGAGATGACAGGGTAGTGAAAGGTTTCTCAGAGGGAAGAGACTTGCTTAAAAAGGTTTTGAATTTCAAAGGTTTTTCTTTTGGAAAAATTAAAAAAAAATTACAAGACATGTCATAAAGGATAAAACGGTGTTGGTATTTTGAAACTACAAAAAGTTCTTGATGGGATTGATGGAAGTTACTGAGTCAGCAAAGAGAATAAAGGATAAATTTATTTTTGAGACAAAATAAATGCAATTAATAAATAAGAGTATGGACGGATCCAAGTGACATGCAATCAAACATAGACGCGACATGCAGTGGACGCGGTACACAAATACAGTGGACGTGGTATGCAATGGACGTACACTAAAATCATGCAATATAATTGAAATGCTTTAGATGCACATACATCAACAGCAAAATTCTCAAGGCTGGACGCCATAATCAATCCACACAAAGCATATTAAGATGCTTTCTAAAAAAAATAAACCTGTCCTCCGCAAGAGGTTTAGTAAAGATATATGCCCATTGATGGTCAGTATCTACAAATTGGATATCAAAAACACATTTTTTCACATAATCTCTTATAAAATGATGTTTAATCTCTATATGCTTAGTTCTAGAATGCAATATTGGATTCTTAGACAAATTAATTGCAGCAGTATTATCACACATAAGTGGAATACTACTTACAAACACATTGTAGTCCTCCAGTTGATGTTTGATCCAAAGAAGTTGTGAGCAGCAACTTGCAGCTGAAATATACTCGGCTTCAGCAGTTGATAAGGCAATGGTACTTTGTCTTTTACTTGATCATGAGATAAGATTGGCTCCAATGAAGTGACATCCTCCATTTGTACTCTTTCTTTGAATTATGTCTCAAGCATAGTAAGCATCAAAGAAACCAACTAATCTGTAATCTTCATTTTTCTTAAAGCACAAACCCAAATTAGTAGTACCTTTTAAGTATCTAAATATTCTCTTAACTGCTGATAAGTGAGATTCTCTAGGATCAGATTAAAATCGAGCACACAAACATACACTAAACATAATATCAGGCCTAGACGAAATAAGATATAGAAAAGATCCTATCATTCCTCTATATACCTTTTGGTCTACCTTTTTCTCTTTATCATCTTTGTTTAGTATGGACATGGGGTGCATAGGGGTATTCATTGGCTTGCAATCATCTATTTTGAACTTCTTCGGGAGTTCATTTGTATACTTGGTTTGATGAATGTGCACCTCATCCATAGTTTGTTTAACTTGAAGTCCAAGGATGAATTTGAGTCCTCCCATCATTCTCATTTCAAACTCTTTCTGCATTAACTTAGAAAACTCTTTGCACAAAGATTCATTAGTAGCTCCAAATATAATATCATCAACGTATATTTGCACAATTATGAAATTAGATTTACCGGACTTTCTAAACAAGGCTGTATCAGCATTTCCTCTATTAAATCCATTTTCTATAAGAAATGAACTCAGCCTATCATACCAAGCTCTAGGTGCTTGTTTAAGGCCATATAAAGCTTTCTTAAGCTTATATACATGTTCAGGTTGGATTTCACTCTCAAAACCCGGAGGTTGCATTACACAAACTTCTTCATTAATAAAGTCATTTAGAAAAGCACTCTTAACATCCATTTGAAAAAGCATAATGCTATGATGTGCAGCAAATGAAAGTAAAATCCTAATTGCTTCTAATCTAGCAACCGGTGCAAAGGTCTCAGTATAATCTACACCTTCTTCCAGAGAATAACCTTGAGCAACAAGTCTTGATTTATTTCTTACCACCTTATCATTCTCATCAAGCTTGTTTCTATAAACCCATTTTATTCCAATAACTGATTTATCTTTAGTAAGGGGTACCAGGGTCCAAACATCACTTCTTTCAAACTGATTCAGTTCTTCTTGCATAGCTAGAATCCAGCCATCGTCCAGCAGAGCCTCGTCTACTGTCTTTGGTTCCAACTCAGACTAGTGCAGAATCTTCCTGCTCTCTGAAAGTCGATATGGTTCTTAGCCTATCATTGGGGTTTCCAATGATTTGATCATGTGGATGATAATTTCTGAAGTACCAAGATCTCTGAACAGCATCTTGTTGAGAAGTGGAGGTTTCTGGTTGTTGTGGAGGGTCGTCCACTTGATCATCAGCTTTTACTTCTGTTGTATCTCCTGAGATATTTAGATCAAGATCTGAAAAAGCTTCATCTAGCTCTGATAGTTTCTTATCAGGCTGCTTGTCATCAAACTTGACATGAATAGATTCTTCTACTACAAGAGTTATAGAATTATAAACTCTAAAGCCTTTTGAATTTTCAGAATATCCTAACAATATCCCATTATCTACTTTTGCATCAAACTATCCTAGTAGATCTTCAGTATTCAATATATAACATTTACATCCAAAAGGATGAAAATATGAAATGTTAGGTTTTCGTCCTTTCCACAATTAATAACGAGTCTTGCTCAAGATTGGTCTAATGTATATTCTGTTCTGAATGTAACAGGCAGTATTAACAGCTTCAGCCCAGAAGTGTCTAGGGACAGAGTTGTCATTGAGCATAGCTCTAGTCATCTCTTGAAGAGATTCGTTCTTTCTCTCTACCACACCATTTTGCTGTGGTGTTCTAGGTATTAAGAAGTTGTGAAGAATACTACTCTCTTCACAGAACTTATAAAATAGCTCATTTTCAAACTCTCCCCCATGGTCACTTCTGATTGAAGTGACACACATGCCTTTTTCATTCTGTACACGTTTGCAGAATATAGAAAAGACCTTGAAAAACTCATCCTTGTGAGCTAGGAACATAACTCACGTCCATCTAGTGTAGTCGTCTACAATGACTAGACCATATTTCTTACCACTGACAGAAGCATTCCTTGTTGGATCAAAAAGATCAAGGTGTGGCAGTTCTGGTGGTCTATTGGTACTAACAACATTCTTAGATTCAAAAGAACCTTTGACTTGTTTTCCCTTTTGATATGCATCACAGAGAGCATCAGATTTGTACTTAAGGTTTGGTAACCCTGTCACGAGGTTATGCTTATTTAGCTTTGAAATGAACTTCAAGCTTGCATGACCTAGACTTTTTTGCCAAATCCATCGCCCATCTTCAATGGACACTAGACATGAGACACTTTGATTTGAGAGGTCATCCAAGTCAATCTTATATAGATTGTTTTGCCTCTTAGCAGTGAATAAAATTGATCCATCATTCTTTTTGACATTACACATGTTTTTATCAAAATAAACAGTATATCCACTATCACATAATTGACTTATGCTCAGCAGATCGTTTTAAACCATTTACCAAAAGAACATTATCAATGGAGGGAAAAAGATGTTTACCAATTTTACCTATACCAATGATCTTCCCTTTCTGGTTTCCTCCAAATGTAACCCAACCACCATCTTTGTGTTTAAGGTCTTGGAACATACACTTTTCTCCCATCATGTGACGTGAGCACCCACTGTCCAAGTACTAAGATGTTTGTTTCCTGTTGTTAAGCAAATCTGCAACAGGTATTATCTTATTTTTAGGTATCCAAACTGATTTGGGTCCTTTCTTGTTTGTGGTCACTGGACGAGAATGTTTAGCATGCTTATTATGTATGCATCTAGATGTAACATGCCTACTTTTTCCAAACACTTTACAAAAAGGTGTTGGACGGTCTTGACTTAGTTATAGCATGTTTATCTGGAGCTTTTGAAGCTCTATGCTGTGCATGCAGTTTTGACTTTTTGTGAGATGCTTCATGCTTCTCCTTGTCATAACCGAGGCCAGATTTATCATAAGGTGACCTAGAATACCTTAAAATGAGACTGAGCTTATCTGAGCCACCTACAAAATTTGACAGAGTGTCTGTCAAATACATCACATCTTGTTTCAGTTTTGTAACTTCACAATAAACATCAGGCTCACACTCTAGTTTGTCAGTTAGACTGATATTCTCTGATTTTACTGTGTCATTTTCATCTTTAAGGTTTTGTTTTTCAATGCAGACCCTTTCATATTCTCTAGACAGTTTAGAAAATTTCTTCTTGAGGTCCATATACTCTCTAGACAGTATGGACGACTCATGCAACAATTCATCAAAGGCATTTTAAAGAGTGGACGGGTCAGAGTCCATTACCTCAGCATCAGTGTACTCACTCTCTGATGATGTGTCAGCCATTAGACAAATGTTTGCTTCTTCCTCAGCTTCATCTTCTTCATCTGATGAAGACAAATCAAGATCCTCCCATGTAGCCATTAAGCCTTTCTTCTTTTTGAAGGATTTCCTTTTATCCTTCAGCTCAGGACAATCAACTTTAAAATGTCCAGGTTTCTTGCATTCAAAGCACAAGGACCTTTGAGTTTGACTTCTCCTTGAAAATTTTTTTATTGAACTGCTTCCTTCTGAAACCACATTTCTTTCTCCACATGTGTTGAATCTTTCTAGAGATGAAAGATAGTTCATCTTCATCTGATCCTTCATCACTATTTGAATGTTCAGCATCATCTGAAGATTCAGCAGCTTTGAGGACTTTTGATGAGCTTGCTTTCTTTGCCTTTAGGGCAATAAACTTTCCTTTTCTGGAGTTGTCTTCTTCATTCAGTTCAAGTTCATGAACTTTGAGAGATCCAAGAAGCTCTTCTAAAGAAAGAGTATTCAGGTTCTTAGCTTCCTGAATAGCAGTAACTTTGGGTCTCCATTGCTTAGATAAACTTCTCAGAATCTTTCTAATGTGGTCTCTATTTTCATAAGTCTTTCCAAGAGATCTGAGACTGTTGGTGATAGTTTGAAATCTTCCAAACATCTGATCGATAGTTTCATGATCAGCCATTTTAAATAGTTCATACTGATGAACAAGCATGCTTATCTTTGATTCTTTTACTTGAGATGAACCCTCATGATCTAAGGCAATAGTATCCCATATTTCTTTGGCAGTGTTGCAGCTGTGAACCTTATCATGTTCAGATCTAGTAATAGCACACATAAGATAGTTCTTAGCTTTTAGATTGAGCTGATGTTGATTTTTCTGCTCTTGAGTCCATTGGGCTCTAGGAACAGCATCTCCAGCTTCATTTCTTGGTTTTGTGTAGCCGGTTTCAATCAGCTCCCAAATATCTACATTATGTTTATCCAAGAAGGCCATCATCCTCTTCTTCCAGTAGTCATAGTCAGTTCCATCAAAGAGAGGAGGTCTATTGATAGCTTGTTCTTCTGCATACATGGTTGTTGGATCGTACTCCCTCAGCACTTGTTAGATGCTCAACCCTTTCGAGGTTGAGCTCTGATACCAATTGAAGTTGACACAGGCAAACACAAGACGGGGGGGTTGAATTGGGTTTGTTAATAATTTTCGAAAACAACCTTTTAAAAACTATTTTCTCATACAAGAAAGTTAATACGGAAGCAAGCACACATAAAATGATCTTTTAGAAACTTAACAAAAACAATATCAAATCCCCACAGTCGGTAAAAACAAATAAAGCTGTAAGAGTTTTGGGATATAATATTCACACAATAGATTTTAACCTGGTTCACTCTCTTCCAACCAAGAGCTACGTCTAGTCCCTTCGACATGAAGGTTTTATCCACTATTTCTCCAAATAGATTACAACCAAGTATTAACACATCTCCAGGCTACAAGTATTCCTTTCTTACCAAGCCTCTTCAGGCTCTAACTCTAACAAAGAGATTTAACTTATGATCTTCTTAACTCACTATGTGTGAGGATATGAAAGTTTAAGATCTGTTGAATATTTTCACAATATTCAAACTAAAGAATACAGACTCTTGCTCTTGAAAGAAAATTAGAATGAGAAATTATAGATTGGCAAAAAGTGCTTCTTCAGTTGTTGAGGACTTCTATTTATAGTGACCTTCTTCTTCACTTGAAAAACTTCAACGGTTATTTTGAATATACCCGTTTAGAGATAGCATTAAATGCATAAAATCCGTTGTGACTGATAGCTTGATCGTGGCCATTGTGAAATGTACTCTTGGTTATCACTTTTGCACGATATGGAATGATACACCTTTGAGCAATTGTAACTTGAAAAACCGTCTTTTCTCCTTTGTGTAAATTCTAGCTATTCCAGTGATAAAGGTGACAGGGTACAGAGTGTTTTGCAATTCCCATTGTACTATTTTGCTTTTTGCATTTCCTTGATGGTACTATGTTTCTCTCACAAGGAAACAAAGCATTAAAACAGTTAAAACAAATAGGAAGAACCAATATTCATTTGATATAAATTCAAGTGGATCGTATTGCATTTATTCTTCTTAGAAAGAACATATTAGAGATAAAAACTCGTATACTAAAAAACTGCGTCTATAGGGTAATGGGTAAAATTAAGTCTAAGCACATTTCTTTTCTCTTCGTCCATTGACGTGGCATATCCTCTCATCTACTCAAGTTTTTGGACTCGCTATATCTTAGTGAGTTATTTTGATCTCCGTCTAGTGCCGTGGCAATTAGAGCTCGTCTACTCATGAGAAAAATTCTCCTCTGCTCATTATTTTATTTCTTCATCTACTCAATTCTATTAAAGCTCTCGTCTACTTAAATAAATAAATAAATAAATAAGTATTTTTACCAAACACTGAGCAACTCGTTTGTGGACGTGGATTCACAATATCAAGTACAAGCATATATATATGGTAACTTCGTCAAGGTTTTCATAACTTATAAGATTCAAGTAATCCTGCAAAACTGGATAACCTTGTTAGATCTCAACTAACACTTTACCAAGCAAATTTAATCCTTTTGTTAGCATCAAAACTTAGAGATTAATTAAATCCAAATCAATTTGGTTTCAACACAAGACAGCAGCTTGAGTAGGAACCTCTTGAACATTAGCAACAGGGGCTTCAAGAGTAGTAACACCTTTGTTCCTTTTTCTTTCTTCTTCTTCCCATGTCTTTCTAACCAAAACTTCCTTTACACAGTCCAGACCCATCTTGGATAAGTTCCTTAGTCCGAAAACTTGTTGAATATGACTACCCAGATAGGGTGCCTTGTCCTCGTCTCATAGCTGAATGAATAAATTGTAAATTCCTTGCTCCTCTATCAGCTTGGACAAAATAGCTCCATAAGGGATTGTAGTAGCATTCCCATGTCCTTCAACATGCTTCTTGAAATTTGTAAAGAGCATGTTGGGGAGGTCAATCTTCTGGTTTGTAAACAAATGCACCAAGCAAAAGAGAGGATTCTTTGAGACAAAGTCACTTGTGGGACGCGTATATTCCTTTATACTTGTCCAAATTGAGTGAAATCGGATATGAATTAAAGCTAACATCCTCATATAAGTTTGGTAAAATTATTAGAATTTTAAGATGCACAATTTTTTCCTCAGTAACATCTAGAGCACCGCTGGATTTCTACCAAATCTGGTTGCTAACAACCAATAAATTGTATCGCATAACTTCCAATATATGTATCCAAATTAAGAGAAACTGTTACACACCCAATTTTTGGACGTGGCACCGACATAGTGTCTCGTTTGCCATGCCAATATTTATAAGAGAGAGGTGACGGTAGGAACTATTTAAAAAAAAAATAGATTACACGGTCTAAAACCAAAATTGATGAATTTTACAGGGATCAAAAACTTATTTTAAAAAATGTGTGGAATTAAAAAATAATATTTTTGTATACGTGGCACTGATGATGTGACATTCCGTCTGTCACGTTGTCACTTAACGAAGGTATTCAAAAATTTAAAACGTTTAGGAATCAGAACCTAAGAAAAAATTTTGAAGGACTAAAATCAATCTCACCTTTCTGCCGGAGTCAAAATATTCATTAAATCATACTATAATAATAAGTCTAGAGTCAGTTTAAGATGTATTCATCACATGTGACACTACTAACTATAATTAGGTGGTACTAAACGAATAAAAAGAGCATGTTTCTCAAGAACTTTAGGCAAACCAACTTGTTGAATAACTAATCAAATTACATAACTAGTTAACATTAACATTATCTATCAATTGTCATATGGTACGACTTTTCAGCTTGGTGATTCTCCTCAAAAGAGTCAAATATAATGGAGAGGACCACAAAGACAAACTCTTCAAAAAATCTGTTTCTTATATGCTTTTTTTTGTTTTACAGATAGAAACAAATCAAACTAGTTCAGATGAAAATAATGAAATTTGAATAATTCATTTCATCTTTTTCCATTTTGTTTATCTTCTTCCTCTGATGGAAAGTCTTGAGAAGTTGAAAATCACGTGCATGTACATATCGCTATGGATTACCTTATCTTCTCTGGGGACTAGCATGCCAACTGCCAAGTATAAATAAATAAAGAGCATTCCCACACCACATGCTTATACTGACAACAGCATATGATACCATGTGAAACAAAATAAAATACATGACGTTTGTTATTTTAAAGTTCAAAGGTAAAAATGACCAGAGGAAAATTGGAAACAAGGGGAAAGTCAAGACAGTGTCATGGCCTTCACCTATGACAATGACATACATACCCTTGGTGGTTCTATAATCTGTAACCATTTTCCTTTTCTGTTGCTATTGAGTTCTATTTTTCATCTAAATGGAAAAATACCTTAGTACCAAATGTGAGGAGTTAGTTTAAAAGCTCTTTCTTGATTTGCACATTTGTTTTTGGAACAAGGATAAATATACTATTTTAGAGTAAAGTTTATTAGGAGACCGGAATATAGTCGCTCATACTTCAGCTAGAGTGACCATTGATTATGCTAGTCCCCTTTTTTAAATTCAGTTCCTACTTGAATTGCAAACATTATCTTTGATGAAATGAAATAAGTTTGTTTTGTTAAAAAAAAAGGATAAATATACTACTTACTTTTAATGAAAGTGCAATGCATATAGCTCTAAACAGGGAATGACAAAATGAAACTAGAAATTAAGCAATAAATGTGCCTATTATCATTGCACTAGTCACTCCCCTTAATAGTATTTCTATTTCCAAATAGAAATTAAGCAATAAATGTGCCTATTATCATTGCACTAGTCACTCCCCTTAATAGTATTTCAATTTCCAAATAGTTTGTTCCTAAAAATTTTGAAGTTTTGATTTACATGAAAATATCTACTACTGCTCACTGGGAATGGAAGATAGAACAGCCATCCTCATCTCCATGACTTTCTTGTGGGAATTGGAGTGCAAGTAGCTTACAAAAGTAGGACTCTTGGCTGGCCTATACTCTGGTAGCAACCTACCAGACTTGTACCTCACCCCACATGCATTGCATAGTGTCTTTGGACCCAATGGTCCTGCCCTCCACTGTGGGGTCCTCTGAGCAAGACAATGAGTGCACCTCCTTGGCATTGGATGCTGACCATTGCTAACATCAGGCTCAGAGTCACCAAAGCTTTCTTTGCTCACAATAATCCCTTTCTTCATCATCACTTCTCCATCTTTGGTAATTACCTCTTGCTCATCCTTCTTCTGTTTAGGGACAAAGAGTTCACTGTCAGCTAACCAATAAGCCTGTTTGAGGAGAGGAGGGTCTGAACCAAAGGCCTCATTTTGTGGATTTATTAAGTGGTTTGACCAGATGCTTAAAGGGTCTTTGGCTCTAGGGGCTGAAAGTCTTTTCCTTTTGCTTCTGGCCTTCCCAGGCACTGCAAAATTCTGCAGGGGAGACTCATTCTGCTGGGGTCTCTTCAATGCGCTTGAAGGTTTGGTGCTTGTGCTTGTAGTCTGAACACCAGCAGGTCCCAAGACACAACTTGGGGGACTGGAAAAACAGTCTTCAACAAATACTGACAGCCATTCCAAGCCAACATCAACTTCCTGCATATATTTTTGGCCAAAGATTGCAACATTTAGTGAGAACAATTAGACAGAAAGCAAATGCAAACACTTAGATACACCAAGAAACATAGCATAAGCAATATAACATTAGAGCTACAAACTAGGTAAAAGTATATATAGTCAGCCAAAAACAAAGGAATAGGGAGTCATAAGGTGTTCAATGGTTTAGGGTGTGGGACAAAAGTGTTAGGAGTTATGATGTGCAAGGTTCGAATCTCATTCACTACTCACATAACAAGTTAACAACTAACCTTTGTCATAAAAAAAAAATAGTAAAAACAAAGGAATCACTTTCAAAAACTAAGAAATAGAAGTCATGCAAGAAAACCTGATGGTAGAATTTACAAGAACTAGTAGGCAAGAGATTTTAGCTAGAACAGTAACAAGAGCAGAAAAATATGGGGCTAGGATGAACAAGCCAAAAATAAAGTGGCACACTGACCGTGTTCTGAGCAGAGAAGAGGTCATCAAGACTGGTTGAGAAGGTAGAAGGCCTTGAGCAAGAAGAGGCAAGGACCTGCTCTTGCTTGCACTCACTGGAAACTGATACATTTTGGCACACATCCATGTTCCTAAACTTTGAAGTATGAAATTTTGAACCCACCAAGAGAGGGGAAATAATGAAAGAAGGAAGAAAGAGAAACAAGGCTCAAATTTTTGGGGTTGCAAGTTACAACTCAACCCTTGTCTCAGTGCTCCCTTTATTATGGCCCTTGGTTTTTTGTCGGCAGATAAAGGTTTAAAATATGAAGAAAATAATTCAAATTTAATCAATCAGTGAGAAAAGTAACATCTCCCTATTTCATGCAGACACACACCAATCATCATCTCTCATGTCACATTTCATTAACCTTTGGTTACCCCAAAATGTCATTTAGTTATTTATTACCTTCTGTATTTTCCTCCTCTTATGTTCTTTTCCCTTGATTCTTAAATTTCTTCCTTTGCCATATTAGTAGAATATAATATATATACCTTTTCTCTAATAAGTAAAAAAATTTACAAGTTGTTTATTGGAAGTTTTCCCTTTGTTTTCATGAGATATTGAGTGTAAGTAGCTTTACATATAGGAGTATAACTACTAAAGGGCCCTATTTTTCACTTTTCCTTTTGAAAACTTCTCAAAAGATGCATTAGAAGAGTCCAAGATGCCAGAGCAGAGACTGTAACAGAGTGTATGCAGTTTCAGAATCTTTAAAATGTAAATTTAACATTCAGATTCTTCCAAAATCTTTGAACTTTGGCAAGCTTGAGCAACTTCAATTGTGGTCCTAAAGAAATTACTAGTTATGTTAATTACAAGTTACTAGTGCTGTTTCACATGACTTGCAATTTGTTCTAAGCTTATTGTACTGGCCGAGGTTACTAACCCGGCCACCGAGCTCAAGTACCCGGCCCAGTCCGGAAATTAAAGATAATAAATCAAAGATCACTTAATTAAAGAAATAAGATATTGGTATTAAATTCTGATATTATCTAAAATAACCTTATCTGGTTAAAAGAGATAATTAAGGAATCATATCTCAAAAAAAGATATTAAGAGATAAATCAAATCTCTAAAAGATATTAAGAGATATATCGAATCTCTAAGAGATAGGGGAATCCTATTATAAAAGGAGGAGTACCCCTCATAAGAAAGACACTTTTCACTGAATACTGGTAACTCTCCCTTAAGCGTATTAGAGGAACTAGCGTCGACCAAGAGACTCTCAGACAGTCCTTGCTCCCTAGTACTCATCAGATACAAAATTAAGGGATCGAGATCACCGCCCCACCAAGGGTTGAACCTAGAACTACGTCTGGCTTTGATTCCCACTGGGATAGTACAGCCACTACTTTCAGAGCCGTTCCTTACTGTGCGACGTTAAACCGTAAAAAAAGAGAGAAGGAAAACACGTCGTCGTTTTGCTGGTAAAAATCTCTACACTTAGTCTTCTCCTTGTCTGCACTCCCACCACCATCATCTTCAACAGAAAAAAAAAAAAAAACCCCAATCCCTCGGCCTCCGCACAACCCCATCTCCAAGGGGCTAACGATGTCTGAATCTGACTCCGATTCCCACGCCACGCCACCGGCCTTCCTCCTCAACCACCCACTACTCTCGCAACCTACGCTATCCGCGCCGCCGTACAAGCAGCGATCGTGGTCGTCGATGCGTATTGCGACGAGGCCTGGCTCCGCCGCCAAGGGAACTAGAAGAACCGTCGTAGCAAGGGCGCGACTGATGAGGACGTGGATGAACTCAAGGCTTGCATCGAATTGGGTTTCGGATTCGAGTCCTCGCCGGAGGTCGGACCCGATCACTGTCTTTCTGATACCTTACCGGCTCTATAACTCTACTACGCCGTCAATAAGAACTACAATGACTCTCTTGCCCCTAAGAGCGCATCCGCAATGACGTCGTCTTCCTCCGTCGCTTCTGATTATGAAAGCACTGTCTCTCCCCATGGAGGTCCTCATGACGCCATCTTCACCACTGGTTACAATCCACAGACGGTGAAGACAAGGTTGAGGCAGTGGGCTCAGGCTGAATGATTATAATGATGAATGATGATTATTGGTGATGATGGTGTTGATGGTGGTGGATACTGATTATATTGTTAATTTCGTGATTAACCTGGGAACAAACCAGGGTAAATTACCATCCTCACCAACAAACTTTGTTAAAGAGGTAACCGAGTTCCTAGAAGACCAATCCTAATGGCTGAGGGTCAACGATGCAAATGACAGCAAGGCTGGTCTTCAATAGGGAGTTATTCTATTCAATTTGATATATCAAAACTTGTTCAATATTCTTATATCAAGCTGCTGATATTGCAGCTTATATGTCCTACTGATTATATTATTTCATGGACCCATGGACCTCATGTAGAATATTACAAATGCTCGAACCTTCATAGGGAAGCTTTAAAAATCAAAATGGTCAAGGATTTGCTGTTGATACACCACATCTCGGCCAGTGGATGTCGGCCAGCACAACTCGGTCTAGGAGAGCTCGACCATAGCAGCTTCAGGGAATGCCTAAATCAAAGGCCGCAAAATGCTCAGGTGATATGGTTCTTTAAATCTGGTTTAAATCTAATATGATTTGATATGTTTGGCTCCACGTCTTTAATGTTGTGTTATGTATTATCATATCATTGTTATATATTTGAGCAAACTGATGCTCGGCTGATACCACTCCCAGAGTCAAAAGCCGAAACCCCCTCTCAAAATTCCAACAAAAAGGAAGACGAGTCAAAGCTCCTCAAATTAAAACCAGGGAGGCCGAGTTATATTCCCTCTATAAAAATCATAGAGATCGAGCTCTCCCTTGGAAAATAAAATTCCATCGGCCCCAGCACTCAGACACCACATTAAATCCTAAAGAGGAGCCAAAACCTAAAGAGGTGGTAAATCCTAAAGAGGCCAACCGAAGCCTCTATAGGTACTTAAATCCTAAAGAGGAGCCAAAACCTAAAGAGGGGGTAAATCCTAAAGAGGCCAACCGAAGCCTCTACAGGTGCTTAAATCCTAAATAAATCCTAAAGAGGAGCCAAAACCTAAAGAGGTGGTAAATCCTAAAGAGGCCAACCGAAGCCTCTACAGGTGCTTAAATCCTAAAGAGGACCCAAAACCTAAAGAGGTGGTAAATCCTAAAGAGGTCAACCGAAGCCTCTACAAGTGCTTAAATCCTAAAGAGGAGCCAAAACCTAAAAAGGTGGTAAATCCTAAAGAGGCCAACCGAAGCCTCTAAAGGAGCTTAAATCCTAAAGAGGAGCTAAAACCTAAAGAGGTGCTAAATCCTAAAGAGGCCAACCGAAGCCTCTAAAGGTGCTTAAATCCTAAAGAGGCCAACCGAAGCCTCTAAAGGTGCTTAAATCCTAAAGAGGAGCTAAAACCTAAAGAGGTGCTAAATCCTAAAGAGGCCAACCGAAGCCTCTAAAGGTGCTTAAATCCTAAAGAAGCCAACCGAAGCCTCTAAAGGTGCTTAAATCCTAAAGAGGCAAGTGCCTAAAGAGGGGTGACCGAGTTAAAATCGACCGAGCCGCCGTCGAAACGTCGGGCCTAAAGAGGTGACCGAGTTAAAATCGACCGAGCCGTCGTCGAAACGCCGGACCTAAAGAGGCAAGTGCCTAAAGAGGTGACCGAGTTAAAATCGACCGAGCCGCCGTCGAAACGCCGGGCCTAAAGAGGTGACCGAGTTAAAATCGACCGAGACGTCGTCGAAACCCCGGACCTAAAGAGGCAAGTGCCTAGAGAGGTGACAGAGCTAAAATCGACCGAGCTGCCGACCAAACGCCAAGTCTACAACGGTAAAAACACCTTAACGCCTGAAGAGGTATTTCAAGACCTAAGAAGGTAGGTAAGAACCTACAGATATTTCGAGTTCTAACTATTTCGACTAAATCGCGTAACACACTGAAACCAAACAAGTACCAACTTAGAAAAATAGTTCTTGAGAGCTGGCAGCATGTAGGTCCATTAATAACCATGGACCAAGCCCAGAATAAATAAGATTTAAAAATCAAAAGGGCATCGCCCAAAAACAACGTGTTTCCTAACCTACTAATACAATATCATAAGGGAGGCTAGCAGACTGGCCAGGTAGACCCACTTCACCTTCATCTTCGGGTCCCTCCTCGGCCGCTTTCCCGTCGCCCTCTTCCCCTGGAAATACGGCCTCCTCATCCTCCATCTCGGACAACGGAACTAGGATTCCATCTCGGTTAAAATCCTTGACCACGTCAGCACAGGAGAAGTCAGCATTCGGATTGAAATGCCGAGGCTTCTTCACGACTCGGGAAAAGCCATTAGCATGTTCCCTCATGATAGAAGCCCCGGCTTCAGTCAGATCAGAACGGAGCCTCAGATTCTCCTCATTCTCGGATTCCAGCAACTTCCGCAACTCAAGACTGGCTTCCTTCTCGGCTTGAAGCCCTTCCACGACCTTCTGAAGGTTGTGCCGGTCGATCCTTTCCATTTCCAGCTCAGCCATAAGGGTAGTATTGCCTTTTTTCAGCTCTACCTTTTGGGCTTTCAATTACCCAATTAGCCGAGCTTGCTCTTCACACTTTGCCATGGCTTTATCAAGATCATCCCCAGTGCGCAAAGTTCGGGCAGCTTCCGCCTTCATACTTTTCATTATTAGAAAGCTCGTGGCTCGAAAAACAGGTAATGGAGGAGACTCAGAAGAGCGTAAGCGACCGCAGCTTTCCTGCTCACATCATGGGCCAATTCTAGTAAAAGCCGAGCATATGCTGGCTTAACAACTAGAGAACTCACTATAGGGCCAGAGTTAAAATTGTCTAGCTAAGAACAAAGGGCAGAAGCCCAGAAAGCCGAGGTCGAACATTGCCCCCTCGCACTACGCACCGGAAAATGTCGAAGTCGAGCAATGTTTCCCTCCTCGCAATAAAAATCCTAGGCCAAGCACAACGTCTTCGCACCAAGATAAAGTCCACAGCAGATCATGCATGTTAAGAGACCCAGGATTCAAAGGAAATCCTGGTAGTGTTCAACCAAATAAGCCGGAATCCCAAGTAAAACTGGGCTCCGCACAAAAATCCGAGCAGTGCTCGGCTAAACAAGACGATAACCCAAGAAAGGCTTGGTTCTACGAAAAACAGATTTCCGAGCAATGCTCCCGCGAATCATAGTCCGAAGTCCTCGGCACCAAAAAGCATGTTAAGACATGCGGGTTGACACTTAAGCTCTTTCGCTTATTTCAAGCTAGGAGCTTGGGGGGCTAGTAGGGATAAAGGAAGGATATTCTCGGAAATTACAGAGAAAGGATATCCCCTAGCCTACAACTCGAAGAACTTGTATGAAAACTATTTTCTCATACAAGTTGGAGAAGATATTAGGAAATTTTATTCTGAGACACACCTTCAAGATCGGGAAAAATAATTCGAGGTCAAGTTTCAAGGTTAGTGGGTATTTCAAAATCCACCAAATGAAAGGATTATGAGCTACTCGAAGAAAATGTTAAGAGCTCTCAAGAACTTCAAAGACCGAGCTATATTCGGCAGAAGGCAGGTCAAATTCAAACTCTCAAGATAAGCATCTTGAAAGCATCAAAAGTTAAAGGATGAAATACAAGCACTGAGGTAAATTCCTAATGACCGAGTTTGAACTTGGCTCTTCAAAAGATCGGTTCAAGCCTGAATCACTGATAAGTCGAATCTCAGCTACCAGCCTCTAAACTTGTCCTAACAAAGGTAAAATTGAAGTATCTTATGTTCAGAACGTGTTACCAGCCTAGATGGGAACCTCAACCACTAAACTCGAGTACTGCCCGAGAGGTATTAGCCGAAGTACGAAGATCTATGCAAATCCAGTACTTTATCAACACCAAGGACAAGCTCAGCTTCATTCATAAAACTCTTTCGCTTATTCTGAGCTCAAAGCTTGGGGAGCTTATATACTGATCAAGATGTTAAACTCGGCCACTGAGCCCACCAAACTAAAATGTTGGACGAGAAGTAAAACTAGATCTCCAAACCCAAACAATCAAAGGGAAATGATTACTAGACTCGCCCACTGAGTCCGCTAAACTTAAGAATTGACCGAAATGTGAAGCTCGGGCTCCCTACTCGGTTGAGCCCCGGCTCCCCACTCGGTTGAGCTCCGGCTCCCGACCACTCGGTTGAGCTCCGGCTCCCTACTCAGTTTAGCTCCGGCTCCCGACCACTCGATTGAGCTCCGGCTCTTGACTTACCGTTTGAGCACGCAACTACAGCGCAAGCCTCAGAAATGATGCCGTGAAGACCACACGTCACACACAGTAACGTCTCTTTTCTATCTCGGGAACCGAGAAAGTATGGCCTCAACAGGAAACGAGTAACCATCCCCACCTCGGCTCGGTACCTCGAAAGCGTCAAGCTCGGTCACCCGAGATGCTCACCGAGCTGGAGGATGGGAACACATATATAAGGTATGAAGCTCGGCCACTCACCTCGCCGAGACGAAAGACCAAAAGGTGAAACCAAGTTCCTAGCCTCAGCTCCTTCGAAAAAGCTTCCACGTGATCAGCTCGAAGCTTGGGGGGCTTGTGTATGAGCCGAGATACAGAGTAACACAGTCCGGCACCCAGAAAGCATCAACCTCGGTCACCGAGCATCAAGCGGTCACCAAGCATCAAGCTCGGCCACCCGAACTGCTCACCGAGTTGGAGGACGTATGTTATATAGGCATAGAGTATGAAGCTCGGCCAAGGGCCTCACCTGGCCTAATGAGAAAAATGAAATCGAGTTCCTGAGCTCGGCTAACATCATGAAAGCTTTTACACTTAATCAGCTCAAAGCTTGGGGGGCTTGTGTACTGGCCGAGGTTACTAACCCGGCCACCGAGCTCAAGTACCCGGCCCAGTCCGGAAATTAAAGATAATAAATCAAAGATCACTTAATTAAAGAAATAAGATATTAGTATTAAATCCTGATATTATCTAAAATAACCTTATCTGGTTAAAAGAGATAATTAAGGAATCATATCTCAAAAAGAGATATTAAGAGATAAATCAAATCTCTAAAAGATATTAAGAGATAAATCGAATCTCTAAGAGATAGGGGAATCCTATATAAAAGGAGGAGTACCCCTCATAAGAAAGACACTTTTCACTGAATACCGGTAACTCTCCCTTAAGCGTATTAGAGGAACTAGCGTCGACCAAGAGACTCTCAGACAGTCCTTGCTCCCTAGTACTCATCCGATACAAAATTAAGGGATCGAGATCACCGCCCTACCAAGGGTTGAACCTAGAACTACGTCTGGCTTTGATTCCCACTGGGATACGTAGGACCGGAATATCAGATTCTGTCAAGCCAAAATCTAAAACAACCCCCTTGGTTTAACGTTCTATGGCGAGATTTCGACAAATCGGATCTCGGTAGGAACACTTATGATATATGGAAATGTACTTGATTTTATCAGAAAATAGAACTTTCTTTAATAGTTTTCCTGCCATCACCGAAAAATATTGTTTTAATAAAAGAAATTCATTTTTATGTTTATGTTATACAGTAATATTACACGTTTAAAAATTAGCAAAATATAAATTAAATTTCTCTCTGAATCTAGCTAGTCACAGAACATATTAACATTTTTATGTCTTAAATCCAAGTGATGTCTAACTATTCTAAGAACAAGATGCTTTTTATCTCGAAAAATTATATCCTGACATTTTAAAATTAAAACTACACTAATTCATGATTAGGGTTTAGGGGGAAATTATCAAAATAATCCCAAAAAATATTACCTAACACGTAGTTGGTTCAAGTGGTAAGAGATTTGAATACTTTAAACAAGCGGTCAGGAGTTCGTATCTTGACTATTGAATATGGAGAAAAACCTTGTTTGGGTGGGAGAACTTATCTTGTGTGCCCAAATGATTCCCCGATGAAGATTAATCACTGCTAACAGTCATGTTCATGAGTAGAGTCCTCCCATGTGAGTGCAAGGGTCGCCCCAGTGATTGCTCCTGCAACTGCTCTATTTTTCCAGTCATGAGCTAACTTTGTTTATTGTGAATATGCTTGCTTCAAAGTCATAGTTATGGTGATCGGTTAGCTACAGATCTTGTTTTCTAACACCTATTTGATTTCTCCGAAAGTTGATGAATTGGAAGGAAAGGTAACCAAAAAAAAGAAAGAAAATAGTGCCAACTCATGCTTGATTTCATATTGTGTTTCTTGACATTTAATTGTGGAGTCTGCTAAGCAAACCAGAGAGAAGAATTTCAGAGGAAACCAGCAATGGTGATGACATTTGGAGGAAGAAGGGCAAAAATGTCATTTTCAATAAGCTAGAGATCAGGTCACCCTAAAGTCATCTCAATAACTCACTTATTTAACTATTAAATCTAAGGACCATAAATGTTACCTCACGATGGATGAGGGATTTAGTTATTCTCTCACTCTAAAAGCCACCATAACTTTATACCTTTTTTTATTTCATGTATTTATTTATTTTTTTACACAATATAGAGGAAACAAAATATTTTAAAATTGTTTTTTTACAAACATATTCATAGATAAAACTGATTATATCATGATCAATTAAAATAATAATCGACTATGTATATAATTTGAAATAATTTATTTTTAACGTTAATTCAAACACTTCATAATTAGTTAAGTTTAATTCACCTTAAACATGTGGTCACTAGTAAATGTATAAATTTCCCAACATGAACATCTTAGAGAACTAATGAACTACCCTTTACCCAATTAGACTAATAAGGACCATTCTAGAATGCACTCTATGGTGCACCATACTCCCTCTAATGAGGAGTGTAGATTTATTATGATAAAAATTGAATGGTTTAGATTAAGACGGATAACTTGCCCATCAAGTAAAAGCGAGAATCATCCTCCAAAGTCAACCCTTTCGTTCTCCACCATCTTGTTCTATAAACCACTAGAAATTCTAGCACAATGTTGTAAAGATTCTACAAGTTCCATTTTTTGAATGACCCCCACCGCAAAGGCCTCGTCGACCATGAAAAGGATGTTGTTGGTGCAGAGCAATCGACTGTGTTTTACGATTAGGCTATGGTAATTTCGGCGAAGCCAACAATGAGAATGGAAGCGATGGTCATGAGCTTGAGGACGAATGCAACCGACTCATCTTGGCAGAATGCGATGGTCACGAACTTAAGGACGGATGCAACCGATCAGTGCCTCCACGGGTTGAGTTCTATTGAGATCCAACGTCGACCAGAGATATCATCAAATTAGTTCTTATAAGGCTTAGTCAATCCTCAACTAGTTTTTGTTTCGGGGGTTGAGTTACGCCTAAATCTAAATTGTAAGATGGTATGAAAGTCTATCCTAGATCTATTATTAGGATGTGCTCATAATGGATTCAAAAAGATAGTGGAAAAACACCGCTTCAACAATCTAGATAGAATTGGCAGGAACCGGTGGTTAGAACTACGGGCTTGAACCGATAATTTTTTATTTTCAATATTTTTGAGAATTTTGTTTTTAAATTATAAAGATTGTTTAATCAAATAAAGGTCCACTGATAAGCTATAAAATATATATACATGGGTTTTTATTATTTATCCTTCTTAGTTGATTTTTTATTTATAAAATATATAATATGGTTATTTTATGTTAATTTAAAATTTGATTTTTCTTAAATTTATTACTTAATATAAAATATAATATTAAAATATATATTTAACTATCACAAATTCGATTATGGTTCAAATATGGATGAATCATTAAACCTTGAATTAGTCAGCAAGAGTGAGAAAGTAAGAGAAACTTTGTAAGAAGAAAAAGGAAAGAAAAAATCAGAAAAATACCAGGAAATTGGTATAAATGTTAGGTGTATGGTGTACCATAAGTTAAGAGGGTGTATTGTAGAATCACTTATAGTAGGCAATCTCCAACCTGGCTTGCTGGAGTTCAATCTGGAAGAGTAATTCTAGCCCCTCCTCAAAATACAAGAATAAAGTGGACAAGGCAAAATCGCAAAGAAAAAAAAAAGTGGAATTTTCATACGACTTTAAAAATTTATTTTTACAAACTCGTAAATGAATGCATGTTTGAATTGCTGACCCAAGTGAACCCTAAACCCCACTTACGATATGATTTCTGATCACTTGACAACTAAAGAATTAAAACCAAAGGTAAATACACCACCAATACGTGCATGATGAATATTAAGGTGGGTCAGAAGTTGGATGAGTAATTAATTGAAAATGAATGATACTGAAAGTAGCATATAAATAATGACCTTTTAGTATAGTCCATAGTCCTTGCTCCCATGACCTTACACGCAAATAGCTAATGGGCCTTTGATTTCTTCTCATCCAAAAATGTTCCCATACTATGAATCCTGTCTAAATCAAGATAAAATGGTTCAATCTCACATCAACCATTACCATACCAATACAATATACCCATTCTTGTATTATCACTATGGTCACAAATTAGTAGGCCCCATATTAATTTGATTTGAACAAGTAGCACATTAAGTTACCACCCAACAAGTACTTGAAAATGAAGCATGAACCCATTGTTTTCTGTGTCTGTAAGTGACCACACATACACTGTCTATATTGTCCTCAAACTATACGTTCATAAGTATGGTGTAACTTTTTTTTTTTTATGGTTGAGAAAAGCTCTAACTTCATGTCCATCACTGCCCTAGGTTGGAAGAAAAAGCGCACATGAAGGGAGCAGCACTATTTCCGACTTTGATTGCAAGTGGGACTGGATGAGGTCTCACGAGTCATGAGTCATGACTGTACAATTGGACACTGCAAGCAATAATTTCGTTAGATGAGGCGTGAGGGGTGACCAGCAATTCAATGAAAGCATATAAATATACAATAATGTGGTAAAGGAATCCAACCCCACACCATGGGTTTTCAGCAATTAGGATGAATTCCTTTCATGATCCATTGATCTGGTCAATCATCCTTTGCCACTTGCATTTTGTTTATACCGAAATTCAATATTATTATTATTTTTCCAGCAAGGGTATCATCATCCGATAGATAGTTAGAGAGTCATCTCTTTTGAGACGTAGAGATCACTGAAGTGAGTTTTGCCTCTCCCAAAAATATTTTTCCATACACACGGTAAGAATCGAATCACCGATATCATACTTAAGGAACTCAGCTATATACCATCACTGATCATGCTTAAGGAATCCAACTACATACCAACTGTGCCGGGCCTTGTTGGAAAATTCATTATTTGAATACCTAAAATATGATAATCATACAATAGTTCACTTACATTTCCATAAATATATCTATTCAAACTTTAGATACAATATACACAATATCCAATCCCTCACATAAAAGTCCAAATGTGTCACGGTTTGTTAAATCTTGTGGTACAATACTTTTATATATATATATATATATATATATGAAACCTCCCTCTTTTCCTTAAGATATGCTACTTGCATACCACTTTACCCACATCACTTTTACACTAGCACCGCGTTTAATTAAAACCACATCGAACCCACCGTAGATTTGGTACAACTTTAGCATACAGAGTGGTGTGTGAAATCATTTTCCCCTTACCATTTTTTTCCCACCAAGGATACACGAGTCAATGATTAATAGTATTAGTAGTGTTACTTCAAGACAGCTTGAAGTTACCTCACTTGTATGTATGCAAGGTGCCAACTTTTAATTTGTGTTGGCTGAAAAAATACATAAACTAAAAATCAAACCCTGCCCCTGCCCCTGCCCCCGCCCCCGCTGCATAGATGTAAATTGGATAACTACAGGCCATGTGTTAGTAACATTACTAATACATAATATTCGATAAAGAACGAAGAATAATGCTATTTGCTGATCGACACACGTTGCTTCTCTACTAGGCTAACATAAAATTTAGGGGGGGTTTAGTATGTATGCAAATGATATTTTCATACCTTGAATGACTAAATATCGTAATTAAACATGAGAATGTAGGATGGATCAGAATTGAAGATCCCCATATTGTTAAACATTTCGTGCATGTTTTTGTCAAATCTTAATAGTCAGAACTACTATTACGAGATTTTTAAATTTTCAGGTATAGAGATACGTCAGTAACTTGTGTTTTCAAATAAAAATTGTCTACATACCAATGTCTTCTTAACACGATTATGGTACCAGTTGATAGGTACTAGATCATAACAGCAAGAAAACAGTAGAAAAATGAATATTATTGATAGTGCAAAAAAAAAAAAAACAAGAATTCTCCTTGGGCTCTTCGAAAGGCTAAGTCTCCCTCTCTAGGAATTCGAGAGCCAAATCTCTCCTCCACACTTCACTAATCAAATTATCCCTCTCTTCTCCTTCTCTACCCCTATTTATAGAAAGCTGACCAATTAACTAACTCTAACTCTTGCTACTTTATTAAGCTAACAGAACAGAGATCCATTATTTTTTTCTTGTCCTAATTAGGGCTTACCTAACAACATAGTCTGAATGAATGATGAATAAGTATTACGTAGAATCAGTTCAGTGCCATAATTTTTTAAGCTCATTGTTACAAGAGAAAAATTCTAATACCAAAGCTTCTGAGGCATAATATGACTGCATTTGAGTCTCATATTTGAACTTGTTTAAGTAGCATTGCTTTCCCCAAACTAGAATGGATCACGCATGTGTGTATGTTAAGTGTTTGGTAAGGACTTGCATTACTAATACTCCCTCCGGTCTTTATTATAAGAGGCAAAACCCTAAAACACACAAACCAAGAAAATGCATTGAAATAAATTACTTGTAATTAATATTCGTATAAATTTACAAGTTATCCCTTCTAATCTTAATAAATGTTCTAATATCCTATAATTAATATATTGTTTGAAACTTGTAAACAGTGTATTAAATAAGGGTAAAATTGAAAATGAGCATTTAATATTTATCAAAATATATGCACGTCTCTTATATTTTAGACCAAAAAAAGTAATCATTTATCTCTTATAATAAGGATCGAAGAGAGTACTAGTATGGATCTTACACCAACTATACATTTTCATCTCAATCAAATGATAATAAGTGTGTGTTTGGATGAGCGTTTGACAAATGTGATTTTGGATAGAATTGATTTTGTAGAATTGATTTTAATAAAATTAAGTTTGAAGTGAAGTGATTTATGTTTGGATGTTTTTATTTTAAAAGTAAGTTTGATATAAAACTTAGTGTAATTTAAGGTTAGAAATCACGTTTGGAGCCAGAAGCTACAAATTCCTGCTTTGGGTTGAAAGTGATTTTGGGGCTAGAAGCAATTTACAACCTTGGAAGCCAAACATCATTTTTTTTCAGTCAAATTGCATTTGACCATTGAAGAAGCACTTTGAAGGGTCTTCACCATCAAACCAAACACACAAAATGGGTGCTAAAGGTGAAACGCAATGTGACCCCGTTACTAGATCTCAGGAAAACAAGCTCCAACTGTTATTGGTGAGTAATTCAAATTTGGGGTGAAGGGATGGTTGCTTAATCCAAGATCAGGGCAACCCCTCGGGCTCATTGAACCCGCCAACAGAAGACTCTAGATTTGAACCCAAGTCATGTCTTTGTTTGTGATTAGGTTGAACCCAAGTCATGTCTTTGTTTGTGATTAGGTGAGCCAAATTCTGTTGGCAACTAGTACAAGCTTCTAAGGGTATGCAAGCACAATAGATAGGTTAAGAATAAGGGTGGTCCACTGCATGAGGCTCCCACTTAGTGAGATAAAGATTTGGGAAGGATAGATATTTGCTGGGAATGATAGATAATTAGATATACGCAGCCTTACCCTCGCAAGCAGAGAGGCTATTAGATGCAAGTGCAATAGATGACAGGGTAAAATCCGTGGATAGATTAGTTATATCAATTGACTACATTTCCCTAAGACTACCACATACTAATCCATGTGCAAGCAAGAAGCTATAAAACCATGTCCAGGTTAAGAGAAGGTCTGTCAATTTTAACATAAAACATTAGTCAGGAATTTACTATACATATATTCTACACAATCACTGAGATTGAAGAGCAGTGTTGACAATGAATTTTTTGTTTAGAATTGAAGTTACTTAAAATGAGCTAAAAGTCATGAGGATTACTTTCTTCCTTTTTTGAGCGGTGAGCAGCGAGAAACTTAGTTTGTACAACATGACATACAGGAGTGCACACTGCCACCAAAGATTAACTCACTGATCTGAAGACCTTAGATACTGACGCCATTCTTCAGGCGTTCCCTTTCTTATTGTCAGCATTCTTAGAGCTGCTGTAGTTAGAGGTATGGCAAGGATGTCATATTCCTTTGGGGCCTGAATAACAAGAGTAAGATTCTTCTTAATTATGAAAAAGGAAATTTTAAAACCCATGAGTATGTTGAAATATGTAGTATGTTTCAATTAACAAATGGAATTGAAAGCTGGACTTTTAACATTGGCAACCTTTCTTGGTAGCCATCATGTTGTCCATTTATGTGTGCCAAGCCATTATATGAAGAAAGTATATATGTAATACTTTGTAATTAGCTAGGTGGTCAGTACCTTTGGGACCTTAATCAACTTCATTTTTGCTTCCTCCAAAGTTTTTTGACCTTTCTTTGAGTTGCATTTTGCACAAGCAGTCACCTGTCATCAGCAAATACTGTATAAGGAGTTTTATATCAAGTGAAAGGTTGATTGTTACACATAGTAAATATGCAAATGGGCTTTGGACTAACCTAAGTTTCCACTTGCCTCCTCTCCTCTTGATAATGATGATAGTAAAAAGAAATGCAGTGGATACTAATTATAATCTAGACTCTAGATTTGAAATCAACGTGAATACGCATTTTATGCATTCTTAAGGGGTCAAGTTGACTTCTGCTTGCATATAATATGTTCATGCAACCATGTAAACAGAAGCTGTCTATTTCTGCTTGCATTACTAAGTCTCAAATATTAATTGAGCTTTTCAGTAAGTATGAGGACAAATCCAAGTATTACTATAAGCCAGGTATTTCTTTTCTTCAATAGTAAAACAGTATTTCTTTGGAAACAAAATAGAACAGTAACAAAATAAACCTCTAAAGTTAAAATTTAGGTTAACCTGCCCAAGAAGAGACAAATGACAGTCTTTAAATCACTCATGTCAATAGTCATCATATCATCTTCTGTAAAACTAATTTCAGGTATTTATATGCATAAATTTTCTCAAGCCTTACTTCAGTCTATATCATGTTCTTCAGCCTAATGTTACAAAATATGAATTGTGCAACCAATGCCTCTGGAAAAATCTCAACTCCTGATTTTCCAGAAAAAGCTATGGAGAAAGGTTTTATATATAGATCAATCACCAGCGCAAGACTCGACAAACTTACCTTCCAGTAACTCATACAAAATGTTTTCACAAAATCTACTGTGCAATTATAAGTAATTATCATGTTGACCTTGCATACCAAATTTTAGACAATTAGGACAAGAATGAGTGATTAAATAGTTGGTATTTTCTATATGCAAATAAGATCATCTTAACTAGATTTTCCCATGTCCATTCTCCTCCTTGTGCAGCGGGAATCACGTGATCAATGGTCAAATTCTCACGCAAAGAGCAATACCTGTTAAGAAGGTATTCTCATGTTAGTGCAAGGACTTGTATCTGTAACTTTATCATTTAAAAAGAAAAGATCACCATTGCATCCCTCTGCTTTTAAATTTCATAGAAAAGACTTCCATATAGGATAAAAACCAAGAAACTGTTTCTTATGACTGATAATTACTCCATAACGATGAAATGTTGAGAGGGGCCTAGGACTTTTTACATCCATTATACACAATTCTCAACTATAGAAGCATCAGATTCATGATAACTGAGGGCTTCTATAAGGAACAAATAACTATACACAGCAACAGAGAAAAATTTAAAGAATCTTTCGTTTTCTTCATTAAACTGTCATTGTTTCATCCAAGTTACCTACGGCCCCAACCAGTACTATATGCAACTAACAAAATGCATAAATCGGTAAATCCACCATATCTGATAGGTCCCCAATCACTATGAGGACTAACAACTTAATATGGGTACATACAGGCCCAAATATCCAGGGCCCACTTAGAGAAGGGTTGGTTATTGAGAGAGAAGAGAATGAATGTTACAAATAGGAGGAGTGATGAGTGAGAGAGGTATCTTTGAAAATTATGGAGTTTATTATGGATGGAGAGCATTAGCTCTCTATAGGAGCTTAGCTCTGTGGCAGAGGAATACTCATTCCCTGTAAATCTTTCTTTTCTCAATATATAATACACTACACCTCTACAATTTTCTTAAGCTACTGTTGTTATTTTCTGTTTGATCTTCTGGTTCGTATCAAACTGGTCCGACCTGCCGGATCATCGAGGGGGAGCCAGTGTTGCCGGAGATGGAGGATTGTGGGCCAAAATGGTGCAGCTGCCAGAGTTTTCAGGGACAGACCCTGTTGGGTGGATCTCTAGAGCTGAAAAGTTCTTTGAGGAGCAAGAAATCCACCCATCTGATAAGCTCCAGTGCGCATTCATGAGCATGAAAGGTGTAGCCATGCTTTGGTTCTACTGTTGGAGCCAAGAGGACCCAGATCAAAGTTGGGAAGCATTTTCCAAGGCTTTGATCAGAATGTTTGAAGGACGGAGGAAGCAAGTGAGGGAGAAGTTGATGCTGGAAAATCAAGAAATAGAGGTGACTATGGGTGATGGGGAAGAGGCTCACCACAGGAAATTAGAACCAAAGACCAAAGAGGTCATTGATGAAGAGGTGGGAAGAAGATCAAGAGAAACAGGGAACAAGGAAATGAGTATCGAGGAAGGAGTTGTGGCCGACCCACCCACACCGTCGGAACCGCCTGACACGGGTCCATTAGCGGCGGCCCTTCTACCGCCGGATTCGCCGCCACTGGAGCCGCCTACACCGTCAATAGATCCGCCTGGGCCGCCTGATCTATGCGGCCTGTCGTGGTGGTGGTGGGCGGCTGGTAGAGACCAGAAAACCATCGCCGATGACCCAAGTTCCAGCGCCGAAGCTGCCGGCGCCGCCATAGCCGCTGGGTCACGAAGGACAAAATCGCCAGGGCGGTGTGCTATAGGAGAGCTGATGCTGATGAAGGAGGAAGATAGGGGAGCTGATGAGGGATTCAGTAACTTGGGCATCACTTTAAACCTAATGGGCCAGGCCCAAATTGGGACTAGTTTCCTTGGTGCATATATGCCATCAATTGATGATATTAGTTTCTTTATTTCTATTCCATATGAACCTCTTCAAAGGGATTGGGCTCGTCAACCCAATATTCTTTCTGAACAAATTGGGCCTATAACACCTGGTCAGTCAACTTGTCATTCTCTAGAACTTCTTGGATTAATGAAAGAAGGGCAACGCTTGAACTTTAATGTGTATATTAGAGGGGAGAGAAGAGACTTCACACACGATTGGTTTTGGGTAAAAGAAAATGGTGTATGAAAGAAAATAAAGAGTGATGCAGACTTTTTGGATTTGACTCTAGAGGATTTCGGTGGGTGCATTGAAATAGTCTATTCTCCTATACACAAAGATGGAATCAAAGGCACCCCAAAGAGCATATTATATCTGATCTCTCCTGATGACCCTAAGGGAATGGTCCTCATTATTCCTGACTGCTGCGAAGACAGAGAGTTTATCTCACTTAGAATATATTTATGGGGACATGAAGGTGGTGGAGAATATAAATGGTATAGTACACAACGTGAGGGCTGTTGATGGGGGTGTTACCTAATTCGGCATCTGGGAACTCCTTGATCAGTGGGTTTACACAAGGGTTGTGTCTGGAAGCTTCTAGGCACTTCAGGAAAATGCAGGTGTCTTGGTGTGGCTCCATGTTTGAAAATTATCACTAATCTTTTGTCGGCATGTCTTCGACACATCCGTGTTGCAAAGTGGGAATGAGATACATGGGCATGTTGTGATTACTTGTGTTGATAGAGATGATTGTTTGGCAACCGCTCTCCGGGTGACGTGTATATGAAATATGGGCATGTTTCTTGGGCACGTAGGGTTTTTGATCGCTTTAATGCAAAACCGGATGACCCCGTATTTTGGAATGCAATGATAGGAGAATGTGGGAGAAATGGAGACTATGAGTCTGTTTTGGAAAACTTTGGTGATCCCATCCTATCAACATACAAAGTGAAGCTATGCATATTGAGTTTGAATGGTTGGGTAAGTATTTGGAATGCTTTGCCAAGGGAAAGACATCCGAGGCCATTAAAAGGTTAGTAGAACTAGCTCCTGCAACCACTATATTGATTGTCAAAGATAAAGATTGTAGACCTTTTGAAGAAAGGAAAATAGATCCATTGCCCCTTCAACTTTGTGGTACATTAAAAGTTCTTTATGGCACAAAGATATATGTTTTGAAGGAGGTCAATGCTCCTGTTATTGGAGGTGCAATCATTTGGCATGGTGTCCTTCATATTCAAGTTACCAAAGTAGGATCTGTTGCAATTTTGAGCCAGGGATGGAATTCCTTGTACACAATTATTGCGGATGAACTTTTGGCTCGACGTCTGCAAGCATCTAGCACTATAAAAGTCTCAAAAGAGCTTCTTGAAAGATGTCTTAATGCATGGAAAGCCTTACTTCCCGGTGATCATATTTGAGTGGTGCAAACCTACTTCATTTAGCAAGGGTGGCAACACTTGGATTGCAAACCGAGAAAAAGTGGGGTGTTTCTAGAGCTAAAGCTGAGTTTGACATGGCAAGGGATCATTTACATAATGCCATAAGGATTGCAAGTCAATATTTAGATAAGGTGTTGAAACAAAAAGTCAGGTTGAACAATTACATGGCACTTCGAGATTCTAGAAAGGAGGGCCAAACAACACTTATCATATTATTGCAATCACTTAGTACCTTAGCATCAGTTGTGTTAGCTAAGCAAGAATTGCCGAAGGCTAAGGAAGGGAATATTAACCTTGAGCCTTAAGAGGCTCTTTTTCAAGGCATTTCTACTCGGGGACTGAATTGGAAGGAGTCGACCCAAAAGTGCAAAGCTCCCATTCAAAAGTTTGTTGAGTTTGTAGCAAGCATATTTGTTCCTACGATTGTGGCTTTGTCATTAAGGACACTATTGTGTTGGTATATTGTTGGGGCTAACAATGGTGCTCTCGTTGAGAGTAAGTGTTATGGCATAATAACAGTGATCGAGTGGCTCATTCCTTGGAAGGCTCAAGCAATCGAAGAAGCTACTTGGGAGGCAGCAGATTTTGCTCTTGTTGAGAGTAAGTGTTATGGCATAATAGTGATTGAGTGGCTCATTCCTTGGAAGGCTCAAGCAATCGAAGAAGCTACTTGGGAGGCAGCCGATTTCATCAAGCAGCTGCTCCCTCCCTTCTACCTCGAGGGTTGGGAAATGACAACAATTATTAAAGAACCATTTGCTTTTCTCTGCCTTGAGGACAAGGCAGAAATTAAAGGTCCCAGTATTGATAGGTCCCCAATCACTATGAGGACTAACAACTTAATATGGGTACATACAGGCCCAAATATCCAGGGCCCACTTAGAGAAGGGTTAGTTATAGAGAGAGAAGAGAAGGAATGTTACAAATAGGAGGAGTGATGAGTGAGAGAGGTATCTTTGAAAATTATGGAGTTAATTATGGATGGAGAGCATTAGCTCTCTATAGGAGCCTAGCTCTGTGGCAGAGGAATACTCATTCCCTGTAAATCTTTCTTTTCTCAGTATATAATACACTACACCTCTACAATTTCCTTAAGCTACTATTGTTATTTTCTGTTTGATCTTCTGGTTCGTATCAATATCCCATACAAGTTGACAAAATCATAAATTATAATCTTAATGTTTAATCATTTATGGCTTGTCTACAGACATGATATGATAGGACATTATGGCATCGTTTGATCCATGTAGCCGATCTCACCTAGTGAAAAAGGGTTTGGTTGTCGTCGTTGTTTGTTTAATAATTTATGGCTTATACTTGTATATTATCATAAATAATGAAGTGAATTAGTCTAGCTATCCCAACCTAGAGATTGGGAAACAAGAGTGAGGATTTTATGGTAGAAAACATCACCAACCAAAGAAAAGGAGGAGGGAATCCTTTCATAGCTCTCATGTCTCCCACAGCCCACCAATATAGAAGTTTTTATTAAATAACTTTTTTTCAAAAAAAAAAAAAACTTAATGAAAGACTCAAAGTGAGACATGCATCTCAGAGTCATTTATCCTACTAGTTAAATCAACTTATAAGACTGCCTAACCAAGCTCAACCAGCACCTCACTTAAGTTACCACAATGAGCTTTGGTTAAAATTGCACAACAGCACAAGTGAAAACATGGCCAGTTGGGCTTTTGCCAGGAGGGCACACCTCAAACAAACATGAAGGTTTTACACAGCTTGTTCATTTTGCAGTCTTGTCTCCGAATACATTGTTAACACTTAACATGCAATGACATGGAGGTCATCCACTCAGTTATTAAAATCCCCTGTTTGCAAATCTGATGATCTAGAGTTGCAGTAGAAAAACAAAATTGCGGTCACAAGACATAGTTGAATCATATATTATATATCCTGGCACAGGATGATCCCATTATTCTCAATGTTCAGAAAAATATAAAGACCCCTGAATTTTCTTAGGTAGCGATAATCTTGATTGGTTATTTAACTTGCACGAACTGTCTAATAACTGTATAAATAAGGGGTTGTGTTCTCATTAATGACGAAATTAAACACATTTAGGTCTATTAGAAATCAAAGTTTAATATAGAGAACTTACTGACAGGTGTAATTGTCCCGAAATAGTATATTTTTTCGACTAAGATTGCTCTTGACTATTCTTCTTTTAACAACCTGAAGTAAATGAGGAACCTGTACCAAAATAAAGATATCTTGAGCTCATCTGTAGTGGCGCAGACAGATAACGAGAAAAATTTCAGCAATAAGTTTGTTTAGTATTATATGATAATAAAACACAACAACATTAATGATGAATGAGAGGGAGGACTAATGGTTTTACAAGAATGGTGACAAAGCACCAGAAATATTAATAAACCAAAAGCATTAGTGATTGCATACCCTTAAGACAGCTGGTATATAGAAAGATCCACTGGGGGAGTTCACTGTCTTGGCATAATACTCTAGAACATCAGCCTGGATAAAGCAAGATTTGAAATCATAACTTCATTAATGAATTTTCGGTGTTTGTTTAAAGAAGAAGAAAGAGAAAGCCAAAAGTTGTGGCTATGAATGGGTATTTGTTTCTGTGCCTTTGTATATGCACACTGAGCATTGTGCTCTGGGAAATGAAACAGGTTTAGATCACCCGTTCAACTACAATTCAAACAAAACTACATATTATGCAACTAATTTGCATGATTTGGCTTAGTCAAGCATCAATTAAGGTTTTGTTAAACTTTACACAAATTCATGTCAATCCGAAAACAATAAAATGCATTACATAGCATAATTGCATGTATCACACTTCACAGTAATTGACATAACAAATGAAAAGGTTGAGCTGAAAAATCTGACCTTCTCCATAAACTCCAAACATATGGCACGTTTCCAGCCCACAACATTGACTGGCCTGGAGCAGGATGACATCAGTCAGAACCATAAGCAAACAACTGAGCAGGTGTCTTGATATTGATGACTATACAAGAAAAAATAAGATGTTACAAACTTCATATTATCTACACGGACTGAACACTTAGGCTACACAGTACACTATTTCATCTAAGTTTACTTTATAGACACTGGTAGGAAGAAATTACACCACATAATTGACTCAGTATCAAATTTGGTTCTTATACTTATGTTATCTTGATTTTTTAGAAACAATCAGAAATAAAATAGACAGAAACACAAATGTGTGTCTGTGTGTGTATGTGTAGAACCCACAAATTAAGCAAGGTGCTCCCCGGTATGGATCCCAAACTCCCTTTGACATAGCCTACAATAAATACACCATAAAATAGTCACTTAAAAGGTACTCAATAATATTTGTACAGATAGGCAAAAAGTGAAAGGGCTATGCATTTATACATCAATACTCAAATCTACAAGCTTCATAACAGTTTTGCAGTTACAATAAAATATATTCTCAATTTCTCATAATCAATTCATCACTATGTCATGAAGACACGAAGCTTCAAGAGTATTCTCATTCTCATTGGTAATTAATCAGAACTAACCATTTCTTGTAATCTTTCTATGAAACTATCTCCTGATAAAGGAATAATTACCAGCACAGCACTCCAAATAACACAAGGCATTATCTTAGATTTTTGGGTCTAACTCAACCTCACGAAACCGGCTTGTAAGGTGAGGATTACCCAAGCTTTATAAGCACTACTTAGATCGTATCTCTAGGCGATATGAGACTAAACACACCCCTCATAACCAGCACAAATGAAGGATTAGGCTGCAATGAAAGCAGCACAATGTTGCCACAATTAAGACGATAGGGCAGACCGCAATGAAGGTGGGTTTCCAACACATTACAATCAGTTCAACAACATAGCACGAAACTCCCGAAGTTCTAAATCTTGCAGCCTTCCTAGAGTGATATAACAACACACCAAAAACTTCATAGAAAACAAGCCAAGAAAGGTTCAGAATCAAACTACAGCAATGAAATATAAAAGCATTAGAGTAGAACACATAAACTACTATAACCCAAATGAATTTTCCCAATCCTAACCCCTTTCCCACCAAAAAAAATCTCTATTTTAAACCCAATGTTCAGGGAAAAGTTCATAACTTTATATTATTGCTGTGCATATCAAGTAGTGAAGAAAGAAATGACCTGTAAGATATGTCCAACACCAAACCTCTGAAACATGACAAGCCATCTTCCTCAAACACATCAACATCATCATCAGAATCATAATCAGAATCATCATGTTCATCATGAACACCTTCAGTGCCAGCTGTGGTGCGCGCCTCCACATTGCAACGGTTGGTTCTGCTACTCAGAGAAGAAGATGATGCATGGTAAAATCCAGCAGAATAACCACTAGACCTTACCCTTCTCTTGTAGGTTTGAACTGATCTGCACCTGAAGTGAAAAGGGTCTTTGTGATCCAAACGAGAAGACACACCATCCCCATTGAAGAGCAGCTTTAAGCGACCCTGTGCAGTGAACTGTGCCATAAACTTCACAATTTTGTAAAGTTTGAATCTTTCTTCTGAAACTGTGCTAAAAATGCTGAGATATTTGGATTGGTTAATCATTCAACAACACCCCATTATAGGTGGAAGAAGATAAACTTGAATGCCAGTGACATTGGCCTTAGCAGGAAAAACAACAAAAATGTTGGAAATGCATTTTTGCCACGGAAAAAACCTTTGCCACATATTCTCCCATGATGCTTCCAATATCCTCTTGGGCTCTTGGCTTGGGTTGAAGTTTGAATTGTCAAATATGCCATTTAAAATTAGATATGGGTTAAATTAAAATTTTCAGTCCTTAAATTTAATTTCATTTTTAAAAAGTTTTTAGTTTAGTTCTTTTATTTTAAATAAGATTTTGATTAAATATTAATTATAAAATTTGTGTAATCAAGTTTTTAAACATTATGTTAGGAGAAACCTATATTAATATTTTTTGAAATATTAAGATCTAATTAAAAAAAATTAAACTATAGAATCTATTTACAATTTTTGTGAAATTTTAAGGAAAAAAAAGTAATTTAATATTATATACTTATATTACATGGTAGATGCCCATAGGTTAGTCTCACACATACGATTGTTGAGATAACCAGTGAAAGACCAAATAAGGTTTTAAAGTTTAAAAACGAACTAACTTTCTATAAAGGTGTTATCGTGACTCTCTTTCTAATACAATTATTCTCAATCCTTTCTTTCTAGTATATGTATACTGATATGATCCTAATCCGGACCGTCTTGAAGTTTCAGACAAAAGAAGGATATTGACATCACACTCAAGGTATAGGTGAGAAGGTGAGTGATAAGTCATGGGTTTGATCGCCACAAGTTGCCTTGATAAGATCGGATTTAGTTCTTTTACCCAAGAACCCAAGGGAAGCTCTCACAATAGAGAAAACTCTTCAAATTTCATTATCTTCAAAAACTGATTTGTGTAGTACAAGAGTTCCCTATTTATAGGCTAACTTGGAAATACAAGAAATAAAACTCCCACTATCATGCATTTACCACAAATTGGTAATTGCATTTACATTACCTAGTAAATAAGCATAAACATGTGATAATAACTTCCCACTAGCCATTATTATGACTTAGAGCACTAATATGATGCATTTAGTGAGGCTAGGAGAATACAAAAGGTAATCCTAAAATTTAGCCCAAAAATAATACGAAAATTATAAATAAAAATTATAAAAATATAATAATCTGAATATGCTTCTTTCCACATGTTCAAGCCATCCATGTTCCTATCATTCCCCACTTCTTGAAAGTGATTTGTCCTCAAATCCAAACCTGCATTAAAAGTCAGTGGATTATCTAATAAAATCTTGCTTTTGTGCTCTCCACATTTTGCTTGATAATTGGCTCTTCCATCCCCTTTTCTCTCATAATTCTCATTTTTCATGAGATATTTCTCATTGTTCTCTTTTTCTTGAACTTTTATCTCATGGTTCTCCACTTTTTCTCTCTCATGGGTTTCTTTTTTCTTTAATTCTTCTTTTTCCTCATTGCTTTCTTTTTTCTCTTCTTCTTTTTCACCACTCTCCATTTCCTCTTCCTTTCACTCATGAGTTTCCTTTTTCTTTACTTCTCCTTTCAAGTACATTTGATCTTCATACACTTGTTTTGGTGACAATGGTCCAAGAGTAATTTTGCGATTATTAAATACAAATGAATACTTATTTTTGTAAACATCATATTTCGCTTGTTGTTCAACTCTCCAAGGACGCCCAAGTAACAAGTGCCTAGTTTCCATGGGAACCACATAACATAACACCTCATCTTCATATCTCCCAATCCGAAACGACACTCGTACTTGTTTGTTCACCATCACGTCACCGAGATCACTAAACTTCGGGATGCTCCAAATGACATACGGTTGTGGATGCTCTATAAGAGGAAGTCCTAACTTTTGCACCATGGTGGTACTAGCTAGGTTAACGTATCCCCTTCTATCAATGACCAAGCTACATATCTTGTCCTTCACATAGCATCTAGAATAGAAAATATCCTCCCTTGCT
The DNA here is from genome assembly GCA_030762895.1 of Sophora flavescens. Classification (NCBI taxonomy): domain Eukaryota; kingdom Viridiplantae; phylum Streptophyta; class Magnoliopsida; order Fabales; family Fabaceae; genus Sophora; species Sophora flavescens. Next base: position 121,849,873 of record CM061066.1, read on the forward strand.
TTGCATCATTTTTCTTCATTACCTCCATGAAGAACACGTTGAGAAAAATTCAAACTTTGCATACAACCACCAAGAAAGATGAATAAAATTTGGAATTCCTCAAATATTTTTTTTTTTTATTTTTGTATTTTTTTTTTGTTTTTTGTTTCATACAGAATAGAAAAGAACAAAGAAATATAACACCTGAAATTCAAGGATCCTAAGCTCTGATACCAAATGATATGATCCTAATCCGGACCGCCTTGAAGTTTCAGACAAAAGAAGGATATTGACGCCACACTCAAGGTATAGGTGAGAAGGTGAGTGATAAGTCATGAGTTTGATCTCCACAAGTTGTCTTGATAAGATCGGATTTAGTTCTTTTACCCAAGAACCGAAGCTCTCACAATAGAGAAAACTCTTCAAATTTCATTATCTTCAAAAACTGATTTGTGTAGTACAAGAATTCTCTATTTATAGGCTAACTTGGAAATACAAGAAATAAAACTCCCACTATCATGCATTTACCACAAATTGGTAATTGCATTTACATTACCTAGTAAATGAGCATAAATATGATAATAACTTCCCACTAGCCATTATTATGACTTAGAGCACTAATAGGATGCATTTAGTGAGGCTAGGAGAATACAAAAGGTAATCCTAAAATTTAGCCCAAAAATAATACGAAAATTATAAATAAAAATTATAAAAATATAATAATCTGAATATGCTTCTTTCCACATGCTCAAGTTACCCATGTTCCTATCATATACTCATCTACTACAACATTCTCATATATGTTACATTGAGTTTATTCTCATGTTGACTTTTTACCGTCCAACACTCCATCTCGTATAACATCGCATGTCTTATAGTTGTGCGATAAAAAATTTCCTTTAGCTAAGTGAAACACTTTTATCACATATATGATATAACGCTCGAGGCTCTCCCCCATTTCATTCACGCTCTTTGAATCATATGATGTACATCTTTCTTTATTTCTCCGTTGTTTTGTATGATGGACCCCAAAATATTTAAACCGTGTGACTTGTGAGATATAGTATATCTCCAACTTTCACCTCTGTTCCGATGTAGGAGTAATGTGTCTCTTGCTAAACTTATATTACATATATTTTGTCTTACTTCTACTTAAACGAAAGTTGTGTATTCCCGAAGCTTGTCTCCACGTATCTAACCTCCCATCTGTTTGCTCTCTCGACTCTCCAACTAGGACTATATATTATCTAGAAAAACAAATGCATCGAGGCATCGACTCTTGAATGTGCTCAGTAAGCACATCCAAGACTAAGGTAAACAGATAAGGCCTAAAAGTTGACCCTTGGTGTTGTCTTATAGATATAGGAAACTCTTCTGATGCTCCACCCTGTGTTCTCATTGTGACCTCCTTATACATATCCTTGATAGCGTGAATTAAGGGTGGCAAATGGATGGATCGGATAAATTTCTATTCGGATCTTAACGGATGGATTAAAAACAATCCATTAATCCATTATAATCCATTAAAAAATCATTAAAAAAAATCCAATCCATCCATGGTCTATTAAATAAAATCCATCCGATCCATCCATTAACAACTTTTCATGGATGGATATCCAATCCATCCACTAAAATTTATTTTAAGAAATTAAATAATTTTATATCTCTTTTATCCATCCATAAAATATTTTTAAAAATAAGATAATTTGTAAAAAAATTAAAATATTATCTCTATCTCACCCTCGCTCTCCTCTTTCTTCCTCTCTTTACCCTTTCCCTCTCTCCCTGATTTTCCTACTCTCTCTATCTTTACTCTCTCTCCACTCTATCTCACGATCATTTTGTATCACAGCCATTTTTCTATTATTATATGGGAGTTATTGATTATGTGCATCTACAGAGGTTGTTTTGCCACAATGTTTTACGAAACTTGTTACCACTTTCTGTGCTTTCAATCAGTTAATACTCTTTTTTTAAGTTTCTCGGTAAAAAAAAAGGCAACGAAAAAAGAAAACGTACGTGATTACGTGGACTACAACTGGTGTTTGAGAACAATTAATTAGTTAATACTTAATGTAACAAAAAAATAAAAAAAAGCATATAAATAAAATAAAAAATAGTGAAGAAAAAATAATAGGGAACGGAAGAGAAAATTAGATGGAGTGTTTTTTTTTGTTACAAATTGAGGTTTTTTTTATTTGGTGAAAAATAATATGAAAAAAAATAAATTGGTTTTGGAATGGATAAAAGTTGATCCATTACATTTTTTATTGTTGGTCCAATGGATTTTAAAAAATATTGGATGGATCATAAACCATCAACTAAAAAAATAATCCAATCCATCCAATCCATTTATATTATTTTTTATAAATGGATGGATTGGATGGATTTTCTCATGGATGGACTGGATGGATGGTGGACAAATTGATCATTTTGCCACCCCTAGCGTGAATATAGGCAATACGAGCTCCTTTTATCTCTACGGCCTTCCACAAAACCTTTCTTGGCACCCTGCCATACACCTTCCCTAAATCTACGAAAACTAAGTACAGGCCTTTTTGATCCCTCCAATATCACTCCATCAATCATCATAGCAAGTATATTTCTTCTATGATCGACCTCCCGGGCATAAAACCAAATTGATTTTCAGTGATGTTGGTCTTTTGTCTTAACCTCCACCCAATCACCTTCTCCCACAGCTTCATAGTGGGACTCATAAGTTTAATCCCTCTATAATTTACGCAATTTTGTATATCCCCCTAACTCTTATAAATAGGGATTGGAGTGCTTCTCCTCCACTCGTCTGACATTTTCTTAGACCTCATAATCTCGTTGAAACTTTTTTTTTCGCCAACTAATGGCCTTCTCTCCTAAACCTTCATACCTCAACAAGTTTATTATCCTGCCCAACTACTTTGTCATTTTTCATCCTTCTCAAATTAAAGCTTCTTTTAACTCAAGCTCCTAAATTCTATAGTAAAATGTATAATTTTGGTCCTCCTCTGTAGTGTTTAGCCTATCAGAGCGTGACACAATTTCATGCCCTTCATTAATAATTTGTGGAAGTAATTCCTCTATCTTTCCTTGATATACCAATCCTTAACCAAGACTTTATCTTCTTCATCCTTAATGCATTTCACTTGGTATATGTCTCTTGTCTTTCTTTCTCTACCTTTTTGGTCTTTGACCGAGTATCTCCATGGACAAAGCTGTGACACTAACATACAAATCGGAGGTGATGGTTAGGTAAAACCCTCCCCATAGTGCGGACTCCAGGATTCGAACTCTTAATCTTATAGGTAAAGTTCGTCTGAGAGCACAATCTACAGCCATTGCGACCAACCACTTTTAGATCTCTTTCCCTACCTTTAACAAGCCTTAGTTAAATCTTTACTAATTATAAAATTTGAGTAATTAAGTCTTAAAAAATTATTTTAAGAGAAACTTATTTAATATTTTTTTTGAAATATAAAAATCCAATTTAAAAGTATTACACTATGAAAACTACTTAAAATTTTAGTAAAATTGTAAGGGGTAAAACATAATTTAATTTTAGATATCTATATTAGACGGTAGATTTGAATTTCTTTACTTTATCTCATAAGATTTGAAAGAAACAGAACTAACTTTTTTTTAAGTATCATTTTAAAGATTAAGACAGTCCTCGGGATTTAACATTAAATTACTCTTGAAATAAATACATGAATTTAATTTCATACAAAGTGCTAAAATTTGGGAGATGGAGGTCCAAACATACCGACCCAATTGGCATCAAGTTCTAAGTCTACAACAATATTGATCATGTGGTATAACTTCTCAATTAGGATTGTCTCTAGCCACTTTGTCTCCATCTCTTCTCCAACCCCTGTATCTCTCTCTTCCTTTCTCTTTTTTTCTCCCTCATTTACCCCTCCCTCTTTATTCTCTCTCCCTTCCTCTCTTTGGTTTTGGTGCTTGAGAGGCAGAACAACAGGATGTTGGAACCTAGGCATACACTCACTTCACTCTTGGAAACACAGTAATGAAAGAAGAAAGAAACGAATTGATGGAGCAAGAAAACAGAAAGATGAAAACTATGTAACTGAAAATACCTCACTACTTTATTCAATACTATCACAATGTACACTTTACACTTTACACTTTGCACATTCTTTGATTTACACTTTACCTCATAGTCTATTTATAGACTTTTACACTTCACTTTATCTAACTAACACAAGCTTACAAATCTCAACAAACTTAACAAACTGACTAACTCTTAAAACTGACTAACTAAATTAACAACTCAACACACCTCCCTAATTCAGTTTTTGGGAGAAAACAATGATATGCTATTTGCATCATTATGGAGACTAGCATCCCAACTAGGTTGGCACCCTACCTTCCAACAATCACTTGCAGCAAATCATTTATGTGTTAAATCAGCTAGTGATACAACAATAAGCTTGGTTCTCAAATCTCTAAATTTCTCTGGCTTCAGTGGCTTTGTTAATATGTCTGCCAGTTGCTCTTCAGTTCTGCAATACTCCAACTTCAACCTTCCTTTAGTTACTTGATCTCTAAGGAAGTGGAACCTTGTCTCTATATGTTTGCTTCTACCATGTGCAACCGGGTGTTTGGCAAGGTTGATAGCAAACTTGTTATCCACTAATAGTGTCACTGCACTCGAATCTTTCACTTGAAATTCCTGCATCATTGTGTCTAACCAGAGTGCTTGACAGGCACTCATTGAAGCTGCCACATATTCAGCTTCACATGAAGACAAAGCCACAATTGACTTCTCCTTCTTTGAACTTCAGGAGATTAGAGCCTTTCCACATAAGAAAACATGACCATCAGTACTCTTTCTATCACTCTTATCACCACACCAATCTGCATCAGAATATCCCATCAGCTCCTCTTCTCTCCTTTCATCTCCATTTGGAAATAAATTCCAAAATCAGCAGTGCCTTTTACATATCTCAGTAACCTCTTGGTAGCTAACAAGTGTGGTGTCCTTGGCCTTTCCATAAACCTGCTAATCAAGCCAACACTGAAGGCTAGATCAGGTCTGGAATGACAAAGATACCTCAGTGATCCAACTATCTGTCTATAGTAAGTAGGATCTATCAATTCTTCACTTCCATCCTTCTCAAGGTTCATGCCAGTTTCTGCAGGGGTTGATGCAGGGTTGCATTGCAACATTCCAAACCTCTTTAAGAGGTCATTAGCATACTTGTGTTGATGCATGACAATGCCTCTTTCAGTTCTCACAAGTTCAATTCCTAAGAAGTATGATAACAGACCTAAGTATGTAGTTTCAAACTCCTTCATCATTTACACTTTGAACTCAGCTATCTCAGTCTCATTGCTTCCTGTGACCAACAAATCATCAACATACAGGCACACTAGTAGTAAGTCAGTAGCATTGGTTGTTTTAACATAAACACCATGCTCTGAAGTGCATTTTTCAAAGCCATTTTGTATCATGAATCCATTGATCCTCTTGTTCCAAGCTCTTGGAGTTTGCTTTAAACCATATAAGGATTTTCTCAGTTTCAACACTTTATTTTCATGACCAGTTATCTCAAAGCCTGGAGGTTGTGTAACATACACCTCCTCATCAATTGGACCATTTAGAAAAGCTGACTTTACATCCAATTGATGCAAAGTCCAGTTTCTCATACTTGCAATTAATACAATCAATCTCACTGTCTCAATTCTTGCAACAGGTGAATAGACTTCATCATAGCTATCCCTGCTCCATCAAGTTTGGCTTTATACTTTATCACCTCTCCACTTGGACCTACTTTGACATTGTAAATCCATTTGACTGTAATTGGCTGTTTCTTTGGTGGTAGTGGGACAAGTTCCCAAGTTTGATTCCTCTCAATTGAACTCAACTCATCCTCCATGGCACTAATCCATTTTGGATCATTCATAGCTTCTTCAAGTGTCAATGGTTCTGTATCACAGAATAGTGCAAACTGCACTAAGTCACCTTCTGCTGTTATGTTGGAATCAGACAACATCTCATAGTCTTGTAGCCTCAAGGGAACTTGTCTCAGTCTGTGGCCTGTTACTTTGAGAAATTGCTGCAGGAATCATCACTTCTTCATCAAAATTGAGATCTATTAGGGCCTTTGATTTCAATTCAGTGGCTTCTGTTTCCCAATTTCAGCATCTGTGTTCCTCAGTGATCACATCTTTGCTGATTACAGTTTGCTTGTTCTTTGGATTGTATAACTTATATCCATCAGTTGAATGGTAGCCTACATGTATCAACTGCTCTCCTTTATCATCTAGTTTTATTCTCAGCTAGTATGGAATGTGCCTGTAGCAAATTGAGCCAAAGACTCTAAAGTAAGTCACACTTGGCCTTTTCCCACTCCATGTCTCTTCAGGTGTTACTCCATTAAGTCTTTTGGTTGGACATTTGTTCAAGATGTATGCAGCAGTGACTGCTGCTTCTCCCCAAAACTGGTTTGGCAGGCTCTTGGACTTCAACATGCTTCTGATCATGTTGACTATGGTTCTGTTTTTCCTCTCTGCGGTGCCATTGTGCTGAGGGGTGTATGGAGGAGTGATTTCATGCACTATGCCTTCAGCTTCACAAAACCTGTTAAATTCCTCAGCTACATGCTCACCACCCCCATCAGTTCTTAAGCATTTAATAAAGCTACTACTTTGTTTTTCAACAAGAAATTTAAACTTATTGAAAGTTTCAAACACATCACTTTTCTTTTTTATCAAATACAACCACAACTTTCTGGTTTTGTCATCTATAAAAGATACAAAATACATGTTTCCTCGAAGTGATTCAATCTGAAATGGTCCACAGACATCAGAGAAAATCACCTCAAGCTTCTGTGAGGATCTGTTTGGCACTTGCTGGTTGAATGCACTTCTTGGTTGCTTACTCTCCAAGCATTCTTCACACAACTCGCTGGGTACTTGTATGTGAGGAAGGCCATGAACCATATTGAATCTTTTCGGAATATTCAAGTCCGTGAAGTTTAGATGTCCCAATCGAAAGTGCCATAGCCATTCATCTCTATTCATAGCAGTAGCTAGGCATCTATGTTCCATTATACTAATCTCAACCTTAAAGATTCTATTCTTGGCTAATGGTTCTATCAAAATCAGTCTTTTACTGTCATCATACACTTTTAGGGCACTATCCTCAATTCTCATAGTAAAGCCTTTCTCTAATAATTGACCAAGACTTAGAAGGTTGTTTTTCATACCTGGAACATATAATACATCTATAATGAGAGCATGCTTTCCATCCTTCTTTTTTATCAACACTGAACCACACCCTTCTGCTGTGAGAGTTCTGTCATCAGCAAATTTGACTTTGCTTTTCAATGAAGCATCAAGTTTAATAAACCAATCTTTCCTTCCTGTTATATGAGTGGAACAACCAATATCTAAGTACCAAGAACCAGTGCTATCTCCCTCATTCTTGGTAGTAGCCAGAAGCAACACCTGTTCTGAATCATTACCATCTTCCTGTTCAAGTTGTGCTTCATCACCCCTTTGTTCTCTTTTGTTATTACTCCAGTATTCATTAGCAAAATGGCCCCATTTTGAGCAATTATAGCACTGCACATTGCTCTTACCAAACCTCTCACCCTTCTTGCTGCCACCTCTACCTCGAGAGCCTCCTCCACCTCTTCTGTTTTGCTGATCATTACTTCTCTGGTCTGAGTGACCTTTGCTTGATTCAAAGTTGTTTTGGTGCCTTCCTCTATTAGCCTTCCATCTGCCTCTCCCTTCCTTGTTTTTGTTTCCTACTCTGGATTCTTTTGAGCTTGACTGAGCCTGCAAGGCTTGCTCAGTGATCTTAACTCTAGTTCTTGCATTTCTTTCTTGCTCCCATTGTTCTTGAGCCTCAAATGCAGCCTGCAGCTCCTCAATCTTTAAGCTCTCAAGATCTTTTGATGCCTCAATAGAGACAACTATATGATCAAATTTAGAGGGCACTGATCTTAGAATCTTCTCCACTATTTGTTGATTTGATAGTGTTTCTCCACAATTCTTCATTTGGTTGGTCAGGGTTAGAACCCGATTGAAGAAGGCCCCAACCCCTTCACTGCTTTCCATCTCCATCAGCTCATATTGCCTTCTGTATGTTTGAAGCTTCACCTTCTTGGTTTTGACAGCTCCAGTACAAGCCTTTTCAAGAATATCCCATGCCTCTTTTGCAGTAGGAGCCATGGATATCTTTTCAAAGTGTACAGGATCCACACATTGATGTAATATGAACTGGACCTTGTAATCTTTCGTTTTCAGCTCCTTGAATTCGTTCTTTTCTTCCTTAGTTGCATGTCTGCCTGGTTCCTTCAATCCACCAACTATCATCACCTCCCACACTAATTGGAAGCCACAAATCGCCCTTATTTGAGTGCACCATTTATCATAGTTCTTCCCATCAAGAATGGGAAGATTTGATGGAAAATGACTACTTGTTGCAGCCATGATTGTTGTCATGAATTGCAACAAGATCACTCAACAAGAACACAATCTCTCTTAGGATCTCACAAAGCTCTAGATACCAACTGTTGGAACCTAGGAATATACTCACTTCACTCTTAGAAACACGGTAATGAAAAAAGAAAGAAAGGAATCGATGGAGCAAGAAAACAGAAAGATGAAAAAACTATGTAACTGAAAATAGCTCACTACTTTATTCAATACTATCACAATGATCACAATGTACACTTTACACTTTGTACATTCTCTGATTTGCACTTTACCTCATAGTATATTTATAGACATTTACACTTCAATTTATCTAACTAACACAAGCTTACAAATCTCAACAAACTTAACAAACTAACTAACTCTTAAAACTGACCAACTGAATTAACAACTCAACACAGGAGAGAATCCAAATTCATAACCTCTGAATGCATGAGGAATGACAAATAGGATGAATTTTGGAATAAACTATTAACTAATTTATAATTTAATAAAAATATTGAAAAAACTTAATCCCTCCATAATCTATTTTATAAATAATGATCTAACCTATTTATTAATCATTTTTAAAGGGTAGGTCGATTTCTTAATTATTATTTTTTTGAATTGATATTCGACGAATTCATTTAGAATTATATTATATCATTAAAATTTTCTTTCAACTTGAAGGGTTTAGGTAGGAGACGAGAGAGCAAACTGGAATGGGAGACCAAGCGACGGAGAATACGAGAGAGCAAGCGACGGAGAGGCCATGGGAGACGGTATCCAGACGATGAAGAGGCTACAGGGACTACCAAAGAGGAGATTTCTCAGGGGGTACTGATGGATCCCGGCAAGTGTACCGAGTCGATGCAAGTTATAAAAGCACGGTGAGATACCGAGGTCGAACTCAGGGATTGGGTGACCAAGTACCACTTCACAAATTTAACAACTATTTATACCAAAATAAATTGAGGATTTGTTTATGATAAAAATTATGAAAAGAAATTAAAATATATATTTTTGGATTTTTGAATTAATTAAAAAGTAAAGATAAACAAGGAACAAACAATTAAAGAAAATCCTAGGGATCCAATTTCACCAACGCTATGAATACGCATTCCTCATAGACAAGAAACACTTATCCCACTTAGTTTGATTCAATTATATCAATTCTTCCTAATTTCTAATCAACTTCTAATGTCAACCAAGAATCCTAATGTATTCTAATGTCTCTATCGAGTATGCTAGAAATCGCTTAATCCCTAATCAACTATATCTCTATAATGATTATTTATCAAGAAATTCATTAAGATCTATGATTCTATATTGAAGTTGCATAAAGCCCCTACGGTATATCTCTATCCGTATTAACCCTATGGTTTTATGTCAATACCCTTGACATATAAATCTCTTCTCGGTCTCCTTATGATTAGCCTATCATCTAATTGGTGATAAAAAATTAGAGGCATTAAGAACAGAGAATAAAACACAAAAGAAAGAGAAGGAGAAATTAAGAAAACTGAAATAAAATCACCAAACCGTCATGGCGCGGTTACATCATCACCCAAGAAAAAGGGGATTTACTCCATAATGAAAGGAATCAAAAACATTGTCAAAGAAACCAACATAAAAACAAGAAAATAGGGGTTTGGGCGCAGCCAAACAGAGGGAGACACGACCAAGAGATCAAATTCTGGAACCCTATTTCCATACAAAAGGCCAGAATTTATAAGTTCTGGTATCAGCGATTCGCGCGGCGAATTACGTTTCACGGGGCGAAATTTAAACCATGGCTCAGTCCAGAAGTGCACCATCCGCAGGGCGGATGACTCAAAATTTCTAGCCTCTTCTTGCTTCTCTTCCTTGCTCCTAAGCTTCACTTTTATCCTTCCCAAGCTCATGTATGAACCTGAAATTTATTCAAACTAGAAAAATACATTCAAAGACTCTAAACACTACTTAAGGAAAACAAAGCCAAAGTTGAGTACTAGTTGAGAATACAACTCATCAATATGTTAAAATTCACAAGGAAATCTAGAATAAAACTAGATAATCTAGCGGATGTGAGAAGGGAAGAAACCCCAGTGTTCACACTGTTTGTGGACAACTTGAATCCAAACTTTGGCAACAAAGAAGTAAAAGGGCTGTTTCAGAGGATTGGAGTGGTCAAGGATGTCTTCATATCAAGAAAGAAGAGACCAAACAATCAGAGGCAATTTGGGTTTGTAAGGTTTGATAACAAGAACATAGCAGCAGAAGCAGTGAAGAAGCTTCATGGTCGACTCTTAGAAGGTGAAAATTTATTTGTCAAATGGGCCAGGTTTGAGAAAGTAGAAGACAGATTCAGGGAAACAACCAAGCTCAAATGAGGAATCCAGGAAGACAAATAAGGGAGGAACCGAGGATAGATTATAGACCAAAGTTGGATGGGTTCAGAGACCATAGAACTTTTAGAGAAGTGCTGTTACAACCAAAAGAAAACTCCAAAAAGAAGTGGATGCCAAAGCAGAGGAAGGAGGCAGAGGCAACAACAGAGACAAAGAATACCCAGGGACCACACATCAGGAGAGTGAAAGCAAAACTGTGTGAAGAAAACATGCAATGGTTAGCAAGAAGCATGATTGTGGAGACCAGTACTGCAATGAAGACAGAGGCTATAAAAGAAAATCTGGTAGGTAGATGGGCGAAACAAATCGAGGTCCGAGACTTAGGAACCTTTAAGTTCATTATAACCTTTGAATCTAAGGAGGAGATGGAATCAATTCTGGGTAAGAAGGAGGAAGCAGTAGGAGAAGAAGTAATAGCCATTAGAAAATGGAATGAAGAGGAATGTTGTAACAAAAGATATGTGTGGGTAGAGGTTTATGGTATTGCACCACAGGCTTGGTGCAAGGACAATATGGAGAAGGTGGTGGAACCCATTGGAGATGTATTATGGATCAACAAAAGCACCTAGGAAGGAAAATCAATGGCATCTGCAAAGATCCTTATTCAAACAGAAGCAATGCCTTTCTTAAAAGATCACATGTGGTTAGAAGTGGAGAACAAAAATTTTGAGATCTATGTCAAGGAGTTGGAGTGCTATGATGAATGGATTGAAATAGACAACTATAAACACGAGAAGGGGGGTTGAATTGTGTTTATCAGAAATTAAAACGAAGTTGAAAACTTTTCGCACACAGAAGCTAGGTTCAGACAAGTGTGAAAACACTCCACAGACAGGTGACCTGTCTGTTGTGATTTTAACAGAAAAACACACAAGCACACAACTTGAAAACAAGTTTGATATTCACACTTTAACCCCTTTAGTTAGAAAGCATATAATATAATCAAAGCAACTAAAGAGTTTAAGGGAAGAGATATTAACACAGCTATTTATCCTGGTTCACTCTTTAATACAAAGAGCTACGTCCGGTCCTTGGCAGCACCAAGTTTTATCCACTATAACTGATCAGGTTACAGGCTCCAAGTATTGTTTGCACACCTAGCCTCTTCAGGCTCCAAGACAAGTATTCCTTGCTCACCTAGCCTCTTCAGGCCCACTCAAGTTTGTTTGAGAAGTTTGTTTGTAATAAATACAATCAGACAGACAGTTCTTTCACTAACACTCGGAGAGTGGATTAAATGTAAGCTTAGGAAAGACTGCGTAATAACTTCAAATGATTGAAGAGTAAAGATTGAAAGAATGAAGAAATAAATGCGCAGAGTAATGGCTCTTTAATGCTATGTGTTCTATTTCTTCATCTTCAATTACTTTTGTATTTATAGCCTTCAAGCATTTAAGATCCGTCAGAGACATTCCTTCAAATGTTGACTTCAAGCAGAGCTCCATTAAATGCAATAGAGGGCAGCCATTAATGCAATAGGAATGTTGGTTGTACTCTAACACGAAGGATCGTGGCTTTATGCATCGTGCAGTAGCCAAATCAGAGTTGTGGAGAATGCTTTTGTACTTTGCAGAGCACAATTCCCTTTTTGTGTAATAACCAAGAGTACTAGGGAATAAAGCATGTTCAAAACATTCTTTAGCTAGACTTCATCTCTGATTTCCTAGGTTGCTTGTGAGAATGACTTCTGTCTTTTCTTGATAAACATGAAACGAAGAAAGAGAGAGCTTCAGAGTCTTCTGTATAAGGGGACAACTTCCAAAAGCTCTTTGTACTTGAGTCCTTCATTGAAGAACCACAGACAAGTATAAGAACTTATCAAAAGACAAGTTGAAACTTCAGTGCAGAAAGTCAATATCCTAGTCAGCAGACAGGTTGACTTTTGCTTCTTCAGACAGGTGGTCATCTATGTCGGCAGACAGGTAAGAAAGTGACTTCTTACTGTTTTGAACTGCACACTGGATAGACAGGTTAGCAACCAATATAAAGGTTAATTAAATCATTAACAAATGTTTAGTTTTCATCAAAACTTAGGGAAATGCATATCAGACATTTTAGAGACTTAACTAACTTCCCCTTTTTGATGATGACAAACATTCAGATGATTTAATGAACCTTAGAAAATATCAACAGGAGAGATAACAGGATTCAGACAAGTTGAAATTTTCTTAACTGGAAAGGTTGTGCAAACAAGTGCACTTAGGTTCAATTTATATTTAGGATTACTTTAAGACAACACAGTATTAGAGTTATACACACGATCATTTAATTCATAAACAGAGATGCACTCAGAGACAAATTCCAATTTTACTTGACTTTACTTAGTCATCATTAATCATCTTAACTTTATTTTCTCCCCCTTTTGTCAATAGCAAAAAGGAAACAATCAAGAGACAGAGAAGTAAAAGATAGTAAAGATAAGAGATAAAAAGTATTCATTTCATTCATCATAAGCTTTTCAGTACAGGGCAGATTTTACAATCAAAAACTACCTAGGCTGACTAAAAAGTAAAAACAGAGATTCAACTCTCTTTTCTAACAGCATCCTAGCATGCCTCTCTTCATCCAGCTGTTTTCTGGTTTCCTCTAGCTGAGCCTGAAACAGGTTGAAGCTGTGTAAATCCACCATCTGAGGAGTGAGGCTTCTACAGTCGGATATGTCAAACCAGCAGACTGGTCTGAGTGCTAAGGCAAAGCTAAGACAGGGGGTGCCTTGGGCACAGAGAAATATGAGGAGATACGGGGGAAGACACATTGATGAAGGGTTCTACAGTAGAAGGGAAGAAAGGCTAGTTTAAACAGAGGTCTAATTCTGACAAAGTCAGTATCAAGGGATGAGAATACCCAAGAAAGTCTCTCAAACATAGACAGACGGATGACTCTTATCTGGATAGGAGGTGGAAGAGGTTGTTTGGCTTGGACAGATGGAGGTAGAGGTAACAAGGAATCTATATAAGCAAAGAAAGAATTTGAACCTGTAACTAATAAAAAGAAATACCTAGATCTACCAGGTAACATTACAACAGAGGCAGGATAGTGAGTCCTTGCCAATGTTCTAATGAACAAGACAATAAGGGGATAAAAGAAAATCTCCCTACATGGGTTCAAGATACCTTGATGAGAGGGGGAAGATGGTGCATAAGGAATGAATGGAAGGATCAACTGATTTTTTGACAGATTCAGCTTCTTCCTTAACAGAGGAAGGGTCAGAGAGTCAACCTCAGGGTGGACAATTGTCTGTGTCCCAACAGACAGGTCTTCAGCAGTTGCAGCAGTAACTTCAATCTCTGTAGCTTGATCTTTTGCAGGAACTTCTATCCTTTCAGCATATGCCACAGAAGGCACTGGGTAGCCAGACCTTCTCTTTCTGGGAAGGAGTCCCAAATCGAGAGTCTTCTTCTACTTAGGTATCTCTAAGGGTTTTGTCATCTGATCCCCCTGAGCAGGTGCTCCCTCTTTGCTAGGTGCAGACTCCACTTGTCTGAGCTTGGCAAAAGTCTTCACCAGCCTTCTCTTCTTGCTGGGCTGTGCAGACTCGGCTTCTGATGCCTCAGCACCCCCTATCTTCCTCTTGGGAGAGGGTTTCTTCAGCTTGAACCTTAGAGGCTCAACTGTCTCAGCAGTCTCAACAGAGACTGATGACTTCTCTAAGGCAGGCCTCTGGTCCTGTCTGGCCACTTTTCCAGCAGGCTTCCAGATCCTATCAGAGATGGGTATCTCTGAATCATCAGTGGAGACCATTGGTTCTTCTTTCAGTTTCTGCTCAGCAGCAGGCTGATTCTTCTTGTTCTTGTCTTCCTCCTCATCTTACAGAGGAATACCTTCTATGTTCATCATAGATAAGTTCTTCATGTCAATAGGAAAGGACATGTCTATGAAGTGTCCGTCACCAGGAACAAACAGCTTGTTCTTGAAGAGTCTTGTCAGCAGCATTCCATAGGGGTAGGTCTGCATGTTGGTCCTCTTGATAAGGGATTCAAGATAGATGTAGATGAGGTCATTGATGTCCACCTTGATCTTATGAATCAAGTGGTACAGGGCAAACCTGTCCATCTTGGTTACACTATCCCTTGAAACTTTCCTTGGCATCATGCATTCCTGCAATAGCTTGTGCATGAATTACACTTCACCACTATGTTAACTGGCTTTATATTCTCAGCATTGGAGACACCATACAGAGCAATGTTAACATTCTCTGTTCCCACCTGATCCTCCCACTTAGGCTTGAAAGCAACTCCAATCCTAGGGCATTTTGTGACGAGTTCCAGAGAGCTGATGGGAAATAGGAGAGTTGTATCCATCACTCGAGCACGAAAGATCTTGGTTCCATCAATAGTGCTGGTGAGGACCACAGCACTTGTCCATAAGTCTCTAACAAACTTGGGATGAACCAGATCCTTTAGGTTAAAGAAGGAGGTCCACTTGGAGTATTCCAACTCCTCTGTGACATCCATTCCCCACTTTTTCATTTGTTGGAGGTCCACAGTTTAGCTAGCCAAGATCTTCTCAACATCTGAGAGTCTCATGTTATACTTATCAACAATTTCTTTTGAATAAATGTGCTTTGAGGGTGCCATTTCAGAGAGAAGAAATTTCTAGGGTTCGAAAGCTTAGAAGGGTTTTGCAGAGAAAGAGACGAAGACGAAGAGATTTTAGGGATTGAAAGCGTAAATGTTGAACCTTTCTGACTCTTTACCTTTTATAGTCATTAAGTCAGTAGAGAGAAATAAAACATTTTTAATTTTAAAATGGCACGATTTTCGTGGGGAACTGCAATACCCACTTTAGACATTATGAAAGCATGGTTTCGAGATTAAAACTATCGTGCACATGATTAGCTTCAGATTAATAAATGGTATTAAATAATTAATAACCGCTTTACCAAAAACTTTTGAGTTCAAGCATTATGACTCATCAGGATCAGACAAGTAACATAGACAGGTGATATAACAACATAAGACAGGTAGCATAGACATGTTAATTATCATATATGTCATTCAACAATGCAATGCATGTTTAGATTGTCTCTAATAAATAAAAACCGTTCTTCTGCTAATGGTTTAGTGAAAATATCAGTCCATTGATTTTCAGTTTTAACAAACTTAATATCAAAGATACCTTTCCGAACATAATCCCTTATAAATTGATGTTTGATTTCAATATGCTTAACCTTATAATGCTGAATTGGATTTTTGGTTAAGCATATGGCACTAGAATTATCACACCACGCAGATATATTATGCTCATAAATAGAGTAATCCTCAAGTTGATGTTTTACCCATAAGAGTTGAGAGCAACAACTAGCAGCTGAGATGTATTCTGCCTTAGTACATAAGACAATAGTTGTTTGCCTTTTGCTTGATCAGGAGACTAAGCTTGCTCCAATGAAGTGACATCCTCCACTGGTGCTTTTTCTTTATATTCTGTCTCCAACAAAATCAGCATCACAGAATCCCACTAATCTATATTCTTTTGATCTCAGATACAACAAGCCAAGATTAATAGTTCCAAGTAAATATCTAAATATTCTTTTAACAGCTTTAAGATGAGATTCTCTTGGGTCAGATTGGAATCTAGCACACATACAGACACTAAACTGAATGTCAAGTCTGCTTGAGGTTAAGTATAGTAGAGAGCCAATCATACCTCTGTAGACAGTTTTGTCTACCTTTTTACCTTCATCATCTTTGCTTAGTTTTGAATTGGGTTGCATGGGAGTTTTCATGAGTTTAGCACTATCCATCTTGTACTTTTTAAGTATCTCCTTGATATATTTTTTTTGATGGATGTAGATTCCATCATTTGTCTGTTTGATTTGTAATCTAATGAAGAACTTTAATTCTCCCATCATGCTCATCTCAAATTCTGCTTGCATTAGCTTGGAAAATTCCTTGCACAGCTTTTCATTAGTTGCTCCAAAAATAATATCATCAACATATATTTGGACTATAATGAAATTCTCTTTAGAACTTTTCTTAAACAATGTAGTATCTACTTGTCCTCTAGTAAAGCCATTATGCATGAGAAAAGAACTAAGTCTATCATACCATGCTCTAGGTGCTTGTTTCAAACCATATAATGCCTTTTTAAGTTTGAAAACATGATCTGGTTTATCAGTATCTTCAAAACCAGGGGGTTGTTTAACATACACTTCTTCTTCAATTATACAATTTAGAAAAGCACTTTTTACATCCATTTGAAAAAGGGTGATTTGGTGTTGTGCAGCATATGACATTAGTATGCGGATAGCTTCTATTCTAACTACAAGTGCAAAGGTTTCAGTATAATCAATACCTTCTTGTTGGTTATAGCCTTGGGCTACTAACCTTGCCTTATTTATGACAACTTTGCCATCCTCATCCAATTTGTTTTTGAAGACCCATCTTGTTCCAATGACAGATTTGTTTTTGGGTTTGGAGATAAGTGTTCAGACATCATTTCTGGTGAACTGGTTGAATTCTTCTTGCATAGAAAGAATCCAGCTTTCATCCTCAAAAGCTTCTTCAATGCATTTTGGCTCTATTTCTGATATAAAGGCCACATTGCTTGATTATCTTAAAGTAGATCTGGTTCTTACTCCTTCGGAGGGATTTCCAATAATAAGATCCTTAGGATGATGAGTTTTGAACTTCCAGTCCCTTTTGAGATCATCATCAAGATCTTGACTTGTCTGCTGACTTGTGTGCTCCACATGTCTGTCTGGCTCTTTTATTTCAAGACCTGCAAGATCATCTTCTAGATCTGATAATTCCTTATCCGTTCTTAAACCATCATTGAACTTAACATGAACAGATTCTTCAATAACAGAAGTTCTGGAATTATAAATTCTAAAGGCTTTAGACATTTCAGAATATCCTACAAAGATACCTTTATCTACTTTAGAATCAAACTTTCCAAGTTGATCCTTAGTATTCAGAATGAAGCATTCATAACCAAATGCATGATAATAAGATATGTTGGGGCTTTTACCTAAGCACAATTCATAAGGTGTCTTCTTTAGAAAAGGCATAATAAGTATTCTGTTTTGTACATAACATGCAGTGTTTACTGCTTCTACCCAGAAGTACTTAGGGAGATTATTCTCATTGAGCATAGATCTTGCCATCTCTTGCAGAGATCTGTTCTTTCTCTCAACCACTCCATTTTGTTATGGAGTTCTAGGTGTAGAGAAATTGTGAGATATCCCATTCTCCTCACAGAATTGTCTAAACTAATCATTTTCAAATCCCCCCTACCACCACACCCCCCATGGTCACTTCTAAGGGTAGAGATACAGAAACCATATTCATTTTATACTCTTTTGCAGAATACTAAGAAAGCCTTAAAAGACTCATCCTTGTGGGTTAAGAAGAGTACCCATGTAAATCTAGAGTAGTCATCAACTATGACAAATCCATAATTTCTTCCAGCTAGGCTAGCAACACTAACTGGTCCAAACAGATCCATGTGTAACAACTGAAGAGGTCTAGAGGTTGATACTTGGTTTTTAGTTTTGTAACTTAATTTTATCTCTTTACCTCTTTGACATGCATCACACAGGACATCAATCTTAAAACTAACATTAGGCAATCTTCTCACAAGGTTATCCTTTTTCAGTTTAGAAATTAGTTTCATACTAGCATGTCCTAGTTTCTTATGGCATAACCAGCTTTCATCCTCTTTAGACATCAGGCAGGTTAAACTTTGATCTGAGAGATCAGCCAATTCAATCTTATATAGATTTTGTTGCCTTTTAGCTGAAAAGAGGGTTTTGCCACTAAAGTCTTTAACTATGCATAGATCCTTGGTAAAGGAGACATCAAATCCATTGTCACATAAATGACTTATGCTAAGAAAATTGTGTCTTAATCCTTCAACCATAAGAACATTAGATATAGAGGGAAGAGGGGGTTTACCACCAATAGTACTAATTCCTATAACCTTCTCTTTCTGATTACCTCCAAAGGCAACATGTCCTCTTTTCTTAAGTTGGAGGTCTAGGAACATAGACCTTTCTCCTGTCATGTGTCGCGAGCAACCATTGTCCAGGTACCAGTAGTGGTGTTTTCTTGTCCTATTAAGGACATCTGCAACAGAAATTATTTGGTCTTTAGATACCCATAATATTCTGGGTCATTTTCTGTTAGTTCTAAGAGTCTGTAAAGACTTCCTTCTCTTCTTATGGATACACTTAGACATAACATGTCCAGTTTTTCCACAGAAGTTAAAGGCATGTATGGATTTAATTATTGTTGACTTAACAGACACTTTAGAAGTTTTAGTTGATACTTTATGATGTGTCTGATGGACATATCCAATACCTTCTTTGTTAAGGGAGTGTCTCTGACAGCCAAGCAGCTTAGTCAGATTGTCTCTGCCATTAACAAATTTGGCAAGATCAGAAGTGAGTTCTTCAACTTTCTGTTGAAGTTTTTTAACTTCATCAGATTGTGATGTTTCACTTGAGATATTAGCTTCATCAGACTTTTCAATCTTCATCTCACTGTTCTTTTTAGCCAGCTTCTCACACTCTTGAGATTTCTTCTTATGCTCATTAAGGAGCTTTGCATGCTCTCTCTTGAGGGATTTGAAGGCCTTAGATAAGTAGTTGGATTCCTCCAGCAACTCCTCATAGGCATCAATTAATTCCTCATAGTCAGGATGTACCTCATTATCTGAATCTGAGTCAGTGTTGGCCATCACACAGAGATTAGCTTCTTCCTCTGTCTCTTCATCAGAAGATGTTGACTCCAGATCCTCCCAAGTAGCCATAATCCCTTTCTTCTTCTTTTTGAAGAACTTCTTAAAAGGGGCTTTCTTGAGTTGAGGACATTCAACTTTGATGTGTCCAGGCTTCTTGCACTCATAGCAGACAATTGAACTCTTGTCTGTTGAAGTGGATTCTTTGAAGTTCTTATCCTTGTTGAACCTTCTGAATGACTTATTCCTTTTGAACTTATTTTTCTGTAAAAGAAGCTTTATCTTTCTTGTTAGGAGAGATAACTCTTCATCACTTTCAGAATCCTCGGGTTCAGACAAGTCAGTATCACTGGATGACTCGTCTGCCTCCAGAGCTTTGGAAGCTTTTGCTGACTTCTGATCAGCCTTCAGAGCAATTGACTTGCCCTTCTTTGTTGCAATTTCATCTCCAAGTTCTTGCTCATGAACAGTGAATGTACCAAGAAGTTCATCCATAGTCAAGATAGTGAGATCCTTGGCTTGAGAAATAGCGGTGACCAAAGGTCTCCACTGCTTAGGTAGACTTATTAGTATTTTTCCATCCTTCTCAGCATTAGTATTAATTTTGCCAACATATTTTAGGCCAATGATGATAGTTTGGAATCTTCCTATCATCTGAGCAACATATTCTCCTTCCTCCATGAGAAATAATTCATACTTTCTGACAAGTATTGTAATATTTGATTTTTTAACTTTGGTTGTTCCTTCATGTGTGACAGCTAAAGTATCACATATTTCTTTAGCAGAATCACAAGCACAAATTTTTTCAAATTCTTCACGACTGAGAGTCCAAATGATGTTGTATCTAGCTTTGTGATTCAGCTCCCATTTTGTCTATTATGCAGGGGTCGACTGAGCTTTTGGCTTGTCAGTGTTGTCATCATTTTGAGGAATGAATGGACCATCGGTGATGACATCCCAGAGATCAGAGTTTGTAGATAGAATGAACCATTGAAATCTATCTTTCCAATAGTTGTAGTTTTCTCCATTGAAGAATGGAGGTCTGGTTAGGGAAGCTCCTTCAGTCTGGTGACTCCCACTTGAACTAGCTCCAGCAGTCATGTCTATTCTTCGGGACCTTTACCTCTACACTGTTAGATGCTCAACCCAGAGGCTGAGCTCTGATACCAACTGAAATAGACAACTATAAACACGAGAAGGGGGGTTGAATTGTGTTTATCATAAATTAAAATGAAGTTGAAAACTTTTTGCACACAGAAGCTAGGTTCAGACAAGTGTGAAAACACTCTACAGACAGGTGACCTGTCTGTTGTGATTTTAACAGAAAAACACACAAGCACACAACTTGAAAAAAAGTTTGATATTCACACTTTAACCCCTTTAGTTAGAAAGCAGATAATATAATAAAAAAACTAAAGAGTTTAAGGGAAGAGAGATTAACACAACTATTTATCATGGTTCACTCTTTAACACAAAGTGCTACGTCCAGTCCTTGACAACATCAAGTTTTATCCACTATAGCTGATCAGGTTACAGACTCCAAGTATTGTTTGCACATCTAACATCTTCAGGCTCCAAGACAAGTATTCTTTGCTCACCTAGCCTCTTCATTAACAAATGTTTATTTTTCATCAAAACTTAGGGAAATGCACATCAGACATTTTAGAGACTTAACATGGATTCCCAAGGAAACAAGGAATTCCCCAGTTCTGGACAGCCCTGCGTGCAGTTTCGTCCCCGCGACAGCCATGGACGAAGCAGCCAGTGCTCCAATCGAAGAAGATGATGAGGTGGCAAGACAATTGACTATTTCCCATGTTGCATTAATTGAAAATGGGTTGGAGAAAGAAAAGGTAGGAATTGAAGTAGGTGGGACAAATTTCAAGAGCCATTACGGTGGATGGATGGGGAATGATGATGCTGCCAATGAAATGTTTAATGCACAACGGTCAGATGAAGAATTTTTAGGGGTGGATTCACATAATGACAAAATTTGGGAATTAATGGAAATCGAAGGCTCTTTGACCAAAACAGCAGAAGCCCGGGTTAGTTATGACTTGGATCGGGAGAGAGAAATAATAAATCAATTAAGGAAAACACGAAATGGGCCACCTGGTATTTGCAATAAGGGCCCAAAATCAAGTGATGATCTAAATGGAAGGGCTGATAGGCTAAACCAACCCTCAAACACCAGAAAAGGCCAAAATAAAAACCCGTTGAAGGAAAGGAACAAAAGAGGCAAGAACCAGAAGGTGAGTGCAGCAAAGGGAATAGGAGAAAACGGCTCTAACCTCCATGAAATCTATAGCTCGAATGATGAACACAGTGTTGATGAAAGTGAAGCTCATAGAACTATGGAGATTGGGAAAGAGTTGGGAATGATACCACGCAACGAGGAGGAGGCAACTCAGAAACTCGTTAATCTGAGAAGGAGTTATAGGAAAAGGACTCAGAACTCTTTGAGAGAATTGTGAGTATCGACCTAGGTATGGGGTTCCTTTAAATAGTTTAATTATGAATTTATTAATCTGGAATATTAGAGGTTTAGGGAGTTCGGGTAAGGTCTCTGCTCTCCATAATCTTGTCCTGAATAGGAGTCCAGCTCTGGTGGGACTGGTAGAGACTAAACACTCAACCTTAAACATACAATGTGTAAGAAGGTGGTGGGGAAATGATACTTTCAATTGGGCTGATGTCCATGCTATAGATGGTAGCGGTGGACTTTTGGTAGTGTCGGATACTGCAATGTTTATGAAATTAGATATTATCAAGGGTGTAAGATGGATTTGTGTAACTGGGAAATTGATAGAGAAGGATACACTTACAACTGTTATTATAATGTATGGGCCAAATGATAGAGCTGGTAGGAAGGTAGTGTGGGAAGAACTAAGTAACCTAAAGCAAAAGATTAGGGTCCCTGTCATGGTATTAGGAGATTTTAATGAGATTTTAAGACCAGAAGAAAGAAACGGCAATACCATAGTTTCTGCAAGCATGAGGGATTTCCAATCCTAGAATGCAACTATGGGGTTGATTGAACCTCCCCTCATAGGTAGGAAGTTCACGTGGTATAGGAACAATTCTGCCAGCCGGATAGATAGGGCTTTTGTTGATGTAGAATGGATGGAGTGGTTCAAAGAGTTGAAAGTATGGGGCTTGAAAAGGTCAGTCTCTGACCATTGCCCATTATTGATTAACTGTTAGACCAACGAATGGGGTCCCAAGCCTTTCAGGGCCTTAGATGTTTGGTTATCGGATCCAACATTTAAAAAGCTTGTTGAAAACGAATGGAAGGGGCTAGCCAATATGACTTTACATGATAAACTGAAGAAACTAAAATCCTCAATTAAGAGGTGGAATAAGGAGTCTTTTGGAAACATTGACAAAAAAATTGAGGGCCTAGAAAATGAGATAAAAATCTTGGATGACATAAGTGATAGACAAGAATTAAACGAAGAGGAAATGGCTAGAAGGAAGGCCCTTACCTCATGTTTGTGGACATAACTGAAGAGAAAAGAGGGGTATTGGCTACAAATGTCTAGAGTAAGGGCACTAACCCAGAAGGACATAAATACAAAATATTTCCACTTAACAGCTACCATTAGGAAGAGCAAGAAGTCACTAAGAAAGCTAAAGTTTGGGGGCAGGGTTGTAAAGAACCCAAGATGCATTAGAAAATAGGTAGTGAGGTATTTTAAGGAGCTATATGAAGAGGATCAATCAGTGTGATTGAAAATTGATGGTGAGGGGTTCCCTAGGTTGACATTGGAGCAAAGGGAAGAACTGGAAGTGCCAATTTCTGCAGAGGAGATAAAGGGGGTTGTTTGGGCGTGTGAGTCCACTAAAGCCCCAGGGTATGATGGCTTTAATCTCGGATTCATAAAGAAGATGTGGGGAGTAGTGGGAGAGGACTTCATTAGGATGATTAAGGACTTCTTTGAAGCGGGATCCTACCTAAAACAAAAAATACTACATGGGTTACTTTAATCCCCAAGGTAGAGGATGCAATGGAATTGAAAGACTTCAGACCCATAAGCATGGTAGGTTATATCTATAAAATAATAGCAAAAATCTTAGCCCAAAGAATTAAGAAAGTAATGCCTACTTTGATTGTTGAAACACAATCAGCTTTCGTGATGGAAAAACAAATCTTGGATGGTACATTGGTAGCAAATGAAGTAGTAAGTTGGGCAAAGAAGAATAAGAAGGAAATAGTGCTACTGAAACTAGATTTCTAGAAAGCATATGACTCCATAAGCTGGTCTTTTGTGGATCATGTGCCAGAATTGTTGGGGTTTAGCCTAAGAGGGAGGGGGTGGATAACGCAGTGTTTGACAACTACCTCGGTTTCAGTCCTGGTGAATGGTTCACCAACAGCCCCTTTTAAGTTGCAAAGAAGGTTAAGACAGGGAGATCCATTATCCCCCTTCCTATTTGTAATAGCCACTAAAGCATACAATCAACTTATGAAAAGGGCAGTTGGAAAAAACTTGTTCCGAGGGGTGGAATTGGGTAGTGGAGGAGTGAATGTGTCTCATTTACAATTTGTTGATGACACTCTGGTTTTCTACCCAGCCCATAGGAAATTCCTCACTAATCTAAGGAGGACTCTAGATTGTTTCCAACTGCTGTCGAGTGTTAAAAAAAGTACTCTAAATCAGCCCTGATAGTCTTGGGTAAAAAGGAAGAATGGATAAGATTAATGGCAGATAGATTGAGATGTTAACTAGTAGAGCTACCAATCAATTATCTGGGGATCCCTCTGGGAGCAGATCCTAGAAAACTGCCAACATGGGGGCCAGTTATCAATAGGATCCAGAAAAGATTATCAATGTGGAAGGCAGAGGTGTTATCCAGAGCAGGAAGATTGGTACTAATTAAGTCGGTCCTTAACAGCATACCTCTTTACTACTTAAGCCTGTTCAAGATGCCAAAAAAGGTTGCTAAACAGATAATCAGATTACAAAGAGACTTCTTTTGGCATGGGGCAAATAATAAGAAAGGGATTCCTCTAGTTAAATGGGATTTAATCCAAAAGTCAAAGAGTTTAGGAGGGCTAGGGGTGGATGATCTAGTAGTGAAAAATGCAGCATTGCTCTTCAAATGGTGGTGGAGGTTCTCAGTAAAAGGTAATACCTTATGGAATTAAACGGTATGCTCAATACACAGGATGGAACCGGATAAAGCTTTGATACAACAACAGAATGATAATAGAAGGAATGGGGGGCTATGGAACACAATTCTGAAAGTAGACAGTTGGGGGAAAGCTATAGGAGGATAATACAAAAAGGGTGGTGGATGAAACTTGGAGATGGAAACAAAACTAGATTTTGGGAGGATAAGTGGATAGGGGAATCTGCATTAATGGATAAATACCCTATATTGCAAATAAAGGTTTTTGGGATGGAATGCAATGGCAATGGGATTTTATATGGAGAAGGAGATTATTCCAATGGGAAGTGCAATAGTTGGAGGATCTGTTGGCCAATATAAGAGATGTAAACCTTAATAACACTATGCAGGATAGAGTTTGGTGGAAAAATGACAATTCAGGAATGTACACGGTTAGATCCTTCTATAGATCGATTTGGGAATTAAACCAAACTGAAGATATAGTAAGATGTGTGTGGTTTGGGGTGGCGCCACCAAGAGCAGAATTACTAATCTGGTTTGTCATTTAAGAGAGATTGAATACAAGGAATAGGCTTAGAAGACTCAACATGATTCCAGGTAATGATGCATCATGTCCTTTTTGTGAGGGCGAGGAAGAATCAGTGAACCATCTATTTTTACACTGCAAGTTCTCATGGAAAGTATGGATGGATTGCTTAGAATGGTGGAATATGAAGATACCAATTACCAAAACTACAAGTCAATGACTTGAATGTTGGCTTGGAGTAGGCAATAATGGCTTCCAGAGGAAACTTTGGATATCACTATTATTTCTAGTTGTATGGACTTTGTGGTACCAGAGAAATAATATTGTTTTTAAAAAATCACAACCAGAGTGGGAGAACCTAAGTTATTTCATTAAACTAAGACTTGGATTCTGGATCAAGGGGTGGGATCCAAGTGAGGTTGTGCACAAATTGGAGTATGTAAAAGGATGGAGGAAAAACATAGTGACTAGGCCTAATTATATCTTGGAGTCCACCACCACAAAACACTTTAAAATGGAATGTGGATGGATCTTCCCAAGGTAAACCAGGCCCAGCTGGCATAAGTGGAGTCCTTAGGGATGACCATGGGATGGTTAAGGCCCGTTTCACTGCATCAATTGGAACTAGAGACTCAAATGAAGCAAAATTTATAGCTATTGTATTTACTTTGGAATTGTCCTTACAACAGGAGTGGGTAAAGAAAAGGGACATCATTATAGAATCTGATTCAAAGAATGCCATCTCGTGGGTTGAGAAGAAGGAAGGGTGCCTGTGGAGCTTGAGATTTTACTGCAATAAACTACATAATATCTTGTTACTTTTAAAAAAATGTTAGGTTTGTTCACAGGAATAAGGAGGCTAACTAAGTGACTGATGCACTGGCAAAAGAAGGAACACGCATGGAAGGAACCTGGATATTGTTGACTGGGCATGGGTTAAATATTTATTGCTTCTCCTTTACTATTGTATGCTTGTTGTTTGTCTGTTTTTCTTTTGATTGTTTGTGCAGGGTATGGTGGATCCAAATAGACACCTATTAGGGGCTAAGGTATATAGGAGGTGTGACACCCTGCTACCCCGTATGTTATAAAGCATAAATATGTATGGACAATTAAAATCAATCATGCATCCACATTTAATAAAAGCATTTGTCCATGAGTAGGAAAGTCCCACATGAACTAGTTCTCAAAATCGTGGAATTTAAAACAAGTTTAAACAATTAAAACATAAACATAAACCATAAAGAAAACCCAATCCCGATGTCACGACTCAAAGCTGGTATAACCATTCTGGAAAACATCCACGGAATACAACTGAACTAACAAACTAACCGAAAGGGAAAAACCCTAACTATGAGTGGTGGCTCCTCAGAGTCACTCCTATCCTGACTGCTCGCCATTCTCTGCAAGGTGCCGATCAGGCCAAACAAACAAACAAACTAGGTGGGAGTAATAATCATGTAAACATATACGGCATGGAGATAGGAAGCAAGGTAAAACAAACAACATAACATCATCATAACATATATATATATATATATATATATATATATATATATATATATATATATATATATCAACATCATCAATCAAGTATGCTATGCAGTGCAATGCAACACTACTCCACTGCTCCATCTATGCATGTGGATCCAAACTAACTCAGGATGAACGACTTCGGAGTTAAATATTCACATTGAGAATCGACTCAACACCGTAGAATCTACTCCACTGATAGCCAACACATCCAACCAATGGATGCCTCATCACGGGGGCGCACGGAGAATCTACTCCTACCGTGGATGGCCAAATAGCCGTACTCTCGGACGACCTCCCCTATGTCGAACATCCCCCAACAACAACAACTCCAATGCTTGATGCATATGGCACAACAACAAACAGTGGCAACCGCCGCTACCTTAGCTCCAACAGAATCAACCGAAGATAACAGCGGAATCTACCACAAAACCTTTAACCAGCGGAATCCGCCGCAATACCTTAAACCCAACCGGGTCAAGGTCCTCCTTGGAGCAAACTCTCGATTGCCAAGGTACAACATCAACAACACCTTAGACCCAAACCACGGGGTCAAGGCTCCCTTGGCCAAAAAGCACCAAGGCACAACTCATCAGTGTGCGGTAACCTAACAGGTACCGGCTTATCAAACTTAACACCTCACCATCTCATCATCTTAATCACCTTTGTTAATCATTGACCGAGTTATCTAATCCATCACATTAATTGATTGTGTTATCTCTTCATCATTGGGGAATTGGGGCTAGAAACCCCTTAAAAGTCCTTAATTCCATCTTTGGTTTGTAGGGGAGCACCGGCGTGCTGATCCCCTGCACGGCCATGCTGGTCACATAAGTGAAGCACGAGCGTGCTTCCTATTAGGCACGGTCGTGCTTGGCAGCACGATCATACTCCTCTGCTGCATGGTAGTACTTAATGCGTGGTCATTTTCCAGAATTCAAACTGGGATCACGGGCGTGCACCATGTTCAGCACGGTCGTGCTCAATGCACGACAGTACTGTTTTGGGCAGAGTTAAAACACATTTCTTAGCCAATTATTTCAATGATTAAGTCCATTAATCCATTTTAACAACATATTTTTTAGATCTCACATCCTCATCAACTCAATCATAACATCATCACAGTCATGGCATCAACCATTCAACCAACATAATCAACAACATCAGGAATCAACCAGTACTCAACAGTCATATCTCAACAATCATCCAACATAATCATGCCAATAACCAACAACACAACATCATGTTCATATTAACAATAACAACATAACCATTAAGAACATATTATGAACATGGGCATGTAAGACAACATATTAACAATCATACCTATTATCATAGCAAATCAACCAACATATTAATCATATCATCAAACACAACAAAATAGGGTTATGGGAACCTCTTTTCCTTACACTACCCCCAATGCCTATGATATACACTACGTACCTTTCTCCCCATACCTGGTATGAAGATTCCAACCAACGAAAGCCAACTGGCAACCCAAACGAAGAACCAACGCGTTTCCCTCAAGCGGCTTGACTAGCTTTCCAAGCCTTGGTCAAACAAAAGGTTAACCAATTAGTTCCCAATTCATAAACAAGAAAAGGAAACCAAAGGGGGAAAGAACCATTACCTTCTATGTTTGGCACAAACCAACCAAGACCTCTCAAAATTAGAGCAAGAACACCAAGGCATCAAAGGGGCTCAAGGGGAGGAAGAGAAAAGAGGTTTTTGTCCCCACAAAAGCTTCCCAAAGTGACAAAATAGGGTTTGGCTCGTAACCCTCACGAAACTGCTCTATTTATAGACTCTGATACCTGAGCATGGCCTTGCTCCTTGTTGAGCACGGCCGTGCTCAACTCCTAAGCACGGGGCACTGAAAGAATGTATTTCGAGACAACCTAGATGATCGATTTGGCAAAAACACTAAAAATAATACTTGTAGATAATTCTCTTAACTTTCCAACGCCACAAAGATCACCCCGATCAGACATCTAGAACTCAAGATATGGCCAAAACGGTGAAACAGGTTACTAGGACTATAAAAGGGTTGAACCTTTCTAAGGCTAAACTTTCCCAAACATGAACTTAGACATCAAAAACAACCTAACAAGCATATACAAACATATACATATATATATATATATATATATATATATATATATATATATATATAAATGCATTAAGCTTATTTATGAAAAACGGAGTGTTACAGGAGGAACTGTCGAGAATTGAGAGAAGCATGTTTTCTTGGAGGCGCCTCAGATGGATATCGAAAAGGAATTGCTATTGGTGGCTCATAATGAAGTGGGTGCATGTCTGATGTTTTAGTTTTGTGATTGCCTAGAATGGATTGTAAGAGTTTGTAAAGGGGTGTGTCTTACTTGTAATTGAGGTGTCTTAAAGTGGAAATAAGTATTTGAACTAGGGGTACTCTTTTTTCTTCATGATGATTTTATCCTAAGGAGGGTTTTGCATCATAAGGTTTTAATGAGGCCCCTTTTGCTTATGCTTGGAAGGGGGTACATGGGTAGGCAATTTTCTGCACAGCCTAGACTGTGACTCACAGGTGTAAGTTTTTGCTTCTATTTTACCTAACTCTGTTAGGTTTACGATTAATAAAGTAATTACTTATCGGGAAAAAAATTTCTTTCAACTTATCTCTCTAAATTTGTTTCATATAAAAATATTCTTTCTAAAAATTTAAATACAAATAAAAATTAGGTTAAAGTGCATTTTTCGTCCCTTTAATTCATCATTTTGGTGAAGTTCGTCCCACTTTTATTTTTAGCGAAATTCGTCCTCATATTTTTCCAATATTGCAACATTCAACCCTCCAACATTAGTTTTCAGATGGTCAACTGAGAGATGGACAAATTGAGAAAATATGAGGATAAATTTCACTAAGAAGAACTAAAGGGTCGAATTTCGCAAAAATAGTAAACTAGGAAGATGAAAAGTGCCTTTCAACCAAAAAACTAATCTTTCTTTTCACTTTCTTTCATATTTTCTTATACCAAACAATCTTTAAAATTCATTTCACCACTTTATATCTACCCACATTTATTCTTTCTATGTTCTCTTTCTACTCTTTTTTTTCTCAAACAAAAAAAAGCATAAAGGAGGCATGATCCTATCATAATGTGATGTATCACTCAATAAGAAAAAATGTGCTGGAAACAATATATAAAAAATGTGTTCTTGGCTTTTTGCATATCAATGTTATTTTATGCGGTTATATTTAAATTATTTAATTAAAGATTAAACTAATTATTTGATCTTTACACGTGACACTGATTTTGAATTTGATTTCTATACTTGAAAATTTTTAAAATCAGTCCCTAAACCCTATATGCACAATTGCTTTTAATTTGATCTTTGCCGTTTATTGGAATTATAAGGCCGTTTGTTAGAGTCGAAGTACAATGATCAAATTAAAATTGATTATCAAATATAAAGACCAAAGTAAAATCATTATCACAAATAGGAACCAAAAAATTTTGAAATAGTTTTTTACATGTAATTTTCATTTTCAATTTGATCCATATACCTTAACTCCATGAAACGACACTATAACATCAATAAATGACGATTACCGAATTAAAAATAATTGGCTTCATTGCACTTTTGATCCCCTATTATTGATCATGTGCGATTTTGGTCCTTACGGGGTTTTTAGGACATTTGGTCCCCTTATTTTTTTCTAATGTTCCAAATTTGGTCCTTTCATTAAATATCTGTCAATTTTTTAATGATCAATTGAGAGGAATTACTGCTGCATAGAACCTTTTGTTGAGTTTCTTTGGTAAAGGACTCTATGATGAAACAAAAAAAGGGTCCCAGAAAGGAGGGTCAAAATCGATAAATGACATAAAGGAACCATTGAATCAAGTTGAAGCAGAAAGGCAAAGGATAAAGAATATCTACTAGAGGTTCTATGCGCTTAGAACAATGGTTCCTTTTATTTATAATCGAAAAAATTGACGAACATTAGACAAAATGACCAAATTTGAAATGTTAAAGAAACATGAGATCAAATATCCTTAAAAAAAACTATGATGACCAAAATCATATATAACCAATAATATGGAGATCAAAAATACAATTAAGACAAAATAATTGTGTATATATAAACCAAATTTTTTACCTATAGAAATTAAACTCCAAATCAGTGTTAAGTGAATATAAGGAATTGATTTTTTTTAGAGGGGTGCTGTTAAGTGCGAAATGTTTGGTGACAAATTTTGACAAAAGTTAAAATGCATGTGGGTCCCTTAAAATATTTCAAAATAAAATCATCCAACTAGTGAAACACATTTAACAACATCATCGATTTTCTTTTCGTCTCTCGTTTCACAAAAAGAATTTCGCACCGTTTAGTACTTTCCTTTTTTTTATTAGCAAAAAAACATATTGATTGGGAGTACATACAAATAACAAAGAAAACAAATCCGTGTAAAGTTGACACTGCTCATAAAAAAAAAATCAAGTGTACAAATTTCAATGAAAAAAGAAACTAGCAAGAAAGTGAAAATGTCACCCAAATCTACCGGTTACACATCCCCAAACTAAAACACCAGAGGCCGCTAAAAACCGCAGCTAGACCAAAGAGATCAAGCCCACCCCGCAGCACCACCCAAGGCACAAAACCAAAGAGGGATTGCAACCTATATCCCTACAATTTGACATCAATTCTTACATGCCTCTCGATATTTAAATGTCAGAGACTATGTGTTTTCGATATATAATTGTCGAAAAATTCTTAAAATTTAAAAAAACTGTTTTCGATAATTAGATGTGGGATTCAAAATAGTGATGGATATCAAATATGAGAAATATAGGTAGCAAGTCCTACCCAAAGAAGGTCTTCCAATTAAAACTCAGCCCAAATAACGCGAGCAACCTCCTAATACCCGCCTGCATGTGCAGACACGTATAAAGTGAGGTAACCTTAATCAATACACGCATCTATATAATTGACTGAGGTGAGCAGTTTAGTTTCCAGAGAGCAGCGGAAAGTAACTCTTGAGAGAGTGAAAGTGCTTCTGATCAAGTGTTCAGTGTTAAAGTGTTAAGTGTTAACATCCCTGACCATGACTTCCCGTTGCAATCGTTTCTTTAACATTATTCCCAGAAAATCTTCAATAACTCTTGTAAGTTGTAATGTAAGCATTTCTCTTTTGTTCCATTAGGAAAAACATCAGCTAATGCATCAAATATCTGTACCTGTAGCTCTCTGCTTCTTCTTCTTCTTTTTTTCTTTTTTTTCCTTTTGGTTTTGGGAGATTTTTACTGTATGGGAGAGAACGCTGTCATAGGACTTAGGACTCTCTACACAGCCATGCAAATGCTTGGTTTGTCTTTACTTTTTACCTTTCCTACTTCTTGTTGTGGTAAGTGGGGACTGCATGTTGGTTTTTACTTTTCTGGAGTGTTTGAATCAGTATATTAGCAATAGCCACATTTTCTATGTGTGTTTGGTTCCACACTAGGAGTGTTTATGTACCTGTCAAACGTGATTTTGATAAAAAAAAAGTGTCTGGTACATGTTTGAAGAAGAAATTTTGCATCCGAAATTGATTCTATTAGAAGCAGCTTAGAGTAGCTTCTGCTTTTAGATTGAAAAATTACACTAAGTTTTATATCAAATTTACTTTCAAAATAAAAATATCAAAACATAAATCACTTTACTTCAAGCTCAGTTATATTGAAATCAAATCTACAAAATCATTTCCATCCAAATCATCCAAACACAGAATCTATTTAAACCTCTTAACTTAAGGGCATGTTGGTAACAATTACCGTTGGATCAGCATGCATGTTGTCTTGAATATAACCACACTTGCCTCCTTCATGAATTTGAATTGATTAGGAAATATAAAAGTATAAGACAAGTGGAGCATATGTTCCAGTTCATGTTAAATCTCAGCTATGCTTGTGAATAATTTCATAATGCATGTTAACAGCTTGTTATTTGCAGAAAATGCCAGACAATTTCACAAGGAGATTTGGTGGTGGTCTGTCAAACCCAATATATCTTAACCCTCCAGATGGCACTGAATGGAAGGTATATTGGACTAAAAATGAGTGTGAGATTTGGTTTCAAAAGGGTTGGAAAGAATTTGCTACATACTACACTCTGGATTATGGGCATTTGGTGCTGTTTGAATATGAAGGAACTTCTCATTTTGAGGTACACATATTTGACATGAGTGCCCTTGAAATAAAATATCCTTTTCATAACCAGATTTGTGAGGACTCGGTTGAAATTTTGAGTGAACAATCTCCATGCAAGAAGAAAAGACTGAAATCCCCAAAGTCATCTCCTCAGCCACATAGGACAGAAGTTGAAAGTAGCCCCAATGTGCAGAACATGCTTCAGCATGCCCAAATTAAAGGTAGTCAATCAAAAGGGTCAAACTATGAGATGCCAATAATTGCATCCATGAAGCAAGAGTTGGATGGTATGTATTTCATGATCAGATTATCATCCTTTCCATTATTTTGGTCTCAGTTGATATTTTGATGTTAAATATATAACATGCCCATGTTGTCCTTAGACTTCTACTAAATAACTGAAGCTTGAAACAACCCACACACCATTCAGATATAAAGTCCATCTTTTATTGGACCTCTTGCCATCCCAGCACCCAAAAGAACAATCCATCTTTTATGCTTGGCAAATCAAGCCTTACTATGTTAATGATTATTCTTGGTGTGCTTTTGCTAGATTTGAGTATAGAGTTATAGTCATGAATTAGCTTTTTATTTTTGTAACTGTAAAGACTGTTTCTTATCTTTGTTTTTCCCTTTTAATGAGTATATAGTTTTTTTATCTTGTGGTTGAAGAAGAAATTTATAATCTTGGTTCTTGGATTATAAAAATACAGAATACAACTTCACAAATTTTAGAAATATCTTTGAAGAAAATGCAAGGGGTTGTTCTCAAATTGCTTCAGAGTAGTGGATCCTAAAACTAATTTATTTGCATGCCACAGATGGGAAGTCTAATAAAAGAACTTCACTGTTGATTAGTCCCCGTCCTGGGATAAGTGGAAATATGAAAGAAGCTATGAAATTCACCTCAGAAAATCCCTTTTTCATGATCAATATACGGCAAAGTTTTCTGGAGAGAACCTATCCAGTAAGTTTAAGTTAAGCATATATGTTTATTATGTGGAAACTTTCATATCATGCAAGCTTCCAGGTATTATTATACTTTTACAAAGTGTTAAGCTATGTTTTGATGGTGAGGAAAATATAACATTGATGCAGAACTTATCGACTGTCTTTGTCAGAAAGTATTTTAAAAAGAAAAAGTTGAATGTGATGATAGAGTTTGGAAAGAATTTGTGGCCTGTAAAGGTGAACTATTATCCGTCTCGTTGTACAGCCTCCTTCTCAGCTGGTTGGTCCCGTTTTGCTGAAGAAAGTAAATTGAAAGCTGGAGACGTTTGTTTCTTTGAGCTCATTAATATGGAAGATGCAGTGCTTGCTCTTCATATTTTTAGAGCATACAATTAGGCAATCCATTAGGACTAGGAGCTTTTAAATCAAGTGATTTTGTGATGACATATCACCCCTCTTGCTAGAATGACCTTTTTTTTTGTAGTTAATCCTGGAATATGCGAACATATATTGACCTTGTAAGTTAATTCTTAAATATGCTAACCAGTAATGTGTGTCCAGGGATTCAGAATTTTATTATTGTTTCATGTTTTATCACTTCATTGTTTTAGTGTTGTCACACAAATTCATTCATTACCAATCAACTAGGCTAGAGTAATTCTTAGCTAGACACTACTAAGATAGTCATTCAAATCATTATTTAATAAATATAAAGCTGTAGGAACTATAATTAAAATGCACCTATTAGAAGAACTGCCATAGAGATTTATATACATGAAAAGCTAAATTCACCACATTCATCCTTTCATTGTCAGCCTAAGAAAACACCCATCCAGAAGTGAAACACAAGGCTATGGTTATAACAAAACCAGCAAAAGCACCAAATCCAAATGGAAAACCAATGATCTCAAGCTTCTCATCATCATCATCATCAGGCTGAGGAGGATTCTGCTCTGGTGGAGGAAGCATAGATCCACCATGATGGTAGAGTCCCTTGTTCCCTTCAAAGCTTGTAGATGGAAAAGTATCGAACTGGCCCCCACTTGGGATTTCCCCATGCAACTGATTATAAGACACATCAAATTTGGATAAGAAAGTCAGTTTCACTAATGAATTTGGCAATTCTCCTGAGAGTTTGTTGTGAGACACATCCAAAGTCTCCAACATTGCCATTCCTGATAACTGATCAGGAATAGACCCTGAAAGATTATTCTCTTTCAAGTCCATAACATGCAGGCCTTTCAGGTTACCAAAACCTAGCCATATTGGTCCATCAAGCTTGTTGTAACTGAGGATTATAGTTGGTCTGAAACTTGAAACTCTTTTATACAACATACCCTTTCCACTAGTGTAAAAGGGGAAGCCAGGAAGATTTTCATCTGATGATAAATTCTTGTCCTGAAGCCTCACCAGCATGGTTAAGCTCTGTGGTATGTTGCCAGTGAAAGAGTTATTTGACAAGTCCATGTAATATAGATTGTCAAAATTTCCAAACCATGAGGGAATGCTTCCGCTGAGATGATTCCATGACAGATCTACCATCTGCAGCATCTTGCATCCACTTAACCAGTTTGGAATTGAACCTTTGATCTGACTATTGGCCAACACAAAAATCTTCAGATTACTAAACTCTAGATTTTGACCTTGAGGCATTTCTTCATCTTGGAAGTTATATGTAAGGACCAGTGTACTTAAGTTGTTGCAGTGACTTAGAACCTCTAATGATGCAGATAAATTATGCAGGCTGGTATTTGAAAGTGAGAGATCGGATAAGGATTGAAGATTCTTGAAGCTGTCAGGAATCACACAATTGAGATGGTTCCTGGCAAGATTAATTGCTTCCAATCTTAGACAATTGGATAGATTACTAAGGATTGGACCATGGAATTTATTAGAACTAAGACCAAGAGAGGTTAGATTTTTCATTGCAGAACAATTCAAACCAATTGAACCACTCATAGAGTTGTTGTTCAAAATGAGCACTTGAAGAGATGGAGAATTCACCAGTGTTGCAGGCAACTGGCCAGTGAATTTATTGGAGTCACCAGAGAAAACCTTAAGCCTTGTGAGGCTCCCAAATATATCTGGAAGAGTTCCATAAAACCTATTATTAGTAATGTATAATTCCTCTAAGTTTGAAAGGTTACCAACTCCTTTATTCAATGGCCCAAATATCTTATTATCCTGCAGATTCAGTACACTCAAATTTTGCAGCTGAAAGATACTCTCTGAAATGCTTCCTGACAAATCATTTCCATCAACAGACAGTTGCTGCAGAGAGGAGCAATTACCTATATTTTCTGGAATCTCACCAGAGAAGAAGTTACTTGAGATTTTAAATATTCTAACCTGATTGAAATTGGTACAGATTGTTGTATTTATAGTGCCTTGAAGATAGTTATTGCTCAAGTCAATCACCTCCAAGTTTTGTAGGTGAAACAGCTTATCAGGAACAAAGCCACTGAAGAAATTCTGAGAAAGGTTCAAGACTCTTAGTTGATCCAAACCTGCTAAGGATTCACAGATTTTTCCTGTGAGTTTTCTGCTTCCAAGTTCCAAGTGAACCACCCTTGGAGGCAAGCCATCACATGTGACACCAGACCAAGTACAGTAATTAAGGGAGCTAGTGCTGTTCCAGTCAAGAATAGGTGATTCTAAGCAGTTAGAGAATCCAATCAAGGCTTTCAAGTCATTGGGATTACTTGTGAAGTTCTGAGATTTAAGTGTACAAGTCCCAGAACTTATCAATAACATCAAAATTAATGACAAAAAAGGAATAGGAAATCCCATTGAACTAAAGCAGTTAAGCACCCCACTAAGGAAAAAAAACATGAAAATATAGCCACCAGGATTCAGTGGCTTATGTTAGAGCAAATAGTGGTTTGATATTTCAGTTTTGAACAAAGAGCAGACACAAAAGGACTACATAAAATTTGAACTTTATTTGAACATATATTTATTGAATTTCAACGTTACTGTTTACTTGCCGTGTTGTGGGTACTGACCACGTTAGTGTGGAAAGCAGATCTGAGCTTTCTATGAAACTTGCATGTAAGGGAACTTAAGTCTTTCCTTTTATCCTTTCTTGTTTGACCAAAGATAGATAAGGGTACCCCATTACTTTACTCAAAGATAAGGGTACTCATCATCTTCATGCATTTGTAACTATCTTGTGGCACACTGAGTTTTCTAGTCACTATTAATGGTTAAATAAATATCCTAATAAATTGTAACTCAAATGGTATTTTTCAACTAGGAATTTTTTTGAACACAAATTTGTGGATATCATACGGTGTCCGCTTTGTTTTTGGATGTATTTTCGAGATGCGTATATACATTGATAAAAATTAGGTGATAGATGAAAAGAAACAAATACGATATCTAAAATTTGTGTTCAAATAACAACTATTTTTCAAAGAGATCTATGGTTGTTTCACATTCACCAAATCTGACAAAGCTAATCTCCCAAAATCTATGGGCAGTAAAAAAAATCTGTTAAATAAAAGTCCGGTAAAAAAAATACACTGTTAAATAAATATTATTTCCAAAAGTTTCAAAATTAACTAATTGAACCAACGACACGTGACCCCAAGAATCTCTCCGATTCAATCTCATGTTCAGTTTTTAGAATCTCACACATAGATATAATTAAAAAAATGAAAGCTATATTGAACAAAAAACAATGAATGCTATTGTCAAGAAGTCTCATTCAAATCAATAATCAAATTAGTAGTTTTCAATTCATATAAAAAACATTATTTACCAAAGAAAATTTTGTACAATGGCAAGTGGAAGGAGACTTTTGTACAATTGTACAAATCAAGATCGACAGATAGAAGCCTTATTCATATCAATAACTCGTGATTGCAACTTGTAACTATCGAAGGAGACTTTTATACAATGTACAATTCAAGATCAACACATAGGAAGGAGACCATTTTAAAATCATACATGTACTTAAGAAGTATATTAATCAGTAAATATACATATCATTTCATTCACTGTGGAAGAGAACCTGAGTTTGAATCCCGTAAAATACATCTTTAAGGAGGGATGATGAACTGTGACTAAATAGCTGAGCGGAAATTAGTATCATAGTGGGTCTAAAGGATCTAGGTTTATGAAAATACTCTGTGAACCAACTGGGAAGCTAAGCTGTGAATGAAGTGTCTCAGGAATCAGTTATAAATTAGTTAGGAAAGTTAGTTAGTAAGTTCGGTTAGTTGTTGGCCACAACTGTCTACAACTATAACTAACTTAGTGATCCTTTTCTAGCTCAATTGTAACTGATTCCTATTGTCTATATAAGCAGCATGTCATTGCTGCTATAGGAAGACTTTATCATTCATGAGAATTCTATTGTGAAAGATCAGATAGGAAACAAAGAAAGATCACAAAATTGTGAGAAAAATGGAGTGCGAGAGGCTTGGGGTTATTTCTGTACAAGTCAGTGCTGATGGTAGAGATAAGGAGCCAAGGAACTCTATTGTAAGGCTTGATCTTTGTTGAGGAATCACTAGTGTGAAGCTGATCCTCCCCGTGGACGTAGGTCATAGTTATATGACCGAACCACTAAATCTTGGTGTCACTCTCTTTCCTTTCCTTTTACTTAGTTGTGTTTGTGTTAATTTCCTTTACTTTCTAAATTCTATTTTCTGCTAGCATTCTTGGTACTGTGTGTGTTATTGGTACTGTGTTTGTGTGTTATTGGTTGCAGTTCTTTGCTTTACAATTGGCGTCGTCTGTGGGAACAAGGACCCAAGAAGAAGGTGCAACCATGGGAGCAACTAAGATCGATATTGAGAAGTTCACCAGCTCCAATGATTTTGGACTATGGAGGATAAAGATGCAAGCAATCTTGGTGCATCAAGGTCTGGCTGATGCATTGAAGGGAAAGGCTGCACTGCCCAAAACTTTATTCGAGAAAGAGAAGAAAGATCTGATAGAAAAGGCCAGAAGCACTATAATCTTGTGCCTTGGGGACAAAGCCTTGAGAGAAGTGACTAGAGAATCAACTGCTGCAGCAATGTGGCTCAAACTGGAATTATTGTACATGACCAAAACAGTGGCAAATCGGCTCTTCTTGAAGCAACAGTTGTATTCATTCAAAATTAATGAGGATCGATTGCTCAGTGATCAGATTGCAGACTTCAACCAAACTTTGGATGATCTTGAGAACATTGATGTAAAATTGGATGATGAAGACAATGCCCTAATCTTACTTAGTGCTTTGCCAAATTCATATGGACATTTTAAAGATGATATATTGTTTGGAAGATATCAAACCATTGAAATAGACAACTATAAACACGAGAAGGGGGGTTGAATTGTGTTTATCAGAATTTAAACAAAGTTGAAATCTTTTTGCATACATAAGCTAGGTTTAGACGAGTGGAAGGATACAGGATGGACGGGTGACTTTTGGCAAACACGCCACTTGATAGACGTAATAAAACTAAAGCAACTAAAGAGTTTAAGGAAAGAGATTGACATAGTTATTTATCCTGGTTCACTCTTCAAAGCAAAAAGCTACGTCCAGTCCTTGGCAGCACCAAGATTTATCCATTATAACTGATCAGGTTACAGACTCAAGTATTGTTTGCACACCTAGCCTCTTCAGGCTCAAAGACAAGTATTCTTTGC
Organism: Sophora flavescens; assembly: GCA_030762895.1. Lineage (NCBI taxonomy): Eukaryota > Viridiplantae > Streptophyta > Magnoliopsida > Fabales > Fabaceae > Sophora > Sophora flavescens. The sequence continues at coordinate 121,889,323 of CM061066.1, forward strand.
ACACCTAGCCTCTTCAGGATCAAGACAAGTATTCTTTGCATACTTAGCCTCTTCAGGCTCACTCGGTTTGTTTGAGAGATTTGGTTTGTAACAAATACAACTTCTCACAGACAGATCTTTCACTAACACTCAGAGAGTGGTTTAAATGTAAAGCTTAGGAAAGTTTGCGCAATAACTTCAAATGATTGAAGAATACAGAATGAAAGAGTGAAGATATTAATGCGCAGAGTAATGGCTCTTTAATGCTATGTGTATTCTCTCTTATCTGTGTTTCATCTTCAACGACTTCTGTATTTATGGTCTTCAAGCATTTATGATCCGTTAGAGACATTCCCTGAGATGTTGGCTTCTAGAAGAACTTTATTACATGCAATAGAGTCGTTATGGGCAGCCATTAATGCAATAGGAACGTTGGTTGTACTCTAACATGAAGGATCATGGCTTTATGCATCGTGATACAGCCATATCAGAGTTGTGCAGAGAGCTTTTTGTACTTTGCTGAGTACAATTCCCTTTTCGTGTAAGGACCAGAGGTACTAGGGAATAAAGTATGTTGGAAGCATTCTTTAACTGGTCTTTGGTACTGATATCCGAGGTTGCTTGTGAGAGTAACTTCTGACTTTTCTTGATTCTGGTTCTTGAAATAAGATTCTGATAATTCTAAGAGAATTTGCGTTCATAGGATAAGCGCGTCCATATTGAAAATAGCTGCGTCCATCTAGCCATTTAAGATTTTACATTCGGGCTAGTAGACGAGCGCCAAATGCTATGTCATTGGACGGATACTCCTTTAACTAGTTGAATGTAGCCTAGTAGACGAGCTCCATATTAAGGACTCAGCAAGTCCAAAGACTTGTGTGGACGAGCGCTTCTGTTACTTTAGTGGACGAGCACTTCTATCACTTCAGTAGACGAGCGCTTCTATCGCTTCAGTAGATGAGCGCCTCTGTCACTTTAGTGGACGCTGGCTTTTATCACTTTAGTGGATTCTGGCTGTTATCATTTTAGTGGACACTGGCTTTTATCACTTAAGTGGACGTTGACTTTTATCATTTTAGTATTGGACGTGAGATTCTATCACTAGCGTTGGACGTGATCTTCAATCACTTCAGTGTTGGACATGAGCTTCTATCACTTGTGTTGGACGTGAGCTTCTATCACTATAGTGTTGGACGTGCGTTTCAATCCCTTGCGTTGGACGGATGATTCTATCACTTACATTGGACGGATGATTCTTACAGTTTTAATCTGTACACTAGATTGACAGGTTAGCAACCAATATGAAGGTTAATTAAATCATCAACCAATGTTTAGTTCTCATCAAAACTTAGGGAAATGCACATCAGACATTTTAGAGACTTAACAATCTCCCCCTTTTTGATGATGACAAACATTGAGATGATTTAATGAACCTCAGGAAATATTAACAAAGAAAATAACATATATCAGATAGGTTGAAATTTTCTTAAGCGGGCAGGTCATGCAGATGCTAGATCAGACATTAAGTTTGACTTGTTTTACTTTGAAATTATTATCAGAACAATCTTACTTAAGATTTATCTGAGCACTTGTGTGGACGAGCGCTTCTGTTACCTTAGTGGACGAGCACTTCTATCACTTCAGTAGACGAGCGCTTCTTTCGCTTCAGTAGATGAGCGCCTCTGTCACTTTAGTGGACGCTGGCTTTTATCACTTTAGTGGACGCTGGCTGTTATCATTTTAGTGGACACTGGCTTTTATCACTTAAGTGGACGTTGACTTTTATCACTTTAGTATTGGACGTGAGATTCTATCACTAGCGTTGGACGTGATCTTCAATCACTTCAGTGTTGGACATGAGATTCTATCACTTGTGTTGGACGTGAGCTTCTATCACTATAGTGTTGGACGTGCGTTTCAATCCCTTGCGTTGGACGGATGATTCTATCACTTACGTTGGACGGATGATTCTTACAGTTTTAATCTGTACACTAGATTGACAGGTTAGCAACCAATATGAAGGTTAATTAAATCATTAACCAATGTTTAGTTCTCATCAAAACTTAGGGAAATGCACATCAGACATTTTAGAGACTTAACAATCTCCCCCTTTTTGATGATGACAAACATTGAGATGATTTAATGAACCTCAGGAAATATTAACAAAGAAAATAACATATATCAGATAGGTTGAAATTTTCTTAAGCGGACAGGTCATGCAGATGCTAGATCAGAACATTAAGTTTGACTTGTTTTACTTTGAAATTATTATCAGAACAATCTTACTTAAGATTTATCTGAGCAATTATGGCAACTATCAGAGCATACTCATGTCCATGTATTATTTAAGATTCGTATCATATTCATTCATATTCATTCTTCTATAACACATTTCTATCACATTTCTCATTTCTCCCATTCTCATTTCTCCTATTCTCCCCCTTTTGTCAACATCAAAAAAGGGTTATCAAGTTTTATTTATGAGATATGTTTAAGGACAAGATAACATGTTAAGAAAATCATAGTAATGCAGCAAGAATATGATACATACTCCACTTAAACTATTGTATCATCACTCCCCCTGAACTAATGCTTAGTTAAAAGAACATGTATATATGAGTAATGACAGATTTAGCACAAACAGGTTAACATTCAGACATGTCATTCAACAATGCAATGCATGTTTAGATTATCTCTAATAAATAAAAACCTTTCTTCTGCGAGAGGTTTAGTGAAAATATCAGCCCATTGATTTTCAGTTTTAACAAACTTAATATCAAAGATGTCTTTCTGAACATAATCCCCAATGAAATGATGTTTGATTTCAATATGCTTAGCCTTAGAATGCTGCATTGGATTTTTAGTTAAGCATATAGAACTAGAATTATCACACCATACAGATATGTTATGGTCATAAATAGAGTAATCCTCAAGTTGATGTTTTACTCATAAGAGTTGAGAGCAGCAACTAGCAGCAGAGGTGTATTGCAGCCGGCGATAGAGATGGGGCAATGGTTGTCTGCCTCTTGCTTGACCATGAGACTAAACTTGCTCCAATGAAGTGACATCCTCCACTGGTGCTTTTTCTTTCTATTCTATCTCCAACAAAATCAGCATCACAATATCCCACTAATCTATATTCTTTTGATCTTAAATACAACAAACCAAGATTAGTAGTTCCAAGAAAATATCTAAATATTCTTTTAACAGCCTTGAGATAAGATTCTCTAGGATCAGATTGGAATCTAGCACACATACAGACACTAAATTGAATGTCAGGCCTGCTTGAAGTTAAGTACAGTAGAGAGTCAATCATACCTCTGTAGATAGTTTGATCTACCTTTTTACCTTCATCATCTTTGCTTAGTTTTGCATTGGGTTGCATAGGGGTTTTCATGAGCTTTACATTTTCCATTTTGTATTTCTTGAGTATCTCCTTGGTATATTTTTGTTGATGAATGTAAATTACATCACTTGTCTGCTTGATTTGTAATCCGAGGAAGAACTTCAATTCTCCCATCATGCTCATCTCAAATTCAGCTTGCATTAGATTTGAAAATTCCTTGCACAGCTTTTCATTAGTTGCTCCAAAAATAATATCATCAACATATATTTGAACTATAATAAAGTTCTCCTTAGAGCATTTTTGAACAGAGTAGTGTCTACTTGTCCTTTAGGAAAACCATTATGCATGAGAAAACCATATAATGCCTTTTTAAGTTTGAAAACGTGATCTGGTTTATCAGTATCCTCAAAACCAGGGGGTTGTTTAACATACACTTCTTCTTCAATTATACCATTTAGAAAATCACTTTTTACATCCATTTGAAACAGGGTAATTTGGTGTTGTGCAGCATATGACATTAAAATGCGTATGACTTATATTCTAACTACATGTGCAAAGGTTTCAATATAATCAATACCTTCTTGTTGGTTGTAGCCTTGAGCAACTAACCTTGCCTTATTTCTGACAACTTTACCATCTTCATTGGTACGAATTTTCTAGGCAAGTATACCTAGTCGTACAAGTAATACGGTGGTGAGACTGGATATCGTCCATAGGGATCGGTTGCCAATTACCAATTCACAAGCTCAACAACTATCTAGACTAAACGATGGCATGAAAAGAGATCAAAACATAAAATAAGGAAACAAAAGCAATTAAAATGTTTTTGGTCTTTTGGGATTTTTAACAAACACTTGGAATGCAGAAAGAAATGGATAGAATTGTCAGGGTTAGACTACACTAATCCTCCCTCAATTTCAATGAAATGGTTACTAACACAAGTCCTAATTCATTTATGACAATCAAATCTTCTCAATTACTCAAACCCTAATGTCTTAGGTGGAATGAGCCTAAAATCCCAAATTAAACCCTAATGTCTTAGGTGGATTAAGATGAGAGTTTGAATTAAGAGTCAAGATTCATAAGATTGCAAGCACCCCAAGACCTATGTCTAGGTTCATGAACTACTTGGCATTTGATTCATAAGCATGCCTTAATATCAATCTTTCAATTGTCTATTAAAGCAACATATCATTCCAAGGATGATCAAACCTAGGAAAGCACTAAGCATGGAATCAAACACTCATAAAGAAATAGGAAATTGTATTACATTCAAATCATGTTACAATCAAGTTCAGAGAAGCAGTCATCTAACCCCAACAAGGGGGAAGTTTAGCTAGACATAATCAAAGAGAAAGGCAAAAGAAAAGATATAGGGATGAATGAAGGAAGGAACTCCATGGAAGGATGCACCAAGCCACAACAGCAGAGAGTCTATTTTTAGGGTTTCTGGCCTCCTTTTTTCTCTAACTTCGAATCTGCCCTATAACAGCTTATAAACAGAGGTTCTGGGTATCGCCCGCTCGCGGGGCGAGACCTGGTTCGCGAGGCGAAACATAAAGGGTGACTTCTCTGGCACAGTCAGGCCTTCAGGCTCGCGAGGCGAGATGGTGATTCGCGAGACGAGACAGAAAGGGTGACTGTTGCTGTTCAGGCTGGTCATCGGGCTCGCGAGGCGAGATCCTTTCTCGCGGGGCGAAACTTCCAGAATTGCTCCATCACGACCGTGATGGTCTCTACTTGGCTCAATTTCTTCTCTTTTCAGGCTCTATCTTCATCCAAGCTTCATCATGGCTAAATCTTGGGCAATTAATCATAAATTCCTGCAAAACAACACACAAAACCACTTTATCCGTTCCAAAGGAAAAACTAACCAAAATCAAACTAAAATGGCCTAACTATATGCAAATGCATGCAGAAATGTACATGGAAAATGAGGTGAAATTACACTCATCATTCATCCAATTTGTTTCTGAACACCCATCTTGTTCCAATAACCGACTTGTTTTTAGGCTTAGAGACAAGAGTCCAGACATCATTTCTGGTGAACTGGTTAAGTTCTTCTTGCATAGCAAGAATCCAGCTTTCATCCTCAAGAGCTTCCTCAATGCGTTTAGGCTCCAAATCTGAAATAAAGGCCACATTGCTTGATTCTCTTAATGTGGATCTGGTTCTTACTCCTTCGGAAGGATTTCCAATAATAAGATCCTTAGGATAATGGGTGTTGAACTTCCAATCCCTTTTGAGATCATCATGAAGATCTTGACTTGTCTGCTGACTCGTATGTTCCACTTGTCTTTCAGCCTCAGGAACAGGTTCTGTTTTGGTTAGATCGGGTGTTGACTTTCTGGCTTGTTTATATCAAGACCTGCAAGATCATCTTCTAGATCTGATAGTTCTTTATCAGTCTTTAATCCATCATTGAATTTAACATGAACAGATTCTTCAATAATACAAGTTCTTGAATTGTATACTCTAAAAGCCTTATACTTTTCAGAATATCCTACGAAAATACCTTTATCTACCTTAGAATCAAACTTTCCAAGATTATCTCTGGTATTCAGAATAAAACATTCACATCCAAAAGCATGAAAAAAGATATGTTGGGGATTTTTATTTTCCATAATTCATAAGGAGTCCTTTTTAGAAAAGGCCTAATAAGTATTCTGTTTTGTACATAACAAGCAGTGTTTACAGCTTCTGCCCAGAAGTACTTAGGGAGATTATTTTCATTGAGCATAGATCTAGCCATCTCTTGCAGAGATCTGTTCTTTCTCTCAACCACTCCATTTTGCTGTAGAGTTCTAGGTGCAGAGAAATTGTGAGAGATTTCATTCTCCTCACAGAACTGTCTAAACTGTTCATTTTCAAATTATCCCCCAAGATCACTTCTAAGGGTAGAAATACAGAAACCCTGCTCATTTTGTACTCTTTTGCAGAATACTGAAAAAGCCTTAAAAGATTCATCATTGTGTGTTAGGAAGAGTACCCATGTGTATATGGAATAGTCATCAACTATGACAAATCCATATTTTCTTCGGTCAGTGGCAACACTAACTGGTCCAAACAGATCCATGTGTAACAACTGAAGAGGTCTAGAGGTTGATGCTTGGTTTTTAGATTTGAAACTTGATTTTATCTGTTTACCTCTCTGACATGCATCACACAAGACATCTTTCTTAAAACTAATATCAGACAATCCTCTCATGAGATTATTCCTTTTAAATTCAGAAATTAGTTTCATACTAGCATGTCCTAGTTTCTTATGTCATAACCATCTCTCATCCTCTTTAGACATCAGACAGGTTACACTTTGATCTGAGAGATCAGACAATTCAATCTTATAAAGATTTTGTTGCCTTTTAGCTGAAAAGAAGGTTTTGCCACAACAGTCTTTAACTATGCATACATCCTTGGTAAAGGAAACATCAAAACCACTATCACATAATTGACTTATTGACACGTACTCGGCAAGTGTACCGGTTCGTTGCAAGTAATAAAAACGGTAAGACCGGATATCGTTCTCAGGGATCGTGGACAATTACCACTTCGCAAATTTGACTACTATCTAGGCGATCGAATTTTGGATTGAAGGTTGTTCTAACATCTAGCAAACAAACAAGAAGAAAATATTTTTGTTCTTTTTGGATTTTTCTCAAACAGTTGATGTGAAAACAGAGAGATAAATAACAATGAGATAGAATTGCTGGGGTTAAACTAAGCTAATCCTCCCTTGGTTGTTATGAAATGATAACTAACACAGTTCCTAGTTCTAATATGACAATCAAGTCTTTTCAGAGATACTCAAGCCTAATTCCTTAGGTGCATTGAGCCTAAAATCCCAAGTTAAACCCTAATTCCTTAGGTGGATTAACCTGAGATTTTGCATTAAGTAAAGACTTATAAGATTGCAAGCACCTCAAGACCTATTCCTAGGCTCATGAACTACCCGGCATTTGATTCATGAGCAAGCTCTAACACCAACCTTCCAGTTATCTATTAAAGCAACTAATCATTCATAGGGTGATCAAGCCTAAGAAAGCATTAAGCATGGAATCAAACACTCATAAAGAACAAGGAAACTGTATTAAAATTAAATCATTTTTACAACCAAATTCAGATAGCAATAGTCTAACCCCAACAAAGGGGAGTTTAGTTACACATAATTGAAAACAAAACAAAAGAGAGAATTACAGAGATGAACAAAGGGGAGAGCTCCATCGAATGATGCACACAGCCACAGCAGCAGAGGATTTTCTTTAGGGTTTTCTCAATGAATCTTCTTCTGTTCTGCTCAGTTTTTCTAGTACTCGTGGCCGGTCACGGCCGTGATAGCCATCACGGCCAGGCCGTGATGGTTTCTGACTTGGCACCGCTTCATTTACTGATTCATCACGGCCGTGATACACATCACGGCTAGGCCGTGATCGTCTCTGACTTTTCCAACTGATTTATCATGACCGTAATATCCATCACGGCTAGGCCGTGATCGTCTCTGACTTTTGGAGATCTGGCACAGCTGACACGTCACGGCCGTGATAGCCATCACGGCTAGGCCGTGACAGCTTCTGACTTTTGGCTCAATTCTTTCTTCACTCATCGCTCCTCACGGTAGTGAGGGCCATCACGGCCAGGCCGTGATACTCTCTGCTTGGCTCAATTTCTTATCTTTCAAAGCTCTAAGTCATCCAAGCTTCATACTTGCTAATTCTTGGGCATTTAATCATGAATATCTGCAAAACAACACACAATACCACCTTATCTGTTCCAAAGGAAAAACTAAACAAAATAAACACTAAAATGGCCTAACTATATGCAAATGCATGCAGAAATGTACATGGAAAATGAGGTGAAATCACACTCATCAAATCACCCCAAGCTTAAGACTTTGCTTGTCCTCAAGCAAAAACCAAGGCCATAAGATGAAAACAACCAGGACAATGATAGTGAACTAAGAACCCGAATAAAATGATCCAAGCAACAGAGTCAATTATTTCAGCAAAGAGACAATCAATTCAAGTCCAATTAGGGGCTTAGTTTCCCTAGACTCACATTCTCACTAATTCGGGCACTCTATCTCACTTGCAGCTCACCCCAAGCTTGTTCATTTGCTTGGCTCTCTTTCTTGCCTCACTCACTCAAGTGTTAAGGGAATATGACATTTCACTCCATTTTCCTCAAAGAATGATTCCTACCATAAGCTTGACTATCAACCAAATCTTCACTTTATTAATGAAAACATCTAAGAATCAAGAGGTCTTATTCTTTGGTTGTAATGAGGCCATGGGATCAATTTTCAGGTGGGAATCTCAAAAACAGGAAATTTCAAAAGGCTATACAAACAATCAAGCATTGCAAGGCACGACCTTCTAAAATACCTTTCTTTGGGTTTCAGTTTACTCTTCCACCATTCTTTCATTTTTTTTTTCTACTTCTCATTCCTTTTTGTCATCCCCTTCCCCATTTTTTATTTCTCTTTTCTCTTTTTATTTTATTTTATTGGAGAAGGGTAGATTTTGCAATTCAGGAGAAGTAAAATTTTTTAGATTCCTTTTTTTTTTTTTTTTTTTTCATCATCCCAAACTTTCAACTACATTTTCCAACCCATTTTTGCACAGTACTTTAGAAGGTCCCTCATAAGCATATTTAACACAACATTTCAGGGAACCAAGAAAAGCATGTTATTCATTCAGGCTCAAAATTGGGCAACTAAGGGTAGCATTTACACATTCAAAGCTCAGAAGGCCGGAAAAAAATACCTATTGCCTCAATCATTTTCAAAAATGTTTCCAAAAATTTTCTAGTTTCGAAATGGTTTCAAGTCAAGTTCTAGAGAAAAACAGTCCAAGAAGAAAACACTCTACACAAAGAACGGGGGCAGATTTAGTGAGTGCCCCCTAATGGCTCAAAAGCTCACATTTATCAGTTCAAGAACCAGAGAGAACACAAATCCATAGAAACACATGCTAATCATCAACTATCCAAGAACATCTCAAGCATATTTAATGAAGCCATATCACAAGAATATAAAATCAAGGTCCAAAAATTCACTATCACAGAAAACTTGGCACTTAGCTCTCACAATCAGATGCTCAATCTAAGCAGGGGTAACCGAATCATGCGATCATGCAACTTAAGCCTATATGAATGCAATATTTACAATGCATATATGGATGCAATATTTACAATGCAAGAAAAGAAGAGTACCCCTACCCCAAGCTTAAAGACTTACATTGTCCTCAATGTAAATAATTAAGCTTAGAGAGGGGAGAAAACTGGAACAACTCACAAGGTGGTAGTGGTGCTGAATCACATGCTTTCTGGTTTTGTTTCCTCTTGCCCTTCTTCTCCTCCTTCCTTCAACATCTGGAATCACTCAACAAACTATTAACAAACCTCTTGAGCTTCTCAAATTATTCAAGAGGGGAAATCAAAAACAAAAGAGAAGATGAAAATTATATAAAAAATAAAGATTGGGTTGCCTCCCAATAAGCGCTTCTTTAACGTCACTAGCTTGACGGATGATTTCTAAGATGGTGCCTCAAGAGGGATGGAGACTGCCTGACGATTAAAATCTCCTCCAAGGTAGTGCTTGAGCCTGTGCCCATTTACAGTGAAAGTATTTCCGATGATGGATTTTCCAATTCAACTGAACCAAACGGAGAAACCGACTTGACATAGAATGGGCCCGACCATCTTGATCTCAATTTGCCCGGGAAAAACTTGAGTCTTGAGTTGAACAAAGAAACCGATGGCCTTCTTCAAATTGCTTGGGAAGAATGTACTTATCATGCCAGAACTTGGTTCTTTCCTTGTATATCCTGGTACTCTCATAAGCCAAGAGTCGGAACTCATCTAACTCATTCAATTGAAGCATCCTTCTGTCCATGGCCAGCCTTGTATCAAAGTTTAGGGCCTTCACTGCCCAAAAAGCACGGTGTTGTAGCTCTACCGGAAGATGACATGATTTCCCGAACACCAATTGGTAAGGTGACATACCAATAGGCGTCTTATAAGCAGTCCGATAAGCCCAAAGTGCATCATCAACTTTCTTCGCCCAATCCTTCCTTGCATTGTTCCGTGTTTTTTCCAAAATTCTTTTCAACTCCCGGTTGGACAATTCCACTTGCCCTTTGGTTTGGGGATGGTATGGTGTGGTAACTTTGTGGTTCACCCCAAACTTGGCAAGCACCGCATTAAACTCCTTATTGCAAAAGTGGGTACCCCCATCACTTATGATAGCTCTAGGGGTCCCAAACCGGGTAAAAATATTCTTCCTCACAAAACTGATCACAGTTCTTGCATCATCCTTCAAAGTTGGCACAGCTTCCACCCACTTGCTCACATAATCTCTGCCACCAGGATGTACTTGTTGTTGTAAGACGACGGGAAAGGACCCATGAAGTCAATCCCCATACGTCAAAGAGCTCTACTTCCAATATACCCTTTAAGGGCATCTCATTTCTCTTGGAAATACTGCTTAGGTCCTCCGGCATTTATCACAATTCATCACCCAAGCTCGGGAGTCCTTGAAAATAGTGGGCCAAAACAACCCGCTTTGCAAAATCTTCATCGCGGTCCTCTCACCACCAAAGTGTCCTCCATAGGGTGAGTTGTGGCAGTGGGTCAACACCCCATTAATTTCTTCTTCAGGTATGCACCTCCTCAGAATTCCATCTGAACCCCTTTTGAAAAGATACGGCTCATCCCAAATGTAGAACTTGGCATCATGAATGAGCTTCTTCCTCTGTTGCGCATTGAAGTCCTTAGGAATTTTATTGGCCGCCTTGTAATTTGCAATATCCGCGAACCAAGGTGCCACTTGCACCACAAACAACTGTTCATCTGGGAACTCCTCTTGAATTGGCAACTTTGCTTCTGCTTGGACCTCTGCTTGTGGAAGCCTGGACAAATGGTCGGCTACCACATTCTCCACTCCTTTCTTGTCCTTTATTTCCAAATCAAATTCTTGGAGTAGCAGTATCCATCTAATAAGCCTTGGCTTAGCATCCTCAATAAACTTCTCATTCATATCAGAAAATATGGAGAGCATGCACCTTTGAAAAGTGGCGGGTGCATTGCACAACCCGAAAGGCATTCTCCTGTATGCATAGACTCCATAAGGGCAGGTGAAAGCAGTCTTCTCTTGGTCCTCCGGGTCAACCACAATCTGGTTATACCCGGAGTATCCATCAAGGAAACAATAGAAAGCATGGCCCGCCAACCTCTCTAGCATCTGATCAATGAAGGGTAATGGAAAGTGGTCTTTTCTAGTGGCCTCATTCAGTCTTCTGTAGTCAATGCATACCCTCCATCCAGACACGGTCCTGGAGGGAATAAGTTCATTCTTTTCATTCGCCACCACCTGTCATCCCCCCCTTTCTTGGCACAACTTGGACCTAGGACTCACCCATGGACTATCGGAGATGGGATAGATAATGCCCGCATCCAACAACTTCACAATCTCCTTCCTCACAACTTCCTTCATATTCGGGTTGAGTCTTCTTTGCGGTTGCCTAACCGGCTTGAATTTTTCCTCCACACGGATTTTGTGCATGCAGAAGGAGGGGCTTATCCCTTTCAAATCGGACATAGACCATCCAATCGCAGATTTGTGCTCCCTAAGCACCCTCAACAGCTTCTCTTCTTCCAATGAATTTAACCCACTCGATGATAACCGGGAATGAAGAGTTCATCCCCGAGGAAGGCATAACGGAGATGGGACGGCAATTCCTTCAACTCTAGCACCGGTGGGTCACCCTTGTCTTCAATTCTCACATCTTCCACCACTTTGTCTTCATCGGTATTCCACAACCGGACAAGCCTCCGAGAGATTTAATCATGAGATCAACTTCTTCGCACATACTCCTTCTTCTACATCCTCTACCATTAGAGCGGCTTCTAACGAATCTTCAAACTTCGGTGCAAACTCTTGTCGGCTAATGAATCAATGAGGTCCACTATCATGCATGTGTCCTTGTCGCTTGGGTGTTTCATCGCTTCAAACACATTAAAGGTGACCTTTTCGTCTTGTACCCGAAGCACCAATTCCCTTGATTGACATCGATCAAGGCTCTACTGTTGCTAGGAATGGTCTCAGAAGAATCGGAGGAGTATCACCATCTTCACCATATCTAACACCACAAAATCTGCTGGAAAAATGAACTTATCTACCTTCACCAACAAATCCTCCACAACACCATAGGGATATGTAATTGAGCGGTCCGCTGATTGAAGAGAAATTCCTGTTGGTTTTACTTCACCAATCCCGACTTCTTGAAAATGGAGAGCGGCATCAGATTAATACTTGCCCCTAAATCGCACAATGCTCTCCCTATGTTCGAGATGACCTATAGTGCATGGAATAGTGAAGCTGCCCAGGGTCCTTCATTTTTCTTGTGAGCTTCCTTTGAAGTATAGCGCTGCACTCTTGATAAGCATAACTGTCTCCTCCTTCCACCTTCTTTTGTTCGTAAGGATTTCCTTCATGAATTTTGCGTAGGAAGGCATCTCTTGTAGAGCTTCAGCAAAGCGGGATGTTTATTTGTAGCTTTTTGAATACATCCAGGAACTTAGAAAAGCTGCTGATCTTTTGCTTCTTTCTTCAACCGTTGGGGAGTACGGGATTCTCGAAATATGGGGGCAGCTCCTTGGGATTATCGGCCTCTTCCGAATCTGTCTTCTGGTCTTCTTCTTTGCAAATTCTTCATCAACCAGTTTCTCCTCTGTGGTTCTTGACTTCTACATCAATAGGATTAGAGGTAGTACCTTGGGAAGTTCCAGTTTCTTCATTGTTTACCTCTTCAAATTGCCCCTTGTCAATTCCAGCATCACTTGTCTTCTCTTCCTTATCTTTTTCTTGTGGACTTAACATTCTCCCACTTCTTGTAACAATGGCCTTACAATCTTCCCTTGGGTTCTTCTCAGTATCCCAGGGCGGTTGTCCCGAGGTCTCTCTGCCATCTGCCTTGCTAGTTGGCCCATTTGATGCTCCAAGTTCTTGATTGAAGCATTCTGATTCTTTATAGTCTCTTGAGTAGCTTGCATGAACTGGCCTAGAAGGTTCTCCAATTTGCTTGAACTCTCTTGAGGAGGCTTTGCCTGAGTATTTGAACTTTGCCCTTGTCTCCAACTAAAGTTGGGATGATTGCGCCACCCCAGATTGTAGGTGTTGGAGTAGGGATCATTTCTAGGCCCTTGGTTGCCCATATAGTTTACCTCTTCTTGTCCCGAGCTTCCAACCACATTGATCTCACAGTTTCCATTTGCATGGTTGCCTCCACAGAAATCACACACTGAGGCACCTTGAATTTGAACAGCTTGTACTTGAGAGTTCTGCAGTTGAACCGACCCCAGTTGTTTGGTAAGAATAGCCATTTGTGCCTTGAGGGCACCAATTTCATCCAGCTCTAGAACACCTCTATCGACCATTGATCGAGAACTAGGCATTTGATAGTCATTGTTAGCCATGTTCTCAATCAAGTCCTTTGCTTCTTAGGTGTCTTTTGACTCAATGTACCTCCCTGCAGCCGCTTCAATCATACTTCTTGAATTCCTGTTGAGCCCATTAACAAAAGTTGCGACTCTTTGCCATGTCTCTAGTTCATGATTTGGACAAGCTGTGTGAGTAAAGACTTGAACCTCTCCCCAGGCTTCATATAGTGACTCACCATCCCTCTGTGCAAAGGCATTGTTCTCTGACCTCAGCTTAATCATTCTTGACGGAGGGAAGAATCGAGATAAAAACTTCTTCGACTAAGTCGTTCCAGGTGATGATGCTTCCATGAGGATGAGATTGAAGCCATGCCTTGGCTCTATCCCTCAAAGAGAAAGGGAAAAGCCTTAACCGAATGGCCTCATCGGAGGCTCCATTTAACTTGATGGTGTCACACAGCTCAATGAAGGTACCAATGTGAGCATGAGGATCTTCACTCTCCAACCCTCCAAATTGGTTTTGCTGCACAAGGTGGAGAAGTGAGGCCTTGATTTCGAAATTATTGCAGGCCACTGCAGGTCTCACAATCGGAGTTCCACATCTATCAACTCTAGGGGAAGTGTAGTCCCCCATTGTTCTCCTTGGTGCATTCTCTTCCGCCATGGTGACAAATTTGCTATTTCAATTTGTGGTTCTTGCACACTAGGTAACTCAACTTGTTGCTCTTGTCTACTAGAAGATGCTCTTTCTCTGTTCTGTCTTGCCTTGGTTTTCTTTCTATTCCTTCTGCAGAGTCTCTCGATCTCAGGTTCGAATTGGAGTACACCTGGGTCGATTGTACCTCGCATACACTGAACAAACGGAGTAGCACAGAACAAAACGAAAAAACAGCACTTGCAGAAATTCACAGCGAGAGATACGGAAATTAAGAACGAAAAACACAAAGAGGAAAAAAGAAAAAATAAAATGCCTAAATTAGGAGTCCCCTTTGGTACTCGTGATATTGGCACACCGATCCCCGACAACGGTGCCAAAAACTTGACACGTGACTCGGCAAGTGTCTTAGGTTCGTTGCAAGTAATAAAAACGGTAAAGACCGGATATCGTTCTCAGGGATCGTGGACAATTACCACTTCGCAAATTTGACTACTATCTAGGCGATCGAATTTTGGATTGAAGGTTGTTCTAACATCTAGCAAACAAACAAGAAGAAAATATTTTTGTTCTTTTTGGATTTTTCTCAAACAGTTGATGTGAAAACAGAGAGATAAATAACAATGAGATAGAATTGCTGGGGTTAAACTAAGCTAATCCTCCCTTGGTTGTTATGAAATGATAACTAACACAGTTCCTAGTTCTAATATGACAATCAAGTCTTTTCAGAGATACTCAAGCCTAATTCCTTAGGTGCATTGAGCCTAAAATCCCAAGTTAAACCCTAATTCCTTAGGTGGATTAACCTGAGATTTTGCATTAAGTAAAGACTTATAAGATTGCAAGCACCTCAAGACCTATTCCTAGGCTCATGAACTACCCGGCATTTGATTCATGAGCAAGCTCTAACACCAACCTTCCAGTTATCTATTAAAGCAACTAATCATTCATAGGGTGATCAAGCCTAAGAAAGCATTAAGCATGGAATCAAACACTCATAAAGAACAAGGAAACTGTATTAAAATCAAATCATTTTTACAACCAAATTCAGATAGCAATAGTCTAACCCCAACAAAGGGGAGTTTAGTTACACATAATTGAAAACAAAACAAAAGAGAGAATTACAGAGATGAACAAAGGGGAGAGCTCCATGGAATGATGCACACAGCCACAGCAGCAGAGGATTTTCTTTAGGGTTTTCTGAATGAATCTTCTTCTGTTCTGCTCAGTTTTTCTAGTACTCGTGGCCGGTCACGGCCGTGATAGCCATCACGGCCAGGCCGTGATGGTTTCTGACTTGGCACCGCTTCATTTACTGATTCATCACGGCCGTGATACACATCACGGCTAGGCCGTGATCGTCTCTGACTTTTCCAACTGATTTATCATGGCCGTAATATCCATCACGGCTAGGCCGTGATCGTCTCTGACTTTTGGAGATCTGGCACAGCTGACACGTCACGGCCGTGATAGCCATCACGGCTAGGCCGTGACAGCTTCTGACTTTTGGCTCAATTCTTTCTTCACTCATCGCTCCTCACGGTAGCCGAGAGGCCATCACGGCTAGGCCGTGATACTCTCTGCTTGGCTCAATTTCTTATCTTTCAAAGCTCTAAGTCATCCAAGCTTCATACTTGCTAATTCTTGGGCATTTAATCATGAATATCTGCAAAACAACACACAATACCACCTTATCTGTTCCAAAGGAAAAACTAAACAAAATAAACACTAAAATGGCCTAACTATATGCAAATGCATGCAGAAATGTACATGGAAAATGAGGTGAAATCACACTCATCACTTATGCTAAGCAAATTGTGTCTTAATCCTTTAACCATAAGAACATTAGATATATAAGGAAGAGGGGGTTTACCACCAATAGTACCAATTCCTATAACTTTCCCTTTCTGATTCCCTCCGAAGGCAACGTGTCCTCTTTTCTTAAGTTGGAGGTCTAGGAACATAGACTTTTCTCCTGTCATATGACACGAGCAGCCACTGTCCAGGTACCAGCAGTGATGTTTTCTTTGTCCCGTTGAGGACATCTGTAACAAAAATTATTTGATCTTTAGGTACCCATATTTTTCTGGGTCCTTTTCTGTTAGTTCTAGGAGTCTATGAAGACTTCCTTTTATTCTTATGGATGCACTTAGGCATAACATGTCCAGTTTTTCCACAGAAGTTACAAACAGGTGTAGATTTGGTTATAGTTGACTTAACAGATACTGTAGAAGCTTTAGTTGATACTTTATGATGTGACTGATGGACATATCCAATACCTTCTTTGTTAAGAGAGTGCCTCTGACTGCCAAGTAGCTTAGTCAGATTGTCTCTACCATTAACAAATTTGGCAAGATCAGAAGTGAGCTCTTCCACTTTCTGTTGAAGTTTTTCAACTTCTTCAAATGGCGATGTTTCACTTGAGATCTTAGATTCATTAGACTTTTCAGTCTTCAGCTCATTGTTTTCTTTAGCCAGCTTCTCGCACTCTTGAGATTTCTGTTTATGCTCACTGGTGAGCTTTACATACTCTTTCTTGAGGGATTTGAAGGCTTTAGATAAGTAGTTGGATTCCTCCATCAACTCCCCATAGGCATCAAGTAATTCCTCATAGTCAGGATGTACCTCATCGTCAGAGTCTGAGTCAGTGTTGGCCATCAAGCAGAGATTGACTTCTTCCTCTGTTTCTTCATCAGAAGATGTTGACTCCAGATCCTCCCAAGTAGCCATCATTCCTTTCTTCTTCTTCTTGAAGAATTTCTTAAAAGGGGCCTTCTTGAGTTGATGACATTCAGCCTTGATGTGACCAGGCTTCTTGCACTCATAGCAAACAATTGGACTTTTGTCTGTTGAGGTGGATTCTTTGAAGTTCTTGTCCTTGTTGAACCTTCTGAATGGCTTATCCCTCTTGAACTTCTTTTTCTGTAGGAGAAGCTTTATCTTCCTGGTCAGGAGAGGCAATTCTTCATCACTCTCAGAATCCTCGAGTTCTGATAGGTCAGCATCACTGGATGACTCATCTGCCTTCAGAGCCTTGGAAACTTTTGCTGACTTTTGATCAGCTTTCAGAGCAATTGACTTGCTCTTCTTTGGTGCAACTTCATCTCCAAGTTCTTGCTCATGAACAGTGAATGTTCCAAGAAGTTCATCCATAGTCAAGGTAGTGAGATCCTTGGCTTGAGAGATAGCAGTGACCAAAGGTCTCCACTGCTTAGGTAAACTTCTCAAAATCTTTCCAACCTTCTCAGTATTGGTATAGACTTTGCCAAGAGATTTTAAACTATTGACTATAGTTTGAAATCTTCCTATTATTTGAGCAACAGATTCTCCTTCCTCCATGACAAACAGTTCATACTTTCTGACAAGTATGGGAATCTTTGACTCTTTGACTTTGGTTGTACCTTCATGTGTAACAGCTAAGGTGTCCCATATTTCTTTGGCAGAGTCACAAGCACATACCTTCTCAAACTCCTCCGGACTGAGAGCACAAATGATGTTATATCTAGCTTTGTGGTTCAGCTCCCATTTTGTCTTTTATGCAGTAGTCCACTGAGCTTTTAGTTTGTCAGTGTTATCATCATTCTTGGGAATGAATGGACCATCTGTAATGACATCCCAAAGATCAGAGTTTGTAGATAGAATGAACCAATGAAATCTATCTTTCCAATAGTTGTAGTTTCCTCCATTGAAGTAAGGAGGTCTGGTTAGGGAAGCTCCTTCAGTCTGGTGACTTCCACTAGAACTAGCTCCAGCAGTCATGTCTATTCTTCAGGACCTTTTACATCTACACTGTTAGATGCTCAACCCAGAGGCTGAGCTCTGATACCAACTGAAATAGACAACTATAAACACGAGAAGGGGGGTTGAATTGTGTTTATCAGAATTTAAACAAGGTTGAAATCTTTTTGCATACAGAATCTAGGTTTGGACTAGTGGAAGGATACAGGATGGACGGGTGACATTTGGCAAACACACCACTTGATAGACGTAAGAAAACTAAAGCAACTAAAGAGTTTAAGGAAAGAGAGATTGACACAGTTATTTATCCCGGTTCACTCTTCAAAGCAAAGAGCTACGTCCAGTCCTTGGCAGCACCAAGATTTATCCACTATAACTGATCAGGTTATAGACTCAAGTATTGTTTGCACACCTAGCCTCTTCAGGCTCGAGACAAGTATTCTTTGCACACTTAGCCTCTTCAGGCTCACTCAGGTTTGTTTGAGAGATTTTGTTTGTAATAAATACAACTTCCCACAGACAGATCTTTCACTAATACTCAGAGAGTGGTTTAAATGTAAAGCTTAGGAAAGTTTGCGTAATAACTTCAAATGATCGAAGAATACAGAATGAATGAGTGAAGATATTAATGCGCAGAGTAATGGCTCTTTAATGCTATGTGTATTCTCTCTTATCTGTGTTTCATCTTCAATGACTTCTGTATTTATGGTCTTCAAGCATTTAGGATCTGTTAGAGACGTTCCCTCAGATGTTGGCTTCTAGCAGAACTTCATTAAATGCAATAGAGTCGTTATGGGCAGCCATTAATGCAATAGGAACGTTGGTTGTACTTTAACATGAAGGATCATGGCTTTATGCATCATGATACAGCCATATCAGAGTTGTGCAGAGAGCTTTTTGTACTTTACTGAGTACAATTCCCTTTTCGTGTAAGGACCAGAGGTATTAGGGAATAAAGCATGTTGGAAGCATTCTTTAACTGGTCTTTGGTACTGATATCCGAGGCTGCTTGAGAGAGTAACTTCTGACTTTTCTTGATTCTGGTTCTTGAAATAAGATTCTGATAATTCTAAGAGAATTCGCGTTCATAGGATAAGCGCGTCCATCTTGAAAATAGCTGCGTCCATCTAGCCATTTAAGATTTTACATTCGGGCTAGTAGACGAGCTCCAAATGCTATGTCATTGGACGGATACTCCTTTAACTGGCTGAACGTAACCTAGTAGACGAGCTCCATATTAAGGACTCAGCAAGTCCAAAGACTTGTGTGGACGAGCGCTTTTGTTACCTTAGTGGACGAGCACTTCTATCACTTCAGCAGACGAGCGCTTCTATCGCTTCAGTAGACGAGTTCCTCTATCACTTTAGTGGACACTGGCTTTTATCACTTTAGTGGACGCTGGCTTTTATCACTTAAGTGGATGTTGAATTTTATCACTTTAGTATTGGACATGAGATTCTATCACTTGCGTTGGACGTGAGCTTCAATCACTTCAGTGTTGGACGTGAGTTTCTATCACTTGTGTTGGACGTGAGCTTCTATCACTACAATGTTGGATGTGAGCTTCTATCACTACAGTGTTGGACGTGCGTTTCAATCACTTGCGTTGGACGGATGATTCTATCACTTACGTTGGACGGATGATTCTATTATTTATGTTGGACGGATAATTCTTACAGTTTTAATCTGCACACTAGATTGACAGGTTAGTAACTAGTATGAAGGTTAATTAAATCATTAACCAATGTTTAGTTCTCATCAAAACTTAGGGAAATGCACATCAGACATTTTAGAGACTTAACAACCATCTCTCTTGAAGAAGTGCAGTCAGCTATCCAGACTAAGGAACTTTAGAAAAGGCAAGAAATCAAGAATGACAACAATGCAGAAGGGCTGAATGTTGTATGGGGTAGATCAGAGAATAGAAGCTACAAGGGAAAAAATAGATCAAAGTCCAAGAACAAGTCACAAATCAAGTATAAATGCTTTCATTGTCACAAGAAAGGACACTTTAAGAAGAATTGTCCTGAAAGAAGGAATAAAGATGCAAAGAATTCTCAAGAACCAGGTGATGCTGCTATAGTTACTGATGGATATGATTCAGCAGAGGCCCTGGTAGTTTCAAATACTGAAATAGAGAAAGATTGGGTATTGGACTCTGGCTATACCTATCATATGTGTCCAAGAAAGGATTATTTTGAAACCATAGACATGAAGGAAGGTGGAGTTGTGCTGTTAGGCAACAACAAGCCTTGTAAAGTACAAGGTATGGGTTCAATAAGATTGAAGATGTTCAATGGGCAAGAAACTCTACTTCGGGGAGTCGGGTATGTACCAGAACTCAAAAGAAATCTCATATACATAAACATGTTTGAAGCCTAGGTTATACTACTAATATTGAACATGGAACTATGAAAATCACTAGTGGAAATCTGATAATTGCTAAAGGAATAAAAAGGAATGGTTTATATATACTTGATGGTTGTACTATAATCGCTCAAGCTGTTGTAGCTAGCCAAATGCTAATTGACAAAACCAAATTATGGCACATGAGGTTAGGACATGTAAGTGAAAAGGGTTTAATAGAATTAGCAAGGCAAAACTTACTAAATGGTGATAAAATAGACAAGTTAGAGTTCAGTGATCACTGCATATTAGGAAAGGCACAAAGAGTTAAATTTGGCATAGGATTGCATGTTACAAATAGACCTTTTGAATATGCACATTCAGACCTTTGGGGTCCAGCGAGGACTATGACTCATGGTGGAGGATTATATTTCCTCACCATCATTGATGATTACTTTAGGATAGTGTGGCTCTATGTTTTGAAAAATAAGAGTGACACTTTTGGAAAATTTAAGGAGTGGCACACTCTCATGGAGAATCAGATGGGAACAAAGCTGAAACATTTGAGAACTGACAATGGTCTGGAGCTTGTGTCAGAACCGTTTAATAAGTTTTGCAGGGAACATGGAATTAAAAGACATAGGACTGTTACAGGAACTCCTCAACAGAATGGATTGGCAGAGAGAATGAACAAGACAATCCTTGAGAAAGTAAGATGCATGCTGATAAGTGCTGGAATGCCAAAAAGCTTCTGGGGTGAAGCAGCTACCACTGCTGCACACTTGATTAATAGGTGTCCTTCCTCTTCAATAGGCTTTAAAACACCTATGGAATTATGGAATGGAAAACATGCAGACTACTCAACACTGAGGATATTTGGTTCTCTAGCATTTGCTCATGTCAATCAAGACAAGCTTGGAGCCCGTGCAATCAGATGTGCATTCATAGGATATCCTACTGGAATCAAAGGATTCAAACTATGGAGAATGGAACCTGGTGAACCTAAATGCACAATCAGTTGGGATGTTGTCTTTGATGAAACTAGAATGTCCATGATGACTAAGGAACAAGAAGGAACAGGCAGCAAAGCATGCATATTAGATAATGCTCAGGTTGAGGTGGAGTTACCTCTTAATCAAGCTAATGAAACCAGAATTCAACCTGAAGAAGCAGCTGAATATCAGCAACCTGAACCAATTGCAAATGACTACAACTTGGTCAGGGATAGAGATAGAAGAATCATAGTTCCACCAAGGAGATTTGGATATGCAGATCTCATCTATTATGCTCTAAATGTTGCTGATGAAATACAGGACAATGAGCCTAGCAATTTCAGAGAAGCACTGGAATGTAAAGATAGCGATAACTGGATGGCAGCAATGGCAGAAGAGATGAACTCTCTTGAAACGAATAGGACCTAGGAGCAGGTTGATCTACCAAGGAATCAAAGAATGGTAGGCTGCAAATGGATTTACAAAAGGAAGGAAGGTGTTCCCGGGGTTGAAAAAGCCAGGTTCAAAGCAAGGCATTTTTCCAAGGGATTCACCCAACTTGAAGGAGCTGATTTCAATGAAATCTTATCACCTGTAGTTAAGCACTGCTCAATAAGGATCATGTTGTCCATTATTACTCAGTATGACCTTGAATTAGAGCAACTTGATGTTAAAACGCTATTTCTTCATGGAGACCTTGAAGAAACCATATACATGCAGCAACCAGAGGGTTTCACTAAAGGCAATGATAAGGTTTACTTGTTGAAGAAATCTTTATATGGCCTAAAGCAACCTAGGCAATGGTACAAAAGATTCGATGACTTTATGATAAAAATGGGATTTCAAAGATGCAATTATGATAGTTGTGTGTATATCATGAAAAGAAATGAGGAATTATTTCTGCATTTGCTACTGTATGTAGATGATATACTCATAGCCAGTTCATATAAAAGTGAGATAGAAAGACTCAAATCAGAACTGAATTCCGAATTTGAAATGGAGCTTGGTGAAGCCAAGAGAATCCTAGGCATGGAGATCAGCAGAAACAGATCTAAAGGAGAGTTGTTCTTATCTCAGGAAAGCTACTTAAAGAAAGTTGTTGAGAGGTTTAGAATGCATGAATCTAAACCTGTCACAACTCCTTTGGGGTAAAATGATAAACTCTCTTCACAGCAAAGTCCAATTACAGATGAATAGAGGACTCGAATGGCATCAGTACCATATGCTAGTGTAGTTGGCAGCACAATGTATGGCATGGTGTGCAGTAGACCAGACTTAGCTCATGCTGTGAATGTAGTAAGCAGATTCATGGCAGATCCAGGGCCAACACATTGGGGAGCATTGAAATGGATTCTAAGATACTTAAAGGGCACTTTATCTTCTGGACTAAAGTATAAAAATAAGCTACAACCTGAAGATGCAATCAAAGGATTTGTGGATTCAGACTATGCTGGAAACATTGATACAAGGAAGTCTTTGTCTGGATATGTTTTCACTCTATATGGAACTGCAATCAGCTGGAAATCAGTTCTTCAATCAGTTGTGGCTTTGTCAACAACTCAGGCAGAATATATTGCTCTTACTGACGGTTTCAAGGAAGCTATATGGTTGAAAGGCATGCTTGGTGAACTTGGAATCACTCAAAACAGTATCACAGTTTTCTGTGATAGTCAAAGTGCAATTCATTTGTCAAAACATCAAGTCTACCATGAGAAATCAAAACACATAGATGTAAGACTCCATTTTATCCGGGATGTTATTGAAGCTAAGGAGATTTTGGTGGAGAAGACAGCATCATAGGAAAACCTGCAGATGCTCTCACAAAGTCCCTCCCTTAGGCCAAGTTCAATCACTGCTTGGACCTGATTGGACTTTGTGGAAAATAAAAGGAATTTAGTGGGAGAAGCAGCAGCATGTGAACTATGATGGAAGCTCTCTGATTTAAGAGACAAGGTGGAGAATTGTGAATGAAGCATCTCAGAGATCAGTTATAAATTAGTTAGTAAGTTTGGTTAGTAGCTGGCCACAACTGTCTATAACTATAACTAACTTGGCTATCCTTTTCTAGCTCAATTGTAAATGGTTCCTATCTATATAAGCAGCATGTCATTGCTGCTATAGGAAGACTTTTATCATCCGTGAGAATTCTATTGTGAAAGATCAGAGAGGAAACAAAGAAAGATTATGGAATTGATAGAAAAATATAGTGTGAAAGGCTTGGGGTTATTTATGTATAAGTCAGTGTTGAGGGTAGAGATAAGGAGCCAAGGAACTATATTGTAAGGCTTGATCTTTGTTGAGGAATCACTAGTGTGAAACTGCTCCTCCCCGTGGACGTAGGTCATAGTTATATGACCGAACCACTAAATCTTGGTGTCACTCTCTTTCCTTTCCTTTTACTTAGCTGTGCTTGTATTAATTTCCTTTACTTTCTGAATTTTGTCTTCTGCTAGCATTCTTTGTACTGTGTGTGTTCTTGGTACTGTGTTTGTGTGTTATTGGTTGCAGTTCTTTGCTTTACAAAAGCCAAATGCCATAAGTACGGTGAATTCCTAAAAACAATGTTCTAAAAAACTTCTTCCTCGACAATATTATTTGTTGTTGAACACCAGTGACTTTTGTCATCATAAAATTTTCAAATCATTCCATTTAAATCCGGCAATAGAATTGGTGAGTAAAACCATATATTAGAAAATATGACCCAATAAGAGAGAACGATTATCCTTGACTTTTGTTAATAATCATTACAAAACAAAATGTTATAGAAATTGCCTTCTTCCAAATTTCAAAGGAACTCCAGAATTTAGTTATATTAAATTCTTCCTAGGAATAAAAATCTTGTCTACAATTTGTTTTCCAGTTACATTCTTGCTCCAATTACATTTTTACCCAATCTTCTATAATTAGCCTTGTTACATTCTTGTTCCATTATAAAGATTTACACTTTGATCAATATTTCAAAGGAGCATAATTAGAATGCCTTATGATCAAAATGTGATTAAGAAGGATTTGAATCCTCTAAAGTGAACTTGCTTCTAAAGTAAAAAAACAAAGGTATATCCACTATTGATTTGATAAAGTGCATAAAACATATTAACTCACTAAACGATTCAAGGGTAAATCACCTTAAAAGAGTTAAATCTGATTTGGAATGCCTGAAACCTTAATCTTATTCAAGAGTTCAGCTGTAAACCATTCTCATTGAATGCCAACATCTTCATCTGCTACATAAAAAGAATCTAAATTTAGACAATACTTTTCTTCTCCAGGGATCAATGATAGAATGAATTCAATTACTTTCTCCACAACTTCAAGCGTTAGAATATAAAATCAGCTAATGCTTGCTATATAGAATAGACGCCATCAAACAGCATCAACACCCTTCCTTGAGATTTTTTATGAAGACTCCAAGTTACTGTCTGAATGTTGCAAATTTAGCTCTTGAACTAGCTTGATTTCGAAAATAACGAACTAGCTTGATTTCATGATTTTGAACAGCTTCACTATGGCCTATTTTCACGTGAACGTGCTTGGTCTAATTTTTAATGTGGAACTAGATTTTCAACAATAGCAACATTTTATTTTTTGGTGAAGGTTTTGGTGCACCACTCACCAAAATAGTGTAGTGGTGCACCACCCAAGTCTATTTATTTTGCCACTTGAGAGTTAGTTGACTTTTCAACTCA
This sequence comes from Sophora flavescens, assembly GCA_030762895.1. Classification (NCBI taxonomy): domain Eukaryota; kingdom Viridiplantae; phylum Streptophyta; class Magnoliopsida; order Fabales; family Fabaceae; genus Sophora; species Sophora flavescens. The sequence goes on from CM061066.1 coordinate 121,914,499, forward strand.
TTCCATTCCCCACCTTCTGACATTTTGACTAACCCAAATGACAAAATGAATGAGTCACATTTTGTCACTTGGGTGGTACACCAATATACCATTTTGATGAGTAGTGCACCTTACACTATGCCTTATTTCTCATAACAATTAATGTCAATAGCTTCTTGCTATTGTATCCTAAAACCCCTCATAAAATTCCTCAACCAAATAGCTTGGTTTGTGGCTGCAGCGGTGTCTACACATTCAGCCTTAGCTGTAGATTGAGCAACAATATCTTGTTTCTTTGAATTCTAAGAAAACATCCCACAATCTAAGAAAAATGCATATCCAGTTGTGCTCTTCTTGTCATAAAGGTTTCCATCTAATCACAGTCAACATAGCCAAGCAAATTTCCATTTTAACTCGATATATACAAAATTCCAAGTCTACTAGTATCTTGTCAAGTACCCAACCACTCTTTTTTGCTACTGCAAAGTGTCTTGTTAGCTAGGATTTTGCATGGACCTTGAGAACATACATAAGATCAGGTCAAAATATAGTAAGATAAAAAATTGTTATTTGAACATCAAATTTTGGACACAGTTGGGATGAGATGCTTTCAATGAAGCTTCCATAACGAAGCAAATGGGAGAATAATATGACAAAAAAATTAACAAATATTCCATTTGAGCATAGCTATTAGCTACAACTACAATACCTTCAAGGAAATGAGAAAAAAAAAAAAAAACTGTTGGGTCCACTGTGATGACCTGAGGATCCGTGTTCAGTAGCTTTCCTTTAAGATAATCATTTTCTAACAACTTCTCAAGAACGCTCTTTGACAAAGAGCACAAAAAACGCAAAAAGGAAGATTTTCTATGATTCTTTGACAAAGAGCACATTGTTACAAGATCAAAGTTAAATATATCCCAGGTGTCTTGAACACCTTATGAATGAGAGTGGAAGGCAACTAAAAAAATGTTAAGAAAAGCAGAAAAATTAGAGCACATAACCAGTACTTGGGATAGGGGATCCACTTGTCATTTTTCACACCAACAAAACAAATCAAGAACACACCGAATTTAACGTGGAAAGCTCATTTTAACAATGAGTGAAAAATCATGAAATTCACTCCGAAAAAGAATCCATTATAAAGGATAAATATTACAATATTCTTTGTACATTCTTTTATAAGAGGTATCAGGTATAGTGTATTCTAGTGAAACCCTCTCCTACTACAATTATGGTATGTGACAGTTAATTCTAGTTAACTGAAATTAGTTTAGTTAGTTTCTATTTCTGTTACAGTTAGTTAAATGGATCTTGTGGATGGACACACGATATGAGGTGTGGGCAGACCTCAAATAAAGATTCTATCAAGGAGATATATTCAGAATCTCCCAGTTACAAGAAGAAATCTATGCTCTCAAACAAGGTGATCAAACCATTGCTAGTTATTTTACTCAGTTGAAATCTGTGTGGCTAGAATTAGAAAATTTCAGACCTATACCTTCTTGTAAATGTGATGTTAAACGCAACTGTGATCTTATTCCTATTGTGAAAAACTATAGAGAAGGAGACTATGTCATTAGATTTTTAAAGGGGCAAAATGAACAATATTCAGCAGTCAAGTCCCAATTCATGTTAATGGATCCACTTCCCCCTGTAAACAAAGCATTTTCTATGCTAACACAGCAAGAAAGAGAGTTTCTTGGTGGCATTGAGGAGCATAAATTTGCTTCTAATGTCATTGAAGGCAATTACTCCACAAGAGGCAGAGGAAGGGGAAGAGGAACACGTGGCCAATTTAGTGGCAATTCTAGCAGAGGAAACACAGGAAGGGAAAACAAGAATAGTTCTTATTGTGGCAGGACTGGCCACACAGTGGATATATGCTATAAAAACATGGTCCCCCCCCAAATTACAAGAAAAACAATGTTAGTTGTGCTGTTGAAGATGAAGATTTTGATGATTATCGAAGTGTTGCTTCACACAAAAGTGATACAGTGGCTGGCCAAATGGGGTTCACAGTTCACAGTTGAGCAGCACAAAGTTTAAAGGTTGGATTCTTGACACAGGTGCCACAGATCACATATGTTTCACCTTGTCAGAATTCCAATCTTACAAGAAAATAAAACCAGTGCTTGTGAAATTACCTGATGGAACACAAATTCTCACTCAAATAGCTGGAACCATATTCTTTTCAGATCAATTTTTCTTGAATGATGTTCTTTACATACCTAGTTTCAATTTCAACTTAATATCAGTTTCTAAGTTGATTAAATCTCTATCATGTCAACTCACTTTTTCTAAATCTTCCTGTCATATACAGGACCTCAACTCCTCGAGGACGATTGGTGCAGCTGATCTAAGAGGAGGGCTCTACATTTTGTCAAATTCTAGTTTGTTGTTGTATTCTGATAATAAAGCAGTAAATTCTGCTGTAGATAGGTTTAATTCTGAATCATTTGTAAACAACTTCTGTAAATATGATTCAAATATTTGGCACATTAGACTTAGCGATCTATCAAGCAATAAAATGCAAATCTTGCAGAATTCTTGTCCTTTTGTTAAAGTGTTCCAAAACTGACTTACCTTGTGATGTATGCCATTTTTCAAAACAAAAGAAATTACCTTTTCCAATTAGTCAATCCAAGTCAGTATGATGTTTTGATCTTATTCATATGGATATATGGGGTCCAGTGTCTTTTCCATAGTGTTTGGTCACAGGTATTTTCTTACAGTTATTGATGATAAGTCAAGGCATAAGCATACTTGGTTATTCCTCATGAAGCACAAATCAGAAACTAGTTCACTAATTCAGTCCTTTGTTAATATGGTGGAAACCCAATTTCATGCCAAGATCAAGTGTATAAGATCAGATAATGGCATGGAGTTCAAACTCAACAAGTTTTACAATGAAAAGGGCATTAATCATCAAATGCCATGTGTGGAGACTCCACAACAGAATGGCATAGCTGAAAGAAAACATCAGCATATTATGGGAGTTGCTCGAGCTTTAATGTTCCAATCAGGGTTGCCTAAAATTTTCTGGAACTATGCTGTCACTCATTCAATATACATCATCAACGGGATACCTACAAGGTTCCTAAATAACATGAGTCCTTACCAGGTTCTGCATGATAAATCAGCAGACCTATCTCAGCTAAAGGCATTCGGTTGCTTATGCTTTGCTAGCACACTTACTGCCAACAGCAAGAAGTTTGATAGCAGGGCCAGAAAAGGAGTCTTTCCTGGCTTCAAAACAGGCACTAAAGGCTTCATTATCTATGATCTTGTTTCTAGAGAAACACTTACATCAAGAAATGTCATGTTCTATGAGCAAGTGTTTCCATATGCTACATCCATTAACTCATCAACATCCATTCAACCTACCTCTAACCCACCCTATGAACCAAATTCAGGACCTTACACTTTCCTGGATGACCCTCCATACATACTCCCACAAACACAAATCACTTCCCACAACACAAACCTCCCAGAACCACCACTTGATCCACACAATCCCTCAAGCCAACCCGAAACAGTACCTCCAACCAGAACATCAAATAGACCTAAAAAACCACCCACATACCTTCAAGACTACCATTGCTCCTTAGCCACAAACACTGACCTATCCTCAACACAACCAACCAAATATCCTTCGTCCACTTACATGCCATACAGTAATTTATCCAATTCTCATAAACTTCTCCAGAGCCTTGTCCTCTATCACAGAACCATCTACTTACAAAGAAGCCATGAAGGATCCATGTTGGCAGGAAGCAATCAATGCTGAATTGCAGGTCCTTGAAGCCAACAAAACTTGGAAACTCACTTGCCTCTCACCAGGAAAAAGCACTATAGGATGCAAATGGGTATTCAAGGTAAAGCACAAAGCTGATGGTACAATAGAAAGATACAAAGCAAGGCTAGTTGTGAAGGGAAATACTCAAACAGCTGGCATAGACTATTTGGAAACTTTCAGCCCTGTGGTAAAACTGACTACAGTGAGGGTTTTTCTCTCTTTAGCAGCCACTAACAACTGGTTTCTAGAACATTTAGATGTCAACACAGCATTTCTTCATGGTGATCTTCATGAAGAAGTGTATATGGCTGCCCCTCCAGGTTTACCTACATCCAATCCAAATTTAGTGTGCAAGCTTGAAAAATCACTATATGGACTCAAACAAGGAAGTAGTCAATGGAATGCTAAACCCACAGAAGCACTACTTGCTTGTGGCTATGTTCAGTCAAAGGCTGATTATTCATTGTTTACCAAAAATACTATCACTGGTTTTACAGCTATCTTGGTGTATGTGGATGATTTAGTCATGGCTGGAAATGATCAAACAGAAATTGACTCCATCAAGACAGAATTACACATCAGATTCTGTATCAAAGATCTGGGAAAACTCCAGTTTTTTCTAGGTTTTGAAGTGGCAGGATCAGAAAAAGGCATTGCACTATATCAAAGGAAATATGCTTTAGATTTATTGAAAGACACTGGATTGTGTTAGATATTGTTAGTTAAATAGTTAGTTAATTGGTTAGTAGGGTTAGTTAGGAAGTTAGTTAAGGGAATAAGGCAAGTTGCCTATAAATAGAAGAGTAGAAGTTGAGAGGGGATATCTTGTGAATTGAGTGGAATTGGGGCCTTAGGGCATTTGGGAGGTGCAGACCCTCAAAGTTCTGTAATTTTGTAATGTAATTCAGGGAATTATCCCTATCTTCTATAGTAATAGCATTTGATTCCTATCAACTGGTATCAAAGCTCTTTTCTGGGAGTGGTACATGGTCCATATGATAAGAATGGAATCACGAATTGAAGTTCTTGAGCGCGGAATGGAAGAGCTGAGACGAGATCGCGATGACGATCACGATCGCCAAGAACTGAGGCGAATCGTGGAGGAACAGAAATCAGAAAATCGGAAGCAATTTGATGCGATTTTGGCTCTCCTACAACGAAGTCCCAACAGTATCCACAGCAACAACAACGGAACCCATAGTAACGAGGAGGAAGAAACGATAGGAGAGAAGTCAAGTTGAAAAGGAAACAAATGGTGGAAGCGCGAAACTCTGTTAGGGAAATATTCAAGAATCAAGAATTAGAATCTTGCAATGAGAAAGAAACAGAACAAGGAAAGGAAAAAGAAACAGAGAAAAGGGAAGCGAAACCAGAGAGGGAAACATTCAATGAAGGAGAAAGGGAAGGCATCGAGGTTGCTAGAGGTAATGAGAGGGTTAGCACAGATTGGTTTACCTTGTCATCAGTGGGTCACGATGTCACAGTAGCGGGAGAGAACGAGTCATCGGAGCAAGGGAGGACTGAGAATTGCTGGTCCGCCGTGAGCATAGAAATCGGCGGGGTCGCAAGTGGTCCGGTCAAGAAACGAGAACCAGAACCGCCGAGCCGGGATCGTCATACGGCGGCGGGTGAGGTGCTAGCGGCTGCGAAGAAGGAAGCGCAGGGAAAATCGATGATGGCCGCAAGGAAAAACCCATTCAGCAGCGGCATCCGCCAGAAGAGAGAAACTTCCGATGAGGATAAACGACCGGTCAGGCCACCGCCGGAACTGAGGGACTGTGATGTCCGTGCAGAGGGGGTCGTAGAGTGGGGTGGCGCACTCGCAGTTACGACGATGGCGGAGAACACGCACGCATCTCAACGCCTAATCAGTAGCACCGCCGTTGAGAAGGGAACAAGGACGTCGAGGTACTTAGGCCCGATCAGGCCGTCGCCGCCGCCGAAACCTCCGGACCGTGGCACTCATTGGTGGGTCGTCGGGGCAGGGATGTTTAGTGAAGAGGGAGGCAGCAGCGCACATGAGAGACTGAAGGGCATTAGGGTAAGACTGGCACTTCAGAAATTGGGCCGGTTTGACTTAATGGGGGAAGCCCAATTATTTGTGATGCAGCAATGGGTTATTAGATGTACTGTTGGGGGTGCTATAGTTCATCAATTGGCATTAACTAATAGGCCCATTAATGAAAATTCCTTCATTGTTGGGCTACAACCCAAAACTGAATTGGTTCAGAAGGAAGATAAGTGTGTTAATGAAAGGAAGGTTTGGTATGTATTGGTTGATGCAAATTCATTCATTATCGAGTCCATTTCCCAGAATTCTTTTGATATTGGGTCACAGCCCAAATGTTTAATAGAGGCTGACTCTATAGTTTGTGGACGGAGAGGGCATATGCACGAGGGGCTGTTCAAAAAGACCTTCTTGTTAATTGACCCAGGGGGCAATAGTGCAAAGCAAGGATTGGAGAGTATTCAAGGACTTGTAGCAACCAGAATCATCATGACACTAACATGGCAATGGCCCTTCAGAAGAGAACCACCTCTGTCTGCACTAGTTCCATGGGACCCTGGTGGGACTGGAGACAAGTCCTTCACCTTGAGGACAAGGTGAAAGTTAGGGGGGGAGTATTGTTAGATATTGTTATTTAAATAGTTAGTTAATTGGTTAGTAGGGTTAGTTAGGAAGGTAGTTAAGGGAATAAGGCATGTTGCTTATAAATAGAAGAGTAGAAGTTGAGAGGGGGATATCTTGTGAATTGAGTGGAATTGGGGCCTTAGGGCATTTGAGAGGTGCAAACCCTCAAAGTTCTGTAATTTTGTAGTGTAATTCAGGGAATTATCCCTATCTTCTATAGTAATAGCATTTGATTCCTATCAGATTGCCTGCTTCCAAACCGTTTAGAACTCCAATGGATAGTGCAGCTAAACTTCACAAGAATTCAAGTTCCCCTCTCTCTGATTGCTCTTCATACAGAAGACTCATAGGGAGATTATTGTACTTGACACATACTCGACCTGATATTAGTTGTGTTGTGCTTGAGTCAATATTTGGATTGCCCCACTGATATACACCATCAAGCAGGCCTCAGAGTCCTTAGATACATAAAAGGATCACCAGCCAAAGGTCTCTTTTTCTCAGCTCAAACAGAATCCAAGCTCAAAGGTTTTTGTGATTATGATTGGGTTGCATGCCTAGATACCTGCAGATCAGTAACTGGTTTTTGTTTCTTCCTGGGCTCCTCACTTGTCTCTTGGAAAAGCAAAAAACAGCCAACTGTCTCAAGGTCTTCATCAGAAGCCGAGTACAGGACCTTAGCACAATGGCTGATTTACCTCCTTAAGGACTTGCAAGTGCACAATCCTATTCCAACCATCATCTACTGTGATAACCAGGCAGCCTTACATATAGCTGCAAATCCAGTTTTCCATGAGAGAATTAAGCACATAGAGCTGGATTGTCATTTTGTGAGAGACAAGATTCATGAAGGCACTTTGCACTTAATGCCTGTATCAACCAAAATGCAGATTGCAGACATCTTGACAAAGCCATTGTCACCACTCACCAGGTCCATTCGAAAATCTGCAGTCCAAGCTAAACGAGTCTCTTTCTTATGCACACTGCATCAAGAACTCAGTATTCTTTCTATATCATGTTGCTCAGTTTTAACAATTACACTGCACTAAAGAGTATACCCAGCCAACCAATAACAACCATCCACCAAGATTTACCGTGTGTGTGTGAAAAACAAAATCCACAAATGTTGAAATCCAACCCATACTATATTACACATTACGGACAAAATTTGTAAGATTAACTAAGTAGCATTTTGAACCGTGGTTAAATTTCTCAGAAACTCTACTTTTCACTCACCAATATCACTTGTCAACCAATAACCACCATCCACCAAGATTGACTGTGTAATGGTCTAAGTCATTGTGGAAGCTAACCTACTATGCTACAGTTGAAGCATGCATTCTTCAAATAACCTACCATGAGCCCTGGTTCAGTAATACAAAAATCCTACCTCAGGCTGGCCTAATCAAGAGTTGAAGTAGGTAGTTCACTTTCTAAAATTACGAACAACCTCTAGTTAACATAAATTATGAATTTGTAGTTGATGGGGAGGCTATTGGATGAGTTTGATTTGCTTCAGAGAAGGACTCAGGCGGTGAAGTGTGAACTTGGATGAGGTCGATGCCAAGGTTAATAAATTGGTGCACTAACCCGATAGAATGCCTGAGGCACCATATATAGAGGCCTTCACTGACTTGTATTTCGGTAAATTGAGGTTGCTGTATCAGGGAAAGAATGTGAGAAATTTTCAAAATTCTTAAACGGTTAAATCTAATTAATGGCGCCTAATTGTCATTACTTGGTCGTGTAGCCTAGCGGTAGCGATTTCATTGGTTTGATGCCTTGGTCAGTGTTCGAATCCTATGTCCCTCATTTTTGTTGAATATTATCACTGTTGTTTAACGTTCTGGAAAAATAAAATGATAAAGTGCTGTTGAGCAGATTCGAACCTGGCTCTATGAGGGAAGGGACACATCTGTTGGCCACTAGGCCAACTGATGTCTTGTGACAGTTAATGAACGTTAATACTACTTACTTATGTATGGAATTTGACCGTTTTTTGAAACTTTTGAAGAGTTGTTTCCTTTCACCAAGTGACATGAGTTGGTCTATAAATAAAACCATCTGCATGCAGTAATTGACACGAAAAACTCAGAATCTCTCAACCATTCTTCACTCCAAATCACCTTCTTTTCTCCCTTATGCGCAGAGAGAGTTAAGGAGACTATTGTTCTGTAAACTGCCATTGTCGATACGCTTGGTTTAGGGTGTGCAAACCAAACCAAGGTTCTCCATTGTATCCTGAAGGGGATTCGCCAGTTACACCTGTTGCATCCAATCTACGAGGAGAGATTGGTGGGGGCGAATCGAACATAAAGCCTAGTATCCTCACACGCCTTGGAGATTGCGCATTACCATTATTTTCTTCTTCTTTGTTGCAGATCCATACCCCATTTACTAACAATCTTTAGGTTCGATTTCTGTAATAATGGCTGCAACATTGAAGGAGATGACTTCTGAGTTTATGAAACTTGAGAGGTTCGAAGGCGGAAACTTTCATCGTTGGCAAAAGAAGATGCACTTCCTTCTTACAACATTGAAGGTGGCCTATGTGTTGAACACACCAAGACCAGAGGAAAGAGAAGATGAGACCATCAATGAGACTCGTGAGAGGAACAAGTGGGTTAATGATGACTACATTTGCATGGGGCATATTTTGAATGGCATGACCGACTCATTGTTCGATGTGTATCAAAATGCGGGATCCTCCAAAGAACTATGGGAGAAACTTGAGGCAAGATACATGATGGAGGACGCAACAAGTAAGAAATTTCTTGTTAGTCGTTTTAATAATTATAAAATGGTTGATGGTATGCCTATCATGGAACAAATGCATGAAATTGAACGTATTCTCAATAACTACAAACAACATAATATGCATATGGATGAAACCATCATTGTCTCCTCAATCATTGACAAACTTCCTCCTTCATGGAAAGACTTTAAAAGAAGTCTTAAACATCTAAAAGATGACATTTCTCTTGAACAGTTGGGTAATCACCTTCCTTTAGAAGAAGAGTATCGTAAACAAGATGATACTAAAGAACATTCTGTTCATGAGAAGGTGCATGTAGTAGAGGAAGGGAAATCTGGTAAGTCCTCTAAAAAGAGGAATCAGGATTTTGTAAAATCTCATGAAAACAACAATGAGAATGACTACAAGAAAAAGAAAAAGAAAAATGGTTGTTTCTATTGTGGAAAACCGGGACATTTCAAGAGGAATTGTCGTCTCCTGAAAAAGGAAAAGGAGAAGGAATCTAGTGCAACAAAGGACAATCTTGTTGCGGTCATTCCCGAAATCAACATGATAGAAGATGTTGGATCATGGTGGATTGACTCCGGTGCAACTCGCCATGTGTGTAAGAACAAGGATCTCTTCAAGACAATTAATGAAGAAGATGGAACCGTTCTATATATGGGAATTGCATCAACTATCCAAGTTAAAGGCAAAGGGACGGTGGAACTAGAATTCACTTCGGGAAAAGTAGTCACTCTTACAGATGTTTATTATGTACCAGATGTTAGGAAGAATTTAATTTCTGTACCGTTACTAAATAAGTACGGGTTCAAATGTGTATTTGAGGGAGACAAGTTTATCCTCTCTAAGGGAGGAATGTTTGTAGGAAAGGGATACCTTTGTGAGAATATGTTCAAACTCAATATTATTAATGATAATGGATTTATTTATGCTTATATTGTTGAGTCTTGTAATTTATGGCATTCTCGTTTAGGACATGTTAATTTTAGGAAAATGGATGAAATGATGAATTCATGTTTAATTCCTAAAACAAGTAGGATTTTGGATGCATGTACAACTTGTATGCTAACTAAGATAACTAGATTTCCTTTTCCTAGAGTTGAAAGAAGTTATAAAGTGTTAGATTTAATTCATTCTGATGTATGTGATTTACATGGTTGGCCCACTATAGGTGGTAAAAAATATTTTGTGACATTCATAGATGATTGTACTAGATATTGCTATATATATTTAATGCATTCAAAGGATGAAGTGTTAGATAAATTTAAGATATTTAAAACAGAAGTAGAACTTCAACATGAAACATTTATTAAATGTTTTAGGAGTGATAGAGGAGGAGAGTTCTATAACCCTAGTTACTTTGAGTCTACTGGAATAATTCACCAAACAACCGCACCTTATTCCCCACAACAAAACGGTATAGCTGAAAGGAAAAATAGAGTATTAGAAGAAATGGTAAATGCAATGTTATCATATTCTGGTCTAGCAAAGGGTTATTGGGGAGAAGCCTTGTTGATGGCTTGTTATATCTTGAATAGAGTTCCAAACAAAAGGAACAAAATAACCCCATATGAACTTTGGAAAAATAGAAAGCCCAACCTCGACTATTTCAAAGTTTGGGGTTGTAGGGCAATAGTAAAAGTTCCTGAACCAAAAAGAAAGAAATTAGGTGAAAGGGGAATTGAATGTGTGTTCCTGGGCTATGCTAAAAATATCAAAGCATATAGATTCATGGTTATAGAATCTAATGACTCATATCCTGTAAATGCAGTAATTGAGTTTAGGGATGCTATCTTTCAAGAAGATAGGTTTAACTCAATTCCAAGTCACAAAAATGATGTTCATAGTAATGCACATAATCTAGAAACCAATGTATTTAATAATGATACTCTAGATAGTTCATAACTTAGAAGAAGTCAGAGAGCTAGGAAAGAGAAAACGTATGGACCAGACTTTTTCATGTTCCTTGTTGAAGGAACAAGAGAGTCCATAGACAGTTATGGACCAATATGTTATAATACAGAAAGTGATCCAGAAACATTCGAAGAGGCAATAAAGTCTCAAGATGCCGCTTTCTGGAAGGAAGCTATACAAGAGGAAATAGACTCAATAATGGGGAATAAAACGTGGAAATTAGTAGACCTCCCACCTGGTTCCAAACCTATAGGTTGTAAATGGATTTTCAAAAGGAAAATGAAGGTAGATGGAACCATAGATAAATTTAAGGCAAGACTAGTTGCTAAGGGTTTTACACAAAAAGAGGGCATTGACTATTTTGATACATATGCACCTGTGGCAAGAATTGCCTCAATTAGAGTGTTATTGGCACTTGCATCCATCTATAAGTTTGTCATTCATCAAATGGATGTGAAAACAACATTTCTTAATGGGGAGTTAGATGAAGAGGTGTATATGTCACAACCTAAAGGGTTTGTGGTTAATGGTCAAGAAAAGAAGGTGTGTAAATTGAATAAGGCATTGTATGGACTAAAACAAGCTCCTAAACAATGGCATCAAAAGTTTGATCAAGTTATGCTAGCTAATGGATATAAAATAAATGAATCTGACAAGTGTATTTATAGTAAATTCCATAATGGAAAAGGTGTTATGATTTGTTTATATGTTGATGATATGTTAATATTTGGTACTGATCTAGATGAGGTGGAAAAAACTAAGAGTTTCCTCTCTAGTAATTTTGATATGAAAGACTTAGGGGAAGCCGATGTGATACTAGGGATTAGAATAATAAGAGATGGTGAGAACATAGGTTTGTCACAATCTCACTATATAGAAAAGGTGTTAAAGAAATTTAATGAATTTATTGTCAATCAGTTGTTACTCCCTTTGATCACAACACTAATTTAGTACCAAATAAAGGTTGTCCAGTAGCACAACTTGAATACTCAAAAGTAATTGGATGCTTAATGTATGCCATGACATGTACTAGACCAGACATTGCATATCTTTGTAGGGAGACTAAGTAGGTATACAAGTAATCCAAGCAAAGACCATTGGCATCTTTGTCAGGAGAGTTTTGAAATACTTGAAGGGGACAATGAATTATAGTTTGAACTATAATGGATATCCTTCAGTATTAGAAGGTTATACGGATGCCAGTTGGGTGACTTATACAGAAGATCATGCTTCAACAAGCGGTTGGGTCTTCACACTTGGTGGGGGTGCTATTTCTTGGGGATCCAAGAAACAAACTTGCATTGCTGACTCCACCATGGCTGCAGAATTTATAGCATTGGCAGCAGGAAGCAAAGAAGCTGAATGGCTTAGAAATTTGATGTATGAGATACCAATTTGGCCAAAGCCAATAGCACCAATATCCATATATTGTGATAGTCAATCAACACTATCAAAGACATATAGCCAGGTTTATAATGGAAAGTCCAGGCACATTGGGCTAAGGCATAGCTATGTAAAAGATTTGATTACAAATGGAGTAATATCCATAGTCTTTGTGAAAACAGAGAGGAATCTTGCAGATCCTTTGACGAAAGGACTGACAAGGGATATGGTGTTGAAAACATCATTAGGGATGGGACTCAAGCCCATATCTACATGATCACCAATGGTGGAAACCCGACTCACACTTGAGTAGCATCAAGTCTTGAGTTCAATGGGCCAAAGTACACTATGAGAGTGATTGCAAGTACTTGACAAATAGATACATCCCAAGGTTTAAAAGTACTTGGAAACCATAAGGACAATAAAGAAAAGGGTGAGCTTTTGCTCTTAATGGACATATAGCACATATGTGCTGAGGTGCCCAACTTATGGGGGTGCTTCTGGTAAAGTCCACCTATGTGAGAGTGAAGTGTGGCCGCTTCTTAGAGTTGGGCTTGACTCTGTAAGCTCTCATGAAAAGGATACACGACACAAGGCCTTATCAAATGTGTTACACTACCACGTCGTTCAATGGTACCGAGATTTCATGTGTAAGTCATGCACACTTGTTCTAAGGAATATTTGGTTCAAAGCTTGTCTACCATTTTATTCAGGGATGAGTGAAACCCATGGTTTACTAAGCAAAGGTTCAAATCTCCAAGATACCTTTGTCTGAAAGCATGCGATTTCCGGAATAATGGGATTTGGATTTATTTTGAAAATGGTGGGGGATTGTGAGAAATTTTCAAAATTCTTAAACGGTTAAATCTAATTAATGGCGCCTAATTGTCACTACTTGGTCGCGTAGCCTAGCGGTAGCGACTTCATTGGTTTGATGCCTTGGTCAGTGTTCGAATCCTATGTCCCTCATTTTTGTTGAATATTATGACTGTTGTTTAACGTTCTGGAAAAATAAAATGATAAAGTGCTGTTGAGCGGATTCGAACCTGGCTCTGTGAGGGAAGGGACACATCTGTTGGCCACTAGGCCAACTGATGTCTTGTGACAGTTAATGAACGTTAATACTACTTATGTATGGAATTTGACCGTTTTTGAAACTTTTGAAGAGTTGTTTCCTTTCACCAAGTGACATGAGTTGGTCTATAAATAAAACCATCTGCATGCAGTAATTGACACGAAAAACTCAGAATCTCTCAACCATTCTTCACTCCAAATCACCTTCTTTTCTCCCTTATGCGCAGAGAGAGTTAAGGAGACTATTGTTCTGTAAACTGCCATTGTCGATACGCTTGGTTTAGGGTGTGCAAACCAAACCAAGGTTCTCCAGTTACACCTGTTGCATCCAATCTACGAGGAGAGATTGGTGGGGGCGAATCGAACCTAAAGCCTAGTGTCCTCACACGCCTTGGAGATTGCGCATTACCATTATTTTCTTCTTCTTTGTTGCAGATCCATACCCCATTTACTAACATAGAAAGTGGTTTCTATGAGGAAGAAACTGGTTTCAGTTTTTGCAGGATTTTCCGGGAGGCTGCTGTTCTGTTTTCTGGTTTTTTCTCTGGTACATTTGCTGATATGCATCTTCCTCTTTCTAAGTTGGCTGCTGATATGCTATTGATGCAATAATTGGTGTCTGTTTTCTCTGATTTAAAACTACACGGATATGCTGGTCTGTTTTTTGGTTTCTTTTCCTGATACATTTGCTGTTATGCTTCTTCCCCTTTCTAAGTTGATGGCTGTTATGCTATTGATGCATTGGAAAATTCAAGTCATACTTTAAACACCATCCACCAACTCTCTATTTGAAATCCAATAACCACCATCCACCAAGAGACGACTCATCCCACAAATTTGAAATCCAAGTCATGCTTTAAACACATTATAGACAAAATAGTAAAAGAGATGAATCAAGTAGTGGGGGTTGAAATTTCTCACAAACTCTATTTTTCACTTACCAATATCATCGACCCATCAATAATCACCATACACCAAGATTGACTGTGTGTTTGAAAAAAGAAAAGTCATCCCACGAATGTTGAAATCCAAGTCATACTATACACACATTATAGACAAAATGATAAACGAGATGAACTAAGCAACGGGACAATTGACTTGAACATGTGTTGATCTTTGAGTTATCTTTACATTAAAGCGCTTGTTCACAAGTCAAATTTCTTTTTGAATAACGGATTAGGAAATACATTTATATGATATTTGACTTGTGAACACGCGCTTTTATGATCACTATCATTAAATTTTGAAAGAACAATTAAGGAACTAAGCACATCGATAACTAGAACGTGATCCTTGTTTTGTTTTTTTCTCACATTGCTTAATATCACTATTTTTTTGCATAATGATCATCATTTATTTGAACTATATCAAAGTGTTGCTGAGTATAAAATCTGTGGAAATCAAGCGTAGAACCAAAGCAAATTAAGTGTTAATTCCTGTGTTTAATTTCAAAAACTTGTGAGAGTTTTTCAAAGGCCGAATTGAAGAGCGGATAACTGATCCACCCCTTAAATAATTTCATCCATCAATTATTTATACAAAAATTACCACTTATTATCTAGATGTGCCCCATGTTGGGTGTCCAAATAATGGAGTTGTTTTAGATTTATCAACCACTGACACATAATATATACATCCTAATCACATTATCTCAAAGTATACCAATTGCCGTTTGATCAAATCACACTTTCAAAATTTACCTCACAGGTAAAAATGATTCGAATACAATGAACCGTAAGGAGTTAAGGACTTTCTCATGGACAAGAAGAGGCAAAAGAGACAGAAATGAAGTGATTAGTGCACCTGTTGGTATGATTTAAGCCCATTAAGCCCATAAGAAGAGTCCCAAAACTACTTGGTTTGAGAGAATAAGTATTAAGTACCACATTAAGCTTCCATTCCATGGGATTTACAGTATCTGCTTGTTCTTGCCAACTACCGGAGAGGAAGCATTTTATACTAGTTGACATATTATTGATATTAAGGACGAAGCATTATAGATAACAAGAGAAGAAACTATGATAATTTATTGAGGATGCTTGAATGTCTGTCATAAACATTGTTCAGAAATTATGTAACAAAAATTTCAGGTCCTCATTACAGGGTTTGTACAGAACCATGAAAATCACCATATATGACAGAGCACCAGGAATATATAAAAGAGCTAAACATAACCACCATTAACACGAATAACCTGACCATTAACCCACTCACCAGCATCAGTAGCCAAAAACCCCACCAGAGGGGCTACATCCTTCGTCTCACCAAGCCTACTGAGCGGAGATTCTGCGATTGCTGCTTTCACTTGCTCTTCAGTCTTCCCGGCATAGTACATGTCAGTTGCAATTGGCCCAGGTGCAACACAGTTAGCTGTAATTCCTGTTCCCTTCAGCTCTTTGACCAGAATATGTATCATGGCCTCAACAGATGCTTTAGATGCTGTGTATGCCCCAAAATTTGGTTTCAGTGCACCCACCAGTGATGAAGATAACATTATAATTCGACCTCCACCACCACGTATCAAACGGTTCGCTGCCTCTTTACAGCACAGAAATGCCCCTCTTGCATTTACACTATAAAAGATCCACAAGTTATCGATTAGAACACTAAGATTAAGAAAATAACATCAATCAACTTAAATGGTATACATAGAAGGCAGAGACTCTATATAAAACCAAAAAGCTAAAAGACCTAAAGACCCAAATACTCCAAATTTGTAAATTGTTGGCACTGATAAATCACCCATAAACATAGCACTGCCACAGACCAAAAACGCTTCCAGACAGGCATGTCAGAAATATGGATAAAGACAAGTAAAAGCATTAGAAATGCGGCCAGACAGGCATTGCCGCTAGTTTAAATAATCGGAGACCCGTGTGAACTCCTTACACTAGTAATCAGCAGCTTCATCATGGAATAGCCACATCAGAATTGAGAATCCAATGAGAGCAAGCCGTTTCAACATAGCAGCAGCAAGATAATATTCCAGAGTAATTAATCAACTTAGAAGACAGATCATAAGCAAAACATGGGAGTAAAAAAACAGAAAAACAGAATTAACCAGTCCCTGTAGCAATATGCCAATCCCTTTTTTTTATCAGTTGAAAACCTATACCATGATCTTGATTTAATTAGTTCAGAGATAACCATCAAATTGAATTAACGCTTATTTACTCATAATCAACCACAAACTGAATCAATCATTCGTCAAAGTGATGTAATTAAATACTCAAACAACTGAATTAACCATTTCACATGTCACATCACTTATGGTATTATGGATTCAAGCATTTGGTTACATTTTTCAGTATTAATTAACGATGAAACGAGGGGAAGAAAGAAAAGTACCCGAAAGTGCGATCAAAGTCCTCCAATGAAGTGTTGGCAATGGAAGGGTACGTGCTGGTAAGAACGCCGGCCGAGTTAACCAGGATATGAACCGGCGAGTTGAAGGCGCGTTCGGCTTCGTCGAAGAGGGCCTTCACATGGACCGGATCCGACACGTCACCGCGGACCGTGATGGCTCGAGGCAGATTGCCATGGCCGCTGGCGTCAGAATTGATCTGCGCAATGACCGAGTCAGCTGGGACCGAGTTGGAAGTGTAGTTGACGACGATTCGTGCACCGAGTGAACTCAGATGGAGAGCTATCTCTCTGCCGATTCCACGGGACGAGCCGGTCACGATTGCGACTCGGTCTTGAAGGGGAAGACATTGGGATTGTGGTTGTGAAGAAGTAGCCATCTAGAATTAAGCTTATGTTCTGATTGTTCTCGGTCACGATTGCAGTGAAGTCGCTTTTTCTTTTCTTTTTTGGTCACGATTGCAGTGAACACTGGTCCTCCAGTTGGGTAGGATCGGAATGACGGTAAAGATCCTGTCAAGAGTTTCAACTATAGTGATTCAATATAAATATATTAACCATGTAAATATTTCATTAATGATAAGAATAATTTCTAAAAGTTTTTCATTTACGAAGCATTACATATTTTAATATAAATATATTAATCATGTAAATATTTTCATCTTCACATATATCTCTAAAAGACAGAGCAAAGAGATAATCTTCTTTTTCTAGAGTTTCTTTTAGAACAAAAATAAAGATTTAGTTATGACTACATCTATTATTTTCGTTAGTGACATTTCATCATCCAAAAATAAATCAAAATTATAGTTATACAACTTTGGAAACAACCAAATTTCTTACGACCACAAATTGGAGATAATGTAGAATTAATGTGTTTGGATGAGAATGTAATGTCTATAACAATTGTTTAATATTTTTGCTTCCTAATTTTTTTCCACAACTTTCATGAATGATATTTGAACTAATTAACTTCCTATTTTTTGTACCCTGTAGATGTCTCTATCTATTGAAGGATGATTGTGACATGAAAAGTTCTCCCGTTGATAATGAACAATCTTTTTTTTGGTAAGTTCATTTTTTTTTTGTAAGACCCAAAGAATAATGAACAATCTTTGGGTGGTGATGTTTTCAGAATATTGATAATATTGTTAAATTATCACTTTATTAAATTTTAATTTTTATATTATTATATTGATATGGTTTAGTTGTGTCAATAATTCTTTTGGTTTGTTTTTTTTATATAGGAATCCAATTCACAAACATGTAAAAGTGCTACTGATTGATATAATAATAATTTATTAAAATATTATTATCAATTTTTTGAGTAATAGTCATAATACTTTTCCATTGCCCATATGTACTCATTGGATCATGACTTTTGATTTTAGATTTTTTACACTGATTGATTGTTTGATTAAAAAAATCCCACTCAATCATACTATTAAATTTTGTTTACAGCAACAATAATTCGTAAAGAGTTCTAAAGCAATTGATGAACCATTTCATATAAAATTGTGAAATTGTGTATAGACATATCAAGCGGTTAATCATATATATATATATATATATATATATATATATATATATATATATTTTTTTTTTCAAACAATTAAATCATTTCAACATAACAAGTCTTTTCCCAATTCGTAATCATATAAATCAATATCAAATCATTCATTTAACATCAAGTCATTCGATTACAATAATCAACTGTGTCCATTTTCTTTGTTATCTTATATCTTTTATATATATATATTTGTGTGTGCCGGGGGGGGGGGATATATCTAAAAAATTAAGGTTTTATGTGAGAGTGAGAGGTAGGACTGGACAAAATTTTCGGCCCGACCCGAAACCGAACATTCTGACAAGTGAAAACAGTAAACGGGCTGATTTTAACGGGTCATTGATCAGCGGGTCGCAAAATTCAGTTTCATCTGGGTAGCTTCGGGCAAGTTTGGATTGAGTAAACTATTTTCGATACCGCCCGAATCCGACCGAATAGATGTCGCATTAAAATTTTTTTTGAACGTTATTAGAATTACATTTAGTTGCTACCATCCAATCCATTCAGTCTCTGAGCGCATTGGGAAGATAAGTGTCTTGGGAATACAAGTGGCTCTCCTCAAAATTTCTTTCCGCATTTGAATTTTGACCATTTCTGTCTTTCTCCATAATTGCTCCCTCGTTCTCTTTCTTAGTTTATGATATTTCTCTCTTCTTCCATTTTTTTCTTCTTTCTCCATTTCTCTTTTCCTCCAATTTTTCTCTTCCTAGAAATCGTCACCTACTGATAAAGAGACTAATCGTCCATAGACACCAAATCATCACCTACTGTAACACTAGCTCATCTCTGCCGTGTACAGATCTGATACAGAGGCCTTCGTTGCTTCTTTTCGCTGCCGAAAAGAGCACCATGTCGCTGTCGTCCAGAGCGGGACCATACGCGCGTCGTCGTGTGTTCTGCGGATCTTCTATAGAGATCTGACACAGCACCACGTCGTCATCGGTGCTGCCTTTGTCTTTGGCTCTAGTCCACCCGACAGTACGTTGTTTATATGTGCAGATCTGCCGAAAAGGTTCTATTTTGATGAACGAAGAGGAAGATAGACTTGTGTTTCAGATCTGCTCTTTAGATCTCCTTTTTCTTCTTCTGTTTTTGTTGTGTCGTTGTTGATTTAATTTTTTTTGTGAATGTTACATGTATTATATTATGTTACTGTCTTTCTGGATTATCCTCCTCAGTGTACATTTTTTTATAAAAACAGTTGGAACCCACCCGTTACCCGGCCAACCCGCCCAAACCGACAACCGCCCAAACAGAAGCCACAAATGGACGGGAACGGGCCTTATATTCCTCTGTTCGGTTTTGGTTGGTTTTACAATTTCGAGCCCGAACCTGACTGTAACTGACCGTTGTCCAGCCCTAGTGAGAGGGACTCGTACCAACCCTTGGATAAAAATCCATGGTTTACATTAAAACAATTTTAAGTGTCATGACATGCTTCTCTTTTTCCCTAATTGCGTCATTTCATTCCCGTTTGGTACCAGCTGCTGTTCGTCCATATTCCCACCGTTTCATTCTCTGTGAAAGAACCCCTGCTGTTCTTCCCTTTTCCCACGAGTATTGACTTCGCAGAACTTTTCTTCCAAAAAAAATGTTAGCAAAATAAGTTCCAAACCAATAGGAATCAAAATTAAAAATAAAATGAGAGATAACAATGCCTAAATATTTTATTTTTTTAAGACTAAACCACCTTTCGTTCATATTGCATGCGCTGGTTCCAATTCCACAAAATTATGAAATCAACCATCAATTTTATTAATCATTAAAAGGTCACGTGACTATAACAATAAACATCCTCCTTCCTCCTTGCTGTTGGGTATATCTGATAACGTCTCCTTTATGATAATTACGTCTCCTCTCCAAACCTCTTCTTTGATCATTATATCAAAAAAAAAAAAACTCTTCTTTCATTATGTATTGCTGCAGTGTCGTGCTCTAACCTGTGCGTTGTTTCAATTGGTCGCCGCCATCGTGCTCTAACCTGTGCGTTGCTCCAATTCATCGCCGCCGTCATGCTCAAGTCCGTGCGCTGCTCCAGTCCGCCACCGCCACCGTGCTCCAGTCTGTGCGTTGCTCCAGTCCCTGCCGCCGTTGTGCTCCAGTGTGTGCCGCTGTCACTCATATACTACTGATGCTTTGCCTCCCTTTGTTCTACAATTCTTGATTTTTGGGTAAGTTCTTGTTGTTCTTTCTCTCTTCTACAGTTCTTGCGCTTCAAAACTTCAGTGATTGCACTCTTCTACAGTTCTTGATCACGATTGCATTTGCTGGTTGAATCTATTTCGCTGGTTAAAAACTTCAGTGATTAAAAATTATACATGGTTGATATTGTGGAAGACAATATGAAGAGGTATGTTGTTTCTTATTTAGTTTTTATCATCTCTCAATGTTTAGTGTTTAGGCATTTATTCTGATGGTTATATTTTTTTTGCACTCTTAAATAAAGTTTGGCTCATGATGGCAATGATGAACATGGACTTGATGCCATAGATCCCACAATCCTTTGAGGTAATATGTTGATAGTTGAATCAGTTTTGATTTTCTTTTATTTATTAACTTATTTATTTTGTCATAGGTAATCAAAATATGTTAATAATATATGTTGTTTTCTTACATGTAAATGAATGTGAGCCATATTAATTGTGAAGAAGAATTAAAGCTCGAGGTGGGACAGTTATTTGATACATTGGAAGATGGTGAAAAGTTTTACAAAAATCACACACATAGCGTTGGATTTAGTGTAAGTAGCTCAACTAAAAATAAAAACAAAGATGGAGTGACGTGTTGGAAGTATTTTGTTTGCTCAAAGGAATGTTACAAGTCAAATAAAGCAAAAGAAATGGAACAAGGTGAATCAACAACTAAAACCAGTAAAAGGAGCGTTACTAGAGAAGGATGTAATGCAAAGGTAGCCTTCAAACTATTAGAGGGAGGTAAATATGAGCTTACTCAATTTCATGAAAGTCATACACATGCACTTGTCTCACTTAGTAAAAGACAATTTCTTAGATTAGTAAGAAAAGTGAATCTAGTTCAAAAGAGTTTATTGCATGCATATAATAGAGCAAATATTGGGACTTCAAAAACATACCACTTATTGAAAGAACAACTTGGTGGTTATCAAAATGTTGGGTGCACCCAAAGGGATCTACAAAATTATATGAGAGATTTAAAGACCTTGATAAAGATTCTAATGCATATGTGTTTATTGATAACTTTAAGAGGAATCATGAAGTGAATTCATCATTTTATTTTGTGTATGAGGTAGATGTTGAAGATCGATTGAAATACGTTTTCTGGGCAGATGGTATTTGTAGGAAAAATTACTCATTGTTTGGGGATGTGGTTTCATTCGACACTACATACTACAAAAAAAGAACAATTTAGCGGCCAAGCATATTCTTGGCCGCTAAACTTTTAATTCGGTCGCTATTTAAGTTAGCGGCCGATTCATGGTGGTGGTGATAACCTGGTCGCTAATCTTTTAGAGACCGAAATAATAATTCGGTCGCTAAATAGCGACCGTAATTTCGGTCGCTAAATAGCGACCGTAATTTCGGTGGCTAAATAATAAAAAGGTTTAATTGCAGTTTTGGTCCCCCAAGTATTGATAATGTGCGATTTTGGTCCCCCGCTTTTTTTTTGAGCGCATTTGGTCCCCCAAGTTTTTCATTTCTGCCAATATGGTCCTTCCGTCCATCCCTGTTAAATTTGTAACGGAAATTACTTAAAAATGTGCAGATTTGGTCCCTCAACTATTTGTTATATGCGATTTTAGTCCCTCAATTTTTTTCAAAGACATTTGATCCCCTTAATTTTTCAAGTAACCTGTTATTAAAATCACGGTAATAAATCTGCTATGAAAATCACATTAATAACTATCATTGTGAAAATTTGTTATTAAAGACACTTATATCAAGATTTTATAGTTTGGATTCCAACGGATTTATATAATAAGAATTTATAAGATTTGAAAGAAACACGGTGGAGAAGTGGTGAATAAACACATAAACCCTAATTACAACATTAGAGAGCAAATTCAAATTTATGGTGGAGAAGACAACATATTCATTAAATTGTTTTGTTCACATGTTATTGTATTTATGTAGTGGAAAATAAAATTGTGAACTTAAAACAATAAAAATCACTTTATTTTCATAATGTCACTAATAATATATTCTATATTTTTATTACTTAGTGTAACTGATAGGTTTGCCATAAAGAGTAAATTTAAATTTGGTGTATCATAAATAAATGTGTACTTGCAAACCAATTCTTTTATATATTTAGATAGCGTTTGACCCAACTTTTTTGCGGCTTAAAAGCCACTATAGTTTTATTTTTTGAAAGATAAAGAATAATATTAATAACAGTGTTCAAGGATATACGAACCCAAAAACAAAGTAACTAGCACAAAAGAAGCTAAAGATGCAATACAAAGTAACTAGCTTAAGCTCCTTGTTGATGTTTATCTTTCGGATTTGAAGTTTATTTTTCCGATTTTTTTTTATGCAAAATCATTCATTAAATTATAATATAGTAATTAGCAACTAGTAGGTAAAAAAAATTCTTATTTTTTTTAAAAAAATGTACTTAACTAAATAATAACTACTAACTAGTAAGTAAAAGTTTTTTAAGCCTAAAACCCTTGCTCGGGTGGCTTGACCCTCAAGTCACCGGTGCTCATTTTTAAACATGAGTTATTCTATACAATCTTTCACTTGTCCGTTGAATCATGTGACATCACTTATATTAAGTAATTTCTTTTATTATTTATTATATATATATATATATACACTAATTAGCATTTATTACTTTCAATAATTGTTACTTGTATATATTTTATTATTAACTTATTTTCATAAAGTTTTTCTCCTTTTTTTGGGATAAAAATTTCTGAAATAAAAATGCCTTTGAAAAAAATTGAGGGACTAAAATCGCACATAACAAATAGTTGAGGGACCAAATCTGCACATTTTTAAGTAATTTCCGTTACAAATTTAACAGGGATGGACGGAAGGACCATATTGGCACAAATGAAAAACTGGGGGACCAAATGCGCTAAAAAAAAAGTGGGGGACCAAAATCGCACATTATCAATACTTGGGGACCAAACCGCAATTAAGCCTAATAAAAAACGGCCGCTACGGTTAGTCGCATTGTTTGGGTAACCATTTTTAGCAACCTATAATCGGTCGCTAGTTCTGGCCGCCAATGTTGGTTATCGTTAACTCAGTATTAGCGATGCATTCGCTAGACCACAACTGTTAATGGTAACTAAAGTTTAGCGACCGAATTATTGGTTTCTAATTCGGTCGCTAAACTAGTTTTTATTAATTTTTTTTTTAAATTTAAATTTTAAAATAATAAATTTATTCTGTTTTTCTTTAAAGTTTAGCAAAAATACTAATAAAACACACCAAATTACTAATGAAATATACAATCATAAGAAATAATGAATATATATAAAAAAATAATCCAAAGTGTCGTACAAGAATCGTTTAAAGTAAAAAATATGACCAAAAAAAAAATCAGTCATGATGAGGGGGAGATGGAGGAATCCAATCATCCTCAGCGTCTGTACCATCGACGTTTGCTATCTGATCGTCCTCTGCAGTAGTAGCATCAGTAGCTGGCGGTGGAACTGGAGGAGCGACAACAAAGCGCACAACCGTCGAGCATCACCGAGCAACCGGGGTATGGATCCTCATCTGCTCCAACACCAGCCCATGAAACCGCCCCGCTCGATGCTCGCCTCGCATCGCCGCTTGGTGTGCCTGAGTCAACTGCGGTAAACTGTTCGCCATATGTTGCTCTCTCTCGCTTCTTCTCCCGAAGCTCCACGTTCAACTGCGTGATGGTGTCCCCGCATTTGGTTGAAGTGCTCCCGAGGGACGTGATCGGCGTAGGAAGGAGCAGATGTGCCGGATGATGAAGCGATAAACTCGCCTCCCAGGTGTCCAAGGCCATACACGTGCCCCTTCTTGTTCCTGTCCTCGACGACCTCCAAATAAATGGCATTATCGTCGACGGAGATAGGAGAGCTGGGCCCATCACCAGTCAAGGCTTCATCTTGTGACTGTGAGGCACGTGATACGGCATCGTCCTTCTTCTCGTTGAAGCCCACCTACAAAGTATAGTTGAAGAGATTTAGTTAAAATTATAATCAATATTAATAAATCATTTATAATAAATTATAAGTAAACACTAAATTGTTTTTTTGCTTACAACATAGTTACGGGCCTTGTCGTTGACCCATGTCCCCGACTTCAACTTCTTCGTCCTCTCCACCAACTCCATAGCAGTGGGGGCCCGTTGTTTCTGTGCTTTCTGCACAGAAAAATATAATCTTAAATTCATAAGAATAATTAAAAATGAAAACTAATTAATTAAATAGTATAATAAGTCAAAAGTTTAATGTATTACCAGCTCGTCGTAGTGGGCGGCGGTTGATTTAGACTGCTAGGCCCAAGCACATGCGCCACCATCGAAGCTCGACACGCCGAGCCGTGGGCCTGGATCTCCTGGAACTTCTCAAGAGCCCAATATCTGGTCCACCTGCCTCCCGATCTCGTGGATCCACCCACTTCCCCTTATTATTACCCTTCCTCGGCCTTGTTCGCCGATTCTTCATGACCAGTGAGCCTTTATGCTCAAATATGTCCCTGACGAGACCCTCTAAAGCTACGTCCCACCTATACTCTTTCTGCAACGTACAGTTGTTAGGAAATTCGTGTGTGTATATATATATATAATGTAAATTTAATTTAAATAACTTAATAAATTGTTACCTTAAACTTTAGAAACAACTGATCCCTATGGCCCCCTGGGATGGCCTTCCATGTAGGCCATGGACCATCAAACTTGCGTCGCAGATCTTCGATATCGAATCACAAGGGCCCCTTCAGGCGTAACGCGCAAAGACAAAATTAGAGCATTACTAAATGTTATAAATAAATTTAAAAAACAAGTAAATAGAAATTAACGATACTTTATATATATTAAAAAATTAAATTAGCTTAGTCGTTATCCCCCATGGGGATAAGAAGATTCCTCCTGGCGGATGGACCACGACTCTCCTGTCCCGATGATGATGATGGTCCTGTCATAGGTGTGGATGATGAGGGTGCAGCCTGTGTCCCGACCACATGAGGCTGGGTAGGGGGTGCAACTCCATCACCCTGAGGTGTCCCGTCCACAGAGGTGCTGGTAAGGTGGTCTCGATCTGAAGGCTGTGGGTCGGCCGGCGAAGGGACTCTCGCAGCACGACCTCTGCCACGACCTCCACGACGACCCCTACCTCTAGAGGAATATGCCATCTGTGTAAAAAAATGAAAAGATGATTACACAACGGTGTAAATAATACAAAAATAAATTACCTAAGTAGAATAACATTTACACAATGAATTATGACATAAATAAATTACCTAAGTAGAATCTCCGTATCACTCTCATCAGTCTCACTTGATCGGAATGTGCCTTCGCTAGATGCGTCCAACTCGGATTGATCCATTAACTCTCTTTCAACTTCTTCCCCATTTCCGGAAATGTCCGCCAGAGAATTAACAATAATGTCCGACGTAATTTGCAACGGTATGTGGGGTCTTGAAAACTCATCATCTTGGTACGGAGCATCTTTTTCAGGCTGGTTGATTACATTATCAGTAATTATACTGCGAGCCTTTATCTTAATAACACCCAACCAGCCTTGACGTCCTTCGGGATATGGCGAGTAATAAACTTGATATGCCTGTTGTGAAAAAATGAATGGGTCGTACGCCTTATTATATCTTCGAGACAGCCTAACTTGAACAATACCATATTTTTTTTATCGATTTTTATCCCTACGTCAAGAGTAGGATCAAACCAATCATACTTGAAGATAACTAACTTCATCACGGGGAAACCGGTATAATCGAGTTCAAGGATGTCAGTTAGAACCCCATAGAAATCATCCTCTACATTGCCATCAGTGGCTCGCACACAAACACCATAATTACACGACTGCATTCCTTCATTCCATATTTTTGTGTTAAATTTCTATCCATTTACAATATAAGTATTCCATGATGTAACCCATCTGTTAGGCCCCCATGCCAAATTTGTCAACAATGGATTTTGAACATTGTTTTATGGATCTAGTACCTAAAAAATCAAATATTATATTATTCTTATACATGCTATATATTTAAGGAGATAAAATGTATTGCAACAAATGAAGATGCTTAACCTACATATTTACTGAACCATGTAGCAAAGTGAGAAGTAATTTCTCGATCATCCTGATCGTTTGAAATGTCAGGTTGGAGATCCCTTAGAAAATTGTCGTACATCCTACATATGGGAGATTAACAGCAGGACGATTAATAATCATAAATGTCAATTGAACTTATAAAAGACATTGTAGAAACTTACTCTAAATATGGCGCCACCTCTTCACAATTTTGAAGGATATACAGATGAGCAGCATTAATGTCACACTGCTCCAAGAAATATCCTTTTGAGTTGCCACTAAATCTGCCCGGATAGTTGAATATTGATATAGGAGGACTAGTTGAACTTCCTTCGCCCGAATCAACGTTTCTAGGCATCCTTGTCCTTCTCGTGTTAACTTCGTCCGAATAGTAATAAGAGGCAAAAGTGGAAGTCTCCTCTACTAAGTATGCTTCACAAATGGAACCCTCCACTCGTGCCTTGTTCTTGACTTTGTGTTTAAGGGAATGCAGGAACCTATTAAAGAGGGATACATACAAATAATTACTAGTTTTAGGGAAAGCTAAACTACGATCTCGTGTTCATGAATTTCATATGTATTAAGTAAAATAGTTGATGTTGTTTACCTCTCAAATGGATACATCCAAATGAATTGGATCGGGCCACCAACTCTTGCTTCGTAAGGTAGATGAACCTGGCGGTGTTCCATGGAATCAAAGAAACTCGGCGGGAAGATTTGCTCCGCTTACATAACAAAATGGGTATCTTGACTTACATATCCTTTATTTGATTCACATTTAGTGTTGTTGATGTAAGCTCCCCGAAAAAAATGGCTAAGCTCAACAAGTGGCTTCCAAATTTGCTTCGGTAATGCGTCGAACGCAATTGGAAGCAACCGTTGCATGAACACGTGACAATCATGACTCTTCATTCCATGTAACTTTGCTTCCTTAATGTCAACACATCTACCCAGATTGTAAGCATACCCATCTGGTAACTTTAGTTCTTTAACCCACTTACAGACGGCCACTTTCTGTGTTTTGCTTAGTGTATAACTTGCCTTCGGTTTGATAAGTCTGCCACGACCACCGTCCTGCAACTCAAGCTCCTTCCGATTACAAATTTCAGCCAGATCCAATCGGGCTTTATTTGTATCCTCTGTCCTCCCCTTGATGTCCATCACAGTGTCAAACACATTCAAAAACACATTCCTCTCAGTATGCATGACATCAATGTTGTGACGGAGTAGCTGCGTCCTCCAATACGGCATACTCCAAAATATACTTTGTTTTGTCCAATTATGGTTGACGCCATAATCAGGAATATGTTCTCCTTGGGATTCATGGACGAGCGGTAAGTACTGTACTCTGCGCCATACATTAGGACCAATCAAACGTGGTGGAGGCGGTGTTGTCTCCGCACAACGCTTCTTTAATGCATTCTTATTCCGCCTATAAGGATGATCTTCTGGAAGGAATTGAAGATGACAATCAAAATATGAGATCTTTCGACTGTTTTTAAGCATGAATGCCTTCGATCGCTCCATACATATTGGGCATCCAAGCTTCCCTGCGGTCATCCAACCCGACATCATCCCATAGGCGGGAAAGTCGTTGATCGTCCACATCAAAGCAGCTTTCATGATGAAATTCTGCTTCAAAGATACGTCATATGTCAACACACCATCATTCCACAGCATCGTCAACTCATCTATCAGCGGCTGCAATTACACATCAATCTTACCCTTTGGCTTAGACGGACCCGGAATTATGACTGTTAGGAACATAAACTCTCGCTTCATGCACATCCCCGGGGGAAGATTGTACGGAGTCAGGATAACCGGCCAACAAGAGTATGCTTTTCCATACTGCCCAAAAGGATTAAATATTAAATCCATCAGTAGATAACCCCAATCGGACATTCCGAGGGTCCTGCGAAAATGCCATATGAACCCTATCAAAATGCTTCCAAGCTTCTCCATCAGATGGATGACGCATGACATCTTGCTCCCTCTCATGCTCACTATGCCACCTCATGTGAGCTGCAGTGGCCATCGAAGAGTACAATCTTGTAAGTCTTGGCACGAGCGAAAAGTACCACATCTTTTTTAGCGACCTCTTCTTCTCAATGCCCATCCTAGTGGTTGTCTTATACCGACCCGCACCACAAAATTGACAACATGTTATGCTTTCTGTTGAATCATCCTTATAGTACAACATACATCCATTCGGGCAACAATCAATTTTCAAACACCTCAGACTCAAATTTTCCACAGACTTCTTAGCATGATAAAAACTAGTAGGCATCCGATTGTCTTCTGGCAACGCCTTGGACACTGACCTGGTGTGGCGATTAAAACAGCCTTCTTGCTTATTGTAGTCAGATTTGATACTCAACCATTCCATGCACATCGACAACTTCGTGTACTCCCGACATCCTTCCCACAATGGAGATCGTGCAACACTCAGCATATCATAGAATCTTTGAGCTTCGGGATTCGGATTCTCCTCTATGTATTGGGAACCCATTCCACCATCTTCTTCTAGTACAACACCAACCGATGGTCCAGCATGATCCCTTATCATCTGCTCGTATGGATTCAATTCTTCCCTCCAGTCACCACTTCCATAGTACGAACCTTCAAACACAATCGGGTTTAAATCAGGCAACGTCTCACCATGGTTACTCCACCAATAGTAATCAGGCATGAAGCCCTTCTCATAAAGATCGGCTACAACTCCATCCACGCTTTTGAAAGATTGACACTTGCATCTTTTGCAAGGACACCTCAAATGATCACCGCCCAGCCGTATAAATATCTCCTAGCTAACAACAAACTCTATAAACTCACCCACTCCAACTCTATACTCTTCCCTAAGACGTT
This sequence comes from Sophora flavescens, assembly GCA_030762895.1. Taxonomy (NCBI): domain Eukaryota; kingdom Viridiplantae; phylum Streptophyta; class Magnoliopsida; order Fabales; family Fabaceae; genus Sophora; species Sophora flavescens. The sequence goes on from CM061066.1 coordinate 121,944,066, forward strand.
TATTCCGATCCAACCTACGATACATCCATTTCTGATTCTCCGGAATATCCATTGCTGGCAATTAAATAGCCTGACCAAAAAAAAAAATAACACTTATATATTACGGTGCATTCCAATAACTCCATCAATCTCGTTCTTATGACAAGGTGTGAACCTATCCCATTCGAGAAGAAATCTTTACCACACTCATCTAATAATAGTTATTCCCTTATTCAAATACCTTATGCTTAACAAAATTTCGACAGCATTTCCCATCTATCTCCAAGTACACGACTCGAGCACGGTGAGAATCACCGCGATCAAGTATGCACCAGGAGAACAAAAGGAAATGCATCAGACCGAGATTTCAACAAGTATATAAGGCATTTGAATATTGAAATGACTATTGTACGAGTGTGAAAAAGGTTTTTTCCCAAACTGCCCCACCTGGACAATTCAAGATTCAATACAATGAGCATGCATACCTTGATAAGCTACGCATGCTCATTAATATTGAATCTCAAATAGGAAACTAAGGCTTTCGTAAATTAATTATTAACTCTAACAGAAAATAAAACCATTAACCTATAAATATTGCAACATTGTTGAGCTTATATAAATTGCAGCGTAAATCAATACAAACTTAGATAAAATATTGTAGCAAACATCCTATTGAGCTCCACTCTCCACTAACAAGTAGCAGTTAATTGTCAAACACATGCATAATTTCTAAATTATCAGCACACAACCAAAGATCCCGCATTTCGGACAGGATCACATCCTATTGAGCTCCGTTCTCCACTAACAAACAACACATATCAACAAACACATGCATAAACATTAAATTATCAGCATACAATCAGACAAGATCACATCCTATTGAGCTCAACTCTCCACTACCAAACAACACGATAATTCACATAATACATTAGAGGCACCACACATATCAGTACCTATTCGACAAAGCAAAACCAAGTAAGGATAAGGGAGGAGCCGCGGACAACGAAGATCAGACAAGGACCTATAATGCATAAATAAAAATAATCGTGTCAGAGCTGAAATGACAACATTTGGACTTAATACATTCATTTATGCTTTTAACATTCATATATATGCTATTACTACAAATGCTATTGGTGTTGTCTCCGAACATGGAAATTTAGAGGATTATCAACATGAAGGTATAACAGGAAAGAGAATTGAGTTCAATCTTCTTGATGAAAGGTCCTCCCAATTACATTATTATACTCTTAACTAAACATTTTATTTCACATAGAATTTATGCTCAAACTTCATTTTTTGTTTCTCAAACTTTAGCAATAATTTTGTTCGTGTGACATTGTTTGAGGAACAAGCAATCGAAATGTTCAACTTTCTGACTGAAAATAACCAACTTAAAGTGGTAGTTTTGCAACTTGCCCGAATCACTCATTATAGAGGTATTTATTATAAAAATAATTCTTTCACCATTATTAACATTTATTTCTAATGTCTACTTATTACACATTTATTAACATTTATTCCTTCACATAACACATTACACTTAGTGTTCAGAGAACTTACCTGAGAGAGAAAACACAACCAAGTAAGGATAAGGGGAGGAGCCGAAGAAAACAAAGAGTAGAAGAATATGACAACAAGGACCTATCGTGCATAAATGAAATTAGTCCTTTCAAATCAAATCACTATTCTATATATACAGAATCCAGTACAACTATTTATAAGACTAGAAACACATAAATTAATATAAAATAGAATCAATAATATACGGTTACAAATTTAGAACAACTTGCAACTTGGTACGAGTGTTATCTATCAGAATCAAGCGATTCCTTTTTTTCTTAAGTAATCCCTTACTTCTCAAAATAAACGTAACATATTGAAATATCACCTCACCGTGTTAGTTTAAATTTTTCCAAGGTACACCTCTGTACCCATCTATCCCCCTCCATAGGAATAATTGCCCAATCTAATGTTTTTTTGTCTATGCTTTAATTAATAAATCATTATGACCTTAAGTCACTCACTTAACATTAAACAATCATGTGCCTCTGTTAACAAATAACAAAGAAGGTGCATTAAAATTAAAAAAAGACACAACAAATAAAAATACACAGTTTTTACGGTGTTTCCTATTTGCACTCCATTTACAATGCATCTTTATTTAATTCCTAATGTGCACAAAATCAAAACAACCTAAGGTTTACAATGTTTAGATAACAAGAAAAATTAGAATCAGTTCATCTAAATCAATGTCAGTTTCAATGATGGCAACGTTAAATTTAGGGTTGAGGTACCAAACTACAAAATTACCAGTGAGCAGTGGTACTGGTGGCCGGAGATTGGGAGTGGCAATGGCAGTGAGCACGTAATGGTAGCCGAAGTTGGGAGCAGGGACTGGGAAACAAAGAAAAAAATTGATATCAGATGCGAGAAATAGAGAATGAGAGAAAAGGAGAGAAGACAAGGTAGCTTACCCTTGGTGGTGGTGGTGTCACCGGAGCCGCGGACAGTGGTGGCTCAAGGGAGGCGACTCAGGTGCGCTACAGGGACAGAGACAGAGACATCAAAAAGAGAGAGAGGGGGGGAAGGTGGAATCACTCACCAGAGGTGGCCTGCATTAGTGGTGACCGGAGCACAGACGTCGCATGGTATGCTGGCAGGGAGGAGCAGAGCGTGCAAGAGAGAGAGAAGAAAAGAGAAGAAATGAGAGAAATGGGGAAGAAATGGGGGTTCTGGTGGATTTAGGGATTTCATTTTTAGCGACCGAAACATTCGGTCGCTATTTCGGTCTCTAAACGGGTTGATTTGAAATTTGAATTCATAAAATTAGCGACCGATTTAAAAATCGGTCGCTAACACGCTCTATTTTAATTTTTACGCGCCGTTTAGCGACCGATTTAATATTGGTCGCAAAGATAAATAAAATTTAACCGTTGCATTTAACTCGGTCGCCATTTCGGTCGCAAAAAAGTCATAAAATTTTGACTTTTACTTTCCTTTATTTTGCTATCGAAATAGAGACCGATAACTCTGCTACGCTCTATTTCCGTCGCAATATCAACTCTAATCAGTGTTTGATTTAGATCCTACAATCGGTCGCCATTTCGGTCGCAAACAGCAACCAACAAATTCGGTCACTATTTTCGATCGCTAAATAACCTTTTTACTGGAGTGAACCACCATGTAACACCCTTTCCCGAGTATTACATCAAATCACTCCTTTTTACTAATATTAACGTTATTAGAAGACATGTCAATTTCTTTCGGAAGTTCATATTTAATTAATAATTCATTTTCAATTAAATACTCACAACATAAGACATGGAATTCAAAGACCAACTTACATATATAGAAATCATACATAATATTCACATTGATAACAGACACCTCCTTAGGTACATTGACAGAAGTTTCATTGAGTGTACATCCAAGTTACTTAATCAAAATACTACATTAAACTAGAGGTTAAAGAGACAAAATAAAACATGCTTACTGAAAAGATCCATCTAACACCACTACCCCAAAATAAAGCTAGACTTTCTAAGCTGGTCAAGACAACTAGTGATACCCATTCGGAAGACCACAGAAGTCTCCCTCATTTCCAGAGGAAGTATCAGAAGAGGATACTTCCACCTCGCCTCCCTCGTCAGGTGCATCATCATCATCATCACTGCTTATAGGATGACACTGGGGTTCTTCTTCCATGAATTCCTCAGGGTCCTCCTCTATAGGTGATGCAGGAGCCACATTCAAAGGTGGTGGATTTAACACTAGCTGTCCTAGGTCTGCTAGGTGCTGTACATACAACCAAGCTGGCGGAAGTGATATCTGGATGGTCTCCACGGTATGAATCATCTTCTCTGGACCTCCCTCTTGTGTTCCTTCTATAGTGCAAACTTGGCCAGTATACTCGACCGTGTGATTCCCCGGATGAATCACCCAAGCCCTAGGGTTGTCGGCATCCTCAAACATGATCGCCCGCACCCGAAAGTGCACGAGAGGTAGTGCCGGGTCCATCTAATCTCAACATAATAGGATACATACATATATACATAAAGGAAATGCAAGGATAAGATATCAATATATGGATAATTATGACAACTATATGCACTCAAAACATACAAAAACAACATATACAAATAACAAGATATCACTTTAAGCAGTACATAGAAAGAGAAAATCATCGCTTTTTGAAAACCATGACACTTCTATAATTCAACTTCTATCCTAATCTCCGGAGACCCCAACTTCAATTTGTTTAAAATGAGCTGATTAGGCCCGAAATTTGCCATAAAAGGCACAACGTTTTATTCCACTACACTACCCAAAACTCTTGGCACGGTGTGCAACGTGTGTGGATATCCATGGCATACTATCCAACTCAAGGCATAGTAATCAAGGCATATGGATTTCATTGTCCGTCAAGTCACAATGATACAACGTAGCATGATATACCCTGCCCTTCAAGGTATTCACACAAAACAACTTTGGGCACGTCTGCCAAATGCATGAAAAAACATTTTATTATCGCAGCTTTTCTTTGTGTATAATTCTTCCCTTGTCGAAGCTCAAAGGCTCACGAGCTCCATAATTTTTCAATGTATTAAAATTTATAAACACGGGACATTTGAGTCCGAGTGTCCAATCACAAGAGTCTTAAACCGATGCACCGGTCTTAGACTTTATGGTCATAGAAAAATCAACTTTTCACCTTTACTTCTTTCACCATGTTTGTATAACGTATTGTAGGACACACAGTCCACACCAACGTATATAGGACACACAGTCCACAATAACGTGACATGAATCATAGATCAACGTGTTTATTAACACTAGTAGCCCGACGTCTCGGTTACTAGGTCCACCTTTTAACGTTATATTTTCGTTCAGTGAAAAACAAAACAAAACAAAAACTCCATAACTTATCCAAGTTATTGGAATATTGTTTTGAGTAAAGTCTTTAGTAAAAAATTTTATTTGAAATTCATTTTCAAAAATCATCTTGATTAAAAAATTTCATTATTTTTCAACAAAAATCAAATTAACTTTTTTTAAAAGAATTTCTTCTAATTTAAGGAATTAATTTGGAAATCCCTTTTTACTTGCTAGATTATTTCTAAAAATTCTACTTCTTTTCAAAATAAAAATATTGCCCATTTCATAAAATTTCTAATGTTACAAAAAAATTGAAATATAATTTTATCTTTCTTCTCTTTTTAAATCAAAACTTCTTTTCAAAGAAATTTATTTATTATAAACTTTCTCCACAATTTTTATTAAGACTTTTATCTCAATTTATTTATTTGAGCTCTAACCCAAGGTTAGGCTTTCAATGCGACAACCTAAACAAATATATCATTATGTCAACACATTTATATAATCATAAACTTTGTACAAATCAAATAAACACATAATGCATATAAATCACATAAAACTCAATCTATTAATCCAAACAAAATCAATCATTAAACCAAATCATTATCACCAATAATTCAACCCATCATCAGCAAGCAACCATAGGTAACACATAGTCATCATCATAATAATATCCCTCAGGCTTTCTTCCCTTACCTTAGAGTAAAACGGTAAAGGATTCGATCGCGGGTTCAAAGCAACAAACTTGAGTTCTCGTTACGATTGCAATTCTAATCAAAACAAATGTTTAACATAAGTTAAAAAATTTATAAATTACCCTTATTCTTCATGCATGCTTTCGGCCTTGCTCTATAAAATAGGTTAGAAAATTTTAATTTCTATAAGCTTTTGGATTTAGACTTTTTAAGTATCAAATAGGTAAAATAAAATTTTAAACTTGAAAAATATAATTTCGAACCTTAGCCTCATCAACCATAGGTTTCGGCCTTCACAAGAAATGGTGGAAAAGTATTATTTTTCATCAATCTAATTTCATGCATGTAAATACTATAGTGTTCTAAGCATCATTTTACTTAAAAAATTTGAACAAGCCTCATCAACTCATCAAGTGAGTTTCGGCCATTGCAAGAAAACAAAGCTAGGAACTTTAAAAATTTTTCAAACACCATATAAAATTAATCATGCAAAGGATATAGTTTGTTAACATGCATCCTTCCAATGCTCAAAAGTTAGGCTTCACTAACTCAAAAATTTTAGAGTTTTAGCCATAGAATCACAACAAGGAAGGAATACATATTTTTAACAAACTACATAATTTAAAAAAAATACCTAAATCAAAGTCCTTAAGCCATGCATGTGGGATTTTTCATAAAAAAACTCTCCTTTTTCCCTATTGGTGTTTTCGGCCAACACCATGGTCATAGGGTAGGATGACGTTTCACCACATGCAAGACATAAAAATTGAAATAGAGTTGAGTAGAAGTTGAAAAAAAATTTAGTTTCATATTAAGAGCACTTTCTTTAAGAGAATGAGTTAGAACCATGGTCATAAAACATGATTTTTCTAGCATGCATGGAAATGAACTTGCAAAATCATCACCTCTCCTCCCTAGGGGTTTCGGTCACCCCTTCAAAATGGTCATATGAGGGTATTTATCTGTTAGACTCAATGTCTTAGAGATTTTGATATATGACAAATACAATTTAATGTGTGTGCAAGTGTTTTAGTGTCAAATTGCAAAGACGGGTATCAAGCAGTAATCAACAAGTTCACTGAGCAATTAAAGGAGAATATTCAAGGAAGAACTTGAAGAAATCAAAAGAGCTACATGGAGAAATCAAAGAGCAAAGACAAAGATCAAGGAATCGTCAAGACAAGAGCTTAACGGAGAAATTAGATTTAAGTCTTAGATAATTTGTAAGAGAAAGAAATCTCTTAGTCACAAAAAGATCAACTAAAAAGATGCATGAAGAAAATCAATTTTCATAACCTACATTAAAAGGAATAAGTTTTCGTTAATGAAAATGAATTTTGGAAATAAGAAGCGCCCGTCCATTAAATTAATAGAAGCGCCCGTCCAACACAAGTGATAGAAGCGCTCGTCCAACACAAAGTGATAGAAGCACTCGTCCACTAAAGTGATACAGGCGCTCGTCCACTAAAGTGACAGAAGTGCCCGTCCACTAAAGTGATACAAGCGCTAAAGTGATGAAGTGCTCGTCCACTAAAGTGTGAGAAGTGCTCGTCCACGCAAGTGACAGAAGGGCTCTTCCACATAAGTCTTTGGACTTGCCAAGTCCTTAATAAGAAGCTCCGTCCAATGATATGGCATATGGAGCTCGTCTACTAGGTTACTTTGTGTATTAGTACCTCCGTCTGCTGACATGGCAAGATGGACGCGCTTATGTTCAAGATGGACGCGAATTATATAGGAGCCGATGTAGAATCTTATTTCAAGAACCAGAATCAAGAAAACAAATTCTGTTATCAGACTCAAATATGTTTTAATTGATCCCAACGACTATAACTTGTTTTCTATATAAAGATGGATCAAAGGAACACTTTCAACATATCGAACAAGATATTGAACACAATCAGAAAGTTTACAATCAATTTGAGAGATCAATTGTGAAAATCATTCATCATCTTTCTTGAGCTTATTGTGAAAAGAATGTTTCATTCTCATAAGTGCTTCAATTTGTTTATCTGACTATTGAGAGTTAAGAATCAATTTTTTGTTTCTATTTGATTATAAAGAGAGAGGGAGTCTCTCTGAGTGATTAGGGTGAGGTATCCCTAAGGAAGAACATTGAGGCTCTTCACAAGAGTGTGGTATCTCGAGGTGAAGGAGTGCTCTGTGGTGTAAAGGTTTTTCAAGCTACCTGGCTAAAGCTTGTTGTGTTAGTGTGTGAAAACCCACGGATGGAGTGAGGCCTGGATGTAGGTCACAGTGGTGGTGACTGAACCAGGATAAATCTTGTTGTGTGGTATTTCTAAACTCAAACTCTTTAATTTCTATCTTGCGCATATAACTATGATCTTGACGTTCTAAGAGTTCAATTGATATCAGTTCTTGATCTGCATAATCAATATTTGAATTGAATCTTGCATCATATACTGAAACTAAAACCTGCAAGTTTGTTCTTGATTGTTAATGCTTGTATCTGAAACTTGCATAACTTGTTCTTAATCTTTAAAGGTTTAATCAGTTTCTGTATTTTGTTATCACCGAGTTTTGAACCCGAACCTATTCGGTGATCTATATCTTTCTTATCTTCATTATCTTCCAATTCAAGATTTTATATAAACCCTTCATTGATTTTATAAAAGATCCTCAGGTCACAAATCTGAAAACTAAAGTTTTGTGAAAAGTTTTTAAGAAGACTCATCCCCCCGGAGCCAAAACAATATTTTCAACATGCAAGTGTTGATAATGGGTGATGAAGATGAGTAGAACTTGAAAGAAAATGGTTTTAAAACAAAAGGAATAAGCTTAGGCATAAACAAACTCATCATGCATGTATAAGAAATGAAAATAACAAGGAAATATGAAGTATAATAGCTGAGTATTATACCTAGTAGCTGTTGAAAAATGAAAGCTTGAAAGCAAAAGCTTGAGCTTTCTCAAGAACAAGAAGAACATAAGCAAGTGTAGTAGGGGTGTTTTTGAGTTTATGAGAGGAAAAAGTGAAGAAGTGTGAATAAGAGGGGTTTATATAGAGGAGGCGGTCTTGGTTCTCAAGAGAAAAGAGAGGAAAAATAAAAAAAAATTTAATTTGTATTTTTAATGATTTTTTTTTTGAAATAAAAGAATTCATTATACAAAATAATGATTTCATGTAATAATGGTTTACTATTCAAATCAGATTTTGCTCATCAAGCACTCCAAAATATGATTCAAATAAATTCATTGACTTCCTTTTGTTTCATTCCAGTTCAATTTCTTTCCCCGACTGTGTAAAACGATCGTATTTCTTATGAAAATCGAACCCGAAAAATCAATATAATAAAATTTTTTAAACAAAAAATTTTAAAATAGTGGAAACATTAGCAATCGTAATTAGAAGCCCAATCATTTCGTTCACGAGTAAAAATTTAATTTTTTGATCAGTAAACTTGTACCGATAGAGAAAACGCAGACTGTGATTCGTCTGAATTTTCAATTGAAATTTTTACTGGAGCTTCCTAAGATAAAATAAGTTATGAAAATGATTTTGTTTTATCAAAATAATCTCTAATTTTAAAAATTAATTATTGATGAACACACACTTAAGCACAGATTAACAATAAGCAGAAAATCGGGGCGTTACACACCATAGGCAATGTGTTCTGGAAGCAATGGGAGGGCATAAACCAAATCTTATAATAACTTATCAAGATCCGGCCATGAAAATTGCAATAGAGAAGGTTTTTTTATTCTTCTTCACATAGATTTTGTATGTGGCACATTATGAAAAAAGTTTTCGAAAAGGTGGGTGTTTCCTTGAATACTAATATTGAGTTCAATAATAAATTCAAGTCATGTGTTTGGGGTTAGGAGACTCCCGATGAATTTGAAGCAATATGGAAATCCATCATGATTGAATTTGAGTTGCAAAACAATGATTGGCTTTCACATATGTATGACGTGGGTCCCGGCTTACTTTAAAGACGTATTTATGGGTGGGATATTGAGAACAACCTCGAGATCAAAAAGTGAAAATTCATTCTATGGTAATTTTTTTTGAATTCACGTGTTGGGTTGGTTGAATTTTGGATGAGGTTTGAGTCTGCAATAGAAGCACAAAGACATAAGGAGTTGCTTGCTGATAATGATTCACTCCATTCTTTACCTATACTAAAATTGAATCGAGGTGTGGAGAAGCATGCTAGAGATGTTTACACTCTCGGAGAATTTTTATATATTTCAAGAAGAATTATGGACTGCATGTGTAGATTGTGGAGTTGAAAATAAGCAAGAGAAAGATGGAATGGAAATATTACATATATATGATAATAATGAAAGCAACGGTAAAGTACGAGAAGTGGTCTATAATGCTTCTGAATATAATGCAACTTGTTCATGCAAAATGTTTCAATCTCAAGGCATACCGTGTAGGCACGTACTTTGCGTTTTAAAGGGGAAAGGCTTAAGTGAAATATCAAGTAATTACATTTTGAATAGGTAGACTAAGTTGGCAACTAGCAAGCCTATTTTTGATTTAGATGGCAAGGTCTTGGAAGAGTGTTTAGAATCAAAAAAAGAGAGTCAACTCATATCAGAGGCATGGGATCATATATTTGCGTGTATGCATGAGGCTGGACAAAGCAAGGAACGATTGCTTCATGTAATAAATGAAGTTGTTAACATTAGAAAACAATTGATAGAATTTAAAGGTGATTCTACACAAACCAAGACAAAAGAATTAGAGTCTTTCATTGGAGTCGATATTCCTAAAGAAGTGGAAATTCATCCACCAAAGTTTTCGAAGACAAAAGGAAGTGGTAAACGAATCAAAGGAAGAAAAGAGAAGGCTATTGAACAACAGCAGAAAAGAACTAGACTTTGTAAAGCATGTGGTCAATATGCGTATCATGACAGTCGTAACTGTCCCAAAAAGTTATCTCCCTATGTAAGAAATCTCTTTCTCCCATATATAATTGATTAATATGATTTTTTTATTGTAATTTATAATCATCTCCTTGATCATGCGTAAATATATGCAGGAAACGAAAGATGACTGAGCTCATTCAAAAACCTATTCCGGAAATGGTTTTTTGAAAGGATAATTTGTTTTGCTACTTATTGCAATTATTGATCTACAAGTGTCTAATTCCTTTTTGAACATATAGTTATTTTTTTACTATTAAATTCATTTAGTTCGTCTTATCAATTTTCAGTAGACATTTTTAGTCTTTTTTCCAATTTCATGTATTGCTTCAGAAAAAGGTAAAAAAAACAAAAAACAAAAAGGAGAACAAGACAGTATAAGTACAATGTGCATGGGTTTTATTCATTGAATATAAGTTCAGCCAATACATATACTTGGGAACAATAAAACTAGTCACAAACTCACAATACATTAGAGTTTCACCATGCTTCTTCTCTGATACATTTTGGTCTCTAATGGTCATTCTAGTAAAACTCTAATGGTAATACAATTAGAACTAATTGATAGCAGCAACAACAACACTAACAACATCTTTAATCTGAATAAAAAATAAGCACTGCAGTAGCAACTTGGGTTGCAAACTTCAAATAGTTAAGCCATTAATGTGCCTCTGGTCACTCTTGAGTTATAGTCCAAATGAAATATCAAGCCTGTCATTGTATCTGCTCGCGGATTCAAAATTGGCTCCTGCATGTTTTAAGAAAGGTCAATATAGCAATAGCAGACATCAACTATTATAGAAAGTAGTGACTCATAGGTACTGCTAGAGGTTGGAAAAAAATAGAGGACAACACTCAAACTTCAGCAGCACACTGCAGCAGAATTCACCTCCAACTATGCTCCATATGCGCACATAAAAGTGGCCCATCTGCGACAATATGAAGACCAGATAACAACATATTATACCACCCATAGTTTAAAGATGAAAAAGGACCACTTTTGAACCAAGGAACATTACCCTCCCATTGCTATAATATGGTGAGAGAAAAGGAACTGATAAAACCATTCTTGCACTGCTTTCTCAGAGAAGAGAGAAAAGGAACTGATAAAACCATTCTCAGACTGTGAGCATGCCATATTTGCATTTCCCTGTCCCATGAAGGAAATCAGACAAACCAAGAAATAGTGAAGTACACCTTTAACTAATATACATGTGAGAGTGAGACTACTGCGGACCAAAATAGAGGAATATCATGCTATATGTATAATTATAAATAAAGAAATCACAGAATTAATAACATTGTGAGAAATAAACATAAGTAAAGAAATCACAAAATTAATATGGATTTTCATAAGCAAAATATACGAATCACTTGTAGATATCCGGATTTGGATTCCCTGCACTCACTTATCGTTAAAACAGAAACGGTTTCCAATAACCCTGCACAATTTCTAGGAAAATATGTAGTAACTGCATGATAAAATGATTGCAGGAAATCCCGGTCCTAGATATTCATATTAGCAGATATATCCTCTATGGCTCGATGTCAATGCAATAACAAGAATTGATGTTATAAGCATGGTAATAAAGCTTGTAAATAGACATAAAGAGCAGAGTTTGCAATATCTGAAAAAGTTGTTTTAGAAGCAATCCTGATCCTGGAAGGAATAAGAGAATGAAGGTCAACTCTAACTGTTTGACAATTTGGGGGCATCGTCATTTAGATTTTGTATTGAAATAAATGATAATTGATTTCTGGTAATAGAAATATAGGTTTAGGCATGTTGTAACAGAAAAGGATTCCCAGGCTCCAAAATTTGAGGAGCACAAAAGAGGGTAAATTGGAAGCTGAGAAAGCAGTATTAATTTCAGGGTTCTATCTGATATGGTGATTGGTGCTATGGCATCACAGGGACAATATCATCAGTGGAGCATCAAACAAAGATGTCTAAAGTCAGTTATATGCATCTGTGGCATTTTGTCAAACATCTTATATGCATCATGTTTTTGTAATTCAATGCCATCTTTGCATTCACTATGAGTAACCAAGGCATCACATGAAAAAAAATCTACAAGACAATCCAGACAACTTAATATGCATAACTGCCATGAGTTTAACTGTCCCAGGCTCGACTCGGGACGACGGTGTGGCTCGAGACGGCGGTATTAATTCTAACAAAAATATTGAAGATAACCAAGGTATTAATTCGTTCATAAAAATATGAAAGTAATGGTTAAGAATGAGTAATATTATCTTATATAAAATAAAAAGAAAGTGTAATATTATAAATTTAAAAATAATAGTATGTGTACATGGTAGTTTGAATTGGATTGGTTTTCACTAGGAGATTCAAAATCCGATCCGATCCAAATAAAGTTAAGCGGTTTTTTTGGTATGCTCGGTTTTCAGTTTTTCAGTTCATTTTTTACGGTTCGAATTGGTTTGGATTGATTGATGAACACTCCTACATAAAACTATTGTGAGAAATGATAACTTTCAACTGAACTATTGAATCATAATTATAACAAATTGATGCTCAGATTAAAACATGTTTTAAAAAGTCATGTGACCCTAGCTTGCTTTCACTTTCCTCTTCCTTCACTTAGAGCCCGTTTGTTTAATATTAAAAAATAAGCAATTATGTTATAAAATAATTTATTGATTATAAAATAATTATGTTTACAATCACAAAAAATTATTTTTTTTAAAAGTAGTTAGTTATAAAAACTGATTTTTTTCCAAAACTAAGTGAAAATTGCTTTTCATTTTAAGTCCAAAAATAAATTTTTTCTGCTTCTAATTATTTCCAAAAACAAAAACAAAAATGATTTTATGATTAAAAAAGTGATTTTTTTTTTTAGCAAAATAAGCTGAAAGCAATAACAAAATGGCTCTTATTTGCCGGCATCACATATTGCCCACTCCCCACTTTGTTCCCACAACAACGCATCACATACTGTCGCCTCGTCTCTGTTCCTGCAACAATGCACAACAACACCGCAGCCGCCATCACGTATTGCCGCCTCGTCTTTATTCCTGCGACAACGCAGGGGCTGCCTCTTCTTCTTCTTGCCCACTTCTCTGTGCATCCTAGTTCTGGGATATTGCCTCCCCCTATTTGTGCACGCTTTAATTCCCCCGCCATTTGTTCTTGTTCTTGGAAGATCTTGCTTGGTTTTTAACTTGTGAGTGCTCTGGAAAATTTGCTGTGACCTGTTCAAATACCCTGTTACTAATTTGTTGACAGTTTTGTGGACTAACATTATTAATATATGTATTCCATGGAAGCAAGGACCTTCACTATAACCAACGTAGTCAAATAAGCTATCTAAGATAATAAAAAAAATGCCAGAGTGTTAGAATTCTTACCAGATTGATGAGGCATGACTATTGATTCTTGGAAGGATGAGTGGTCCTTACTACACTTTATTTTATCTAATAATCATCACTGTATTCTATTAAATTCGTTAAAGTAATATTTTGGTCCCTATACGTGACACGAATTTTCGATTTGGTCCCTGTATGTATAGGGATCATTTTAATAATTTTTTATGTGTAGGGACCAAATCGAGAATTCGTGTCACGTGTAGGGACCAAAATATTACTTTAACCGAAGTTCTTGCTAATTTCTTCTCGCAGTGTAGCATTACTCTTAATCCAAAGTTGAAAGTGGAAAACAATGATAGAAAGAAAACAATTCACTTTGTTAACCAATCCTCTTCACTTCCTCTGCCTTCATTCCACCCCATCTCTCTCTCTCTCCTTGGACTTTCTCAGCGTCTCTGGTTAAACGCAACTTGGGGTGAAAGGACCTAAATAAGAATTTGCTGGAAAAGAATTGCACCCCCCAAAATAAATGCTCAAGTGTGGGAGAAAAGAGAAGTAAAAGGTGAGTGGCAAAACACAAAGGTGTCAACTCAAATATCAGCTTGTGGTAGAGGTGGTGACTACTCTTACAACAACCATGGTGCAGGTGGTCAAATGAATCATGTTGCAAGTGATGTGGGGATGCAATCATATTCATCGTGAGGTGTTCATAGTGTTTGTTACTGTCATTAGTTGGTGGTGAACCTTTTTATTCGCCTGGTATGAAACCTCTTATTTATGACTTTTTTTCTTGGTTTAGAGTCTTTATTTCTGACTTATTTCTGAAGCTAAAGCTGCTGTGAATGCAACATCTTTAATCTGCATAAAAAAGAATCACTGCAACAGCAACAACGCTACAGGAGATTATCTTGTGGGTTAACTCATAATCCATCATTCTTTGTCTACCATAAAACCAGTCAAACATGATGAAAGCAAGGATAAATGATATGGCAAAAGGAATCCATCCACCTTCAGTAAATTTAGTGAAAACTGCACTGATGTAAACCATTTCCATCAAGTTTTGAAGTGTTGCATTGTCTGTTCTTTTTTAGATGTGTTTAAATGCTAAATTGAATTATCAAGTTCTATATTTAGTAGACTAACAGTCCTTGATTCAGTTCATAAATTTAGCTCAAGTAGTCCTGGCAGGTCTACCAAGTTACTTGAAACAAAGCAAAATAGTCCAAGCAGCCTCTGTGGCATTTTGTCAAACGTCTTATATGCATCATTTTTTTTAATTCAATGTTACCTTTGCATTTACTAATGAAGGTCCACTATCAGTAACAAGGCATCACATGGAAAATTTCTACAAGACAAACTAGACAATTGTACTAAAAGTAATCTGCATAACTGCCATGGGTTTAACTGTCAAAGGCTCGACTTGGGACGGGGGTGCGGCTTGGGACTGCGGCTACACTTGTAACAGCATGATTTTAATTATGTTGTCCAATCGATTAAAATATAATTAATTATATTGTAATTTGACAGTTAGAAAGTATTTTGACTAAAATAAAATCATATTCATAGTTTACTTTATGGTAGATGGTTACAGTAAAAATTTCGGTTAAAAATTCAGACGAAAGCCGATATGCGTTTTCACTGCCGGTACAAGTTTACTGTGCAGAAAACCTAATTTTGATCCGTGAACGAGACGGTTAGTGTTTTTAATATGTTTTCTTCAACTTTGGTTATTTTGAAAATCTTCGTTCAAAAATGGAATATAATATTTTATTCGGGCGAAAACGTCGGTAGAATTACGATAGGAAAATACAACTGGGTACGAAATTGAGCAGATTAGGGAACACAAAAGAAGTGAAGTGACTTGATGGGACTTGATGGAAATGGGTTATGACACACTCCAAAAGTATAATCATCACATTTTTCAAATTATAACATATTATATTCTAAAAACCTATTTTTCTCTTTCCTCTTCAACCAAACAAGTCTTAAAGACAAAACTTACTCTCCAAGCTCATCCTCTCTCCAAAATTTCGTGCTCCCCTCTCCCTCCTCTATATAATCATCACTCATCTTCATTCTCTCATTTTCTTCCTCCATCTTCATACTTCTTTAACTTCTTCCATTTCTTCTTTTTTTTTTCAAACACTTAAAGCTTCCATTTTTATTGGTCTTTTTCACTTGAGTTCTTCATTAAAGTTCTTCCTTATACTAAGGGTAATGCTCTCATATGAATCTTTTTGCAAGTTTCATCTTTTATTTCTTAGTTTACTTTATGTGTTCTTTATATGCTTTAAACTTCTAAAATCTCTCTAAAATGGTTGAAAACTCCTTTTGAGTTGAAACCACTTTCCATAGTCTTATATTAACTTATATTTTCACATACTAAGAGGTTGTGCAAAACAAAATCTCTACCTATCTCTTCCAATGAAGGCCGAATGCTTGCATTTTGGAATATGATCATGTGATTGAGTTTCTAGCTATCCATTGATCTCAAATCTATAAATCTTGGAGGTTTTGATAGATTGTTCCTATGATGACTGAAAATATGAATAAGTAAGCCAAGGATACTATGTTTCAACTTTCCAAGTATGATCATGGATTTAGAACTCTTAATACCTTGTGATTCTAAACCTAAGAGTTTTTGTTAAACAAAGAATATTTTCCTCATCATCCTATGATGGCTGAAACTTAGTGTTTAGGTGCTAGGATGTTTGAGTTTTTATTTTTCCAAAATGATCATGGACTTAAGCTCCATAAGATATTTGAATGCTAAGTCTAAGAGATTGGAAAGTTTAAGGATTTCTAACTTGCTTATTCTATGTTATTAAAGCTAGGATGTATTACTTTCATTTTTCCAAGATGATCATGGACTTGAGCTCCATAAGATATTTGGATGCTAAGTCTAAGAGATTGGAATGTTTAAGTTTCCATTGTTTTCCAAAATGATCATGGACTTGAGCTCCATAAGATATTGGATGCTAAGTCTAAGAGATTGAAAAGTTTAAAGATTTCTAACCTATAAATCCTATGAAGGCCGAACCTAGAAGGTTATGGACCTAGGATACTTTGTTCTTATTTTTCCAAAATGATCATGGTTTTGAGCTCCTTAATACATATGGATGCTAAACCTAAGAGATTGGAAAGTTTAGTGAATGCTAGCCTATTTTACTAGCCTTGACCGAATACCCTAAGTGTATAACTTAGTGGGATTTTAATTCAACTTCGTTAAATGATCATTGTTTATGAACTTCTAACACTTAAGGATCATAAATCCATGAGTTGTATAATTTTCGGGAATCTCTAACCCTATGAACTAGTCTTGGCCGAACCTATACCTTGTGGTTTAGTGTTCTTATTTGATTTTAACTTGTGTTTTTGTGTTCATAACCTTAGATTTCCATCGCGGAGGAAACGAGGACGTTCGTGGTATACCTCTTCGAGCATCTAATCTCCTTACCTTCATAGAAGGTGGAGTTAATACTTTGTGGTGTGACGACGAGGAGCTTCGAGTTCGGGAGTTCCGTGATAACCCAGGTGGGGGAAAGAACCAACCTATCATCGGAATGGATAAGTAGTAAATTATATAATAATTGTGTAGGGCGACCTAAACCCTACTAGTAGTCGAGTAATCGACAAGACCAAAATCACATTGGAAACCTTTTCTGAAAAACCAATGGTGATGCGGGGATTGTAGGTTTATCGATATTAGGTTGATTTTATATTCTTGATGATTGATTTGAGCTTATTACCTTTATTGAATTGATTTTTGTGCTATGTTGGTGATATTGGAAAATTTTGATTGATATTGTGTTATGTATGATCTGCTTGGTTTTTATTATTATGTTTAGTGGATTTTAAGCAAAGATATATATGTTGTCTACGAGATGATTGTTTTGGGTGTGAGGATAATGATGATTTAGAAGTGCCTAACTTAGATTATGTATGTTAAAGAGGTGTTATGGCATAAAATATGTGTCAAGTTCTAATGGAAGGTTAAGGCACTAGGATGTTGTTAAATCGGGTTGGTGGGACTCAAGTATAGGTGTTGTTGTCCCTGACTGTGTATTGGTAATATAATACACAAGGACAAAAGTAATTGGTAATATAATCCACCAAGACAAAAGTGTATTGGTAATATAATACACAAAGACAAAAGTGTATTGGTAATATAATACGCAAGGACATCTGTGTATTGGTAATATAATATACGTAAAACACTTATGTGTATTGGTAGTATAATGCACCGTGTGTTGATAATATAATACGCGTAAAACATTTGTGTATTGGTAATATAATACACCGTGTATTGGTAATATAATACACGTAAAACACTTCTGTGTATTGGTAATATAATACACCGTGTATTGGTAATATAATACACGTAAAATCAAGAGTTCTCCCGAGACCACTTCCACCTTAACGGGAATAGGGGTGGAACACCTTAGCGGGAATGGAGGTGTACACTAGGTGGAACATCCAAACGGGAATGAGGGTGTGCCCCGATGCAAATGAGGGATGGTGACAGGAGTGGTAGTGGCCACGATAACGTAACGACATGGTGACAGGATTAAAGGGGTTACGTTAAAATAACGTGTTAGATTGCCTGAGAGTAAGGGTAGAGGATGATATATATTAACCCGTGGATGATTCGTTAGTTATGTGTGTTGATTGTCTGTGACAATTACTGTATAATTTACTATGACTCTTTTCCGCTTTTTGATGATAGAACTGTTTCTTATCCCCTATATATTTCTGTATGTTGTATTTTATCTCCTTGTGGAATTGTACGAGAAGACCCTGTGGATGAGCGTAACCAAGAGGCGTTGGATGGAACTCCCTACGAACCGGAGGCTGGAGGACGAGCTGTGACCCATGGTGATTAGGGTCTTGTTAGTTATGGCCAGTGCGTCTCGTGAGGCGTATTTTTATTATATTTTCCGTTGTTTAACTTTTGTCTAAGTATATGCCTGTGAGGGATCCTACTGATAGGATATCCTCAACAGTGTTTTGCAATATGCATAATATACTTATATTTTGATATGCCATTCTATATGAAGTTGTATACTTTATAAGTTAAGTTTTAATTTTTACGTATTTTCAAGTTAAGCGTGCGATTAAGTAATTAAATAATTAGGTTTTAATCTAATGACACAAAGAGACATAGCGGGGTGTCTCAACACTCAGGACAACGGTGTGGCTCGCGGATCTTGTCTACGATGTGGTGAGTGAGGCGCTCAGCGAAGGGTCTCCGATTAGGCATGGCAAGCAAATCCGAACCCGTGGGTACCCACCCGAACCCGTGATATGATCAATGATTGATCACTAAATATTTGAGGATCTTTCTTTGAACTAATTACTTTAAATTCAAGATCAAACACAAACAAGAACAATTGAATGAAACTTGAATCTCAAGTGAGAATCAAGAGAAACAAAAAGGAGTAGAAGAGCACAATTTTATATGAATTGAAATAGCAAGAACAAGAATTAAAGTGCAGAAAAATTAAAGTGCAAAAGTAGAAAATATGAAAAAGATGAAGGGGAAGGCACGACAATTGAATCATCTTTGAGAAGAATATTGAATTGATAAGCCAAAGGAGGATTCACAACTTGAATATGGAAATTTAAGATAAGAATCAATGGTTTAACTCATGAACCAATAAGAGGAGAACTCTCAACTCTCTCTAGAAATCTCAAGTGTGAGAAAACTCAATTGTATTCCAACTTGTAAAATGAATTACATGAAGCCTATTTATAGGCTCATCCTACTTAAGGTGCAAGCTAGACTAACTTGAAGTGCAAGTTACTCTAACTTGAGGAACAAGTAGCATCCTTTTACCTCATCCACCCAAGTGCGGGCTTTGTTTTGGGCCTAATGTTTCCTATTTAGATGCTAATGACCCAATAGGCCCAATTCCTAAACTAGTCTTAAGTGTTTTTATGAATAAGCACTTCTATTACATGAAGTCTAATCTATACAAAGGTCCTAGTTCCTATATTTATTACATGAAGTCTAATCTATACAAAGGTCCTAGGTGTAACGCCCTCCCTCAGGGCATTACTTACGTAACACATGCGGAATTTAAATTAAAAGATAATTTGCTGGTGCTTTCGGAAAATAATTTATATAAGTATATAAGTGTCTGAAATTGGGTATAAAAATTTTGTCACGACTCCTAAGCCTTGATTGACACACAGTCTTACTATCATAGTATGGCAAGCCTATTTAATTTAAAGAATATACTTGAATAAAAGCTAGTATTTTACGAAAATTTCGACAGAGTCTCCTCTGTAATTCGGACATCCCAGGTAAAAGAACACCTGCTAAAATAATTACATTTTCACTCCAGAATTTCAGTTACACCAAATCCAACCAGACAGCAATATATATAAAAATAACAGTCATAACCATAAGCTTTACAAGACCAAAAGGAAAAGTTTAAGTTTTCTTTCAAAATAACGCTCTCCGAGCCATAAACATTTCATTTTAAAATAAAGGCTCTCTGAGCCATACTCATACATACTTATCAAAATAATCTAAGTCTCAAACCCTAAGCTGGTCATTCTAAAAGTTATTCCTGAGAAGAACTCACGTGATCGTTCCACAATCAAATACTTCATCAAGCAACTAGATCTAAGTCTCTGAGTGACTTAGGAAGACTCCTCTGCACATCTGTACTAAAATACCAGGGTACAATAGCAAACTGAAGAAACCCTGATATGTTTGTAAGGGTGAGATACCGACAAATGGATATATCACACAACAACCATATACATGATACATACATCACATAATCATATAAGCGGTTAAATCATGCATATACATAACATAACAAGATGTTATATCAAAGGGTCTCAAACCCGCACAGTCAATCTTTTGAAAATATGCATGACACTTCAATATCAGGCTCTAACTTAATCTCATGAGATCACAACACCATGTTATCACTGGAGAAGATAGAGTTGGTCAAGCTCTGCCCACCGGGCTGTTGCCACCGCATCCTGATGCACCAGGCCTCTTGGTCAGACAACGCCACATGCCCTTAACGAAACAACTAGCAATGTGATCGACTCGGATACCCCATGGGTATCCTCAATAAGCAAAGGCACGTCCCGCCAGGGAAATGCATATGAATAAAACTTTCCTTTTAAGGTTTTTCTTTGTGTAAATATTTCACTGTCAAAGCTCAAAGCTAATGACTTAACATTATTTCCCCATCACTTGAAAACTTAGAAACATAGGACACACAGTCCGAATGCTCAATCCCAACACCTAGACCGTGGCCGCAGTCAAGGTTTGTGGTAATGGAAATCAATATACTTTTAGTCATGTTTTACTTATCATGCTAAGGACAATAGCCCACAACAACGGAAATCAAAACGAATTGTCCTCGATTCTGCGAATTGGACTTGAAGTCCATAACATTACGAATAGGACTTTACGGTCCCGAATTAACACTGATCCAAGATCACGTGCTAAGCATGGAAAACTAGAGGCGACGTCTCACGTCTAGATTCCTATTCTTTTAGTACTTATCTTCCATTTGACGAAAACAGTTTTCGAAATCGAAAGCCTCGATAACCTATGCTGGCTATCGGAAAGTTTCTAAATCATTTGGGAGAAAACCTTTTCTTTTGAAAATCCTTTATAAAACGTTTTTGAAACACTTTTAACTTTGAAAATCCCCAATAGGATATTGTAAGATATTTTCGAAAGTTTTCACTTAAAACACATAGTTCGAAAAGGATTTTTCTTTTGTATAACAATAGTACACCAAAATCATTTCAACATTTAAAACAAATATTTTAAGTTTAAAGAGCTTTTGGAAAAGAACACCAATCCCTTCATCTTCAAAGCTTATTAAGGTTTTTAATCCTTATTATGGTTGAGCACAGACGCACGTCTGGCTTAGCAAACTTTCAATCAACAACAGTATATATATCATCAGTGCAAAGCTAATATCACAGTTGAAAGCAGTTTATCACATATATGCATTATATCATTTAGAACAAGTACAGATCAACATCAGATAATAGCACAACAGTTCAAGTACATTAGATAATCAAGTAAGCCCAATCAACATATAAATATCCAGTTAAACACCTACACACATGCATACAGTTATTGAATATCCCTAGGCAAACTCCCCTTACCTTTGAAGACAAGTAAAGGATCCTCGTCTTAATGCTCACGTTAGCTCCAAGAGTGTAACTATCTATTCCATCAAGCAAGCATAGCCATGTCAAACGTCTCAGAGAGGGAATCCAACAACGCGCAACAACCAAGAATCAAGAGATCAATTTCACATGATC
Organism: Sophora flavescens; assembly: GCA_030762895.1. Classification (NCBI taxonomy): domain Eukaryota; kingdom Viridiplantae; phylum Streptophyta; class Magnoliopsida; order Fabales; family Fabaceae; genus Sophora; species Sophora flavescens. The sequence continues at coordinate 121,966,154 of CM061066.1, forward strand.
AAACACACATTCTAACTTTATCTAAACACTTAATCTAATTACCAAACAAGGTTATTTTTAAAGAAAATCATGTTTGAAGCTCACGCTTCCCAATACCCTTTAAGGAAACTTTGTTTTGATTAAAGATCATGAAAAGAACTTTGGAAATCATCCATTAAGAGTCCTAATTGCACTAAATCATAATTAATTTCACAAAAACATACCCAAATTCAAATTAAATTAAATTGGGGGTTTAGGGCTCCTTATTAAAATTTAGGGAAAACTCAGAATAATGAAATTGGTTTAGGGAAACACAAATTCACAGTCCTAATTTCATAAAACAAGCTTTAATCTTAAGATTAAAATCTGAAATCAGAGGGTTAGGGTTAGGGTTTCAAAATCAATTTGGGGGTTTACAAAATAGAAGAGGTTAGAGGTAAAACTCTTACCCAAGGTGAAGGAAGAGAAGTGATGGAGGTTCAAATTTCTGGCGCGGCGGCAGAGACAACGGTGCGGCGGTTGGAGTTGTGACAGATCCGGTAAGTCGTCTTGAATGATGACTTGAGGGGTGGGTTTTTGCACGGACACCACGAGGAAGACAAAGCAGACGACGGCTGGAGGTGCGGCGGTCTAGTGCAGCGCGAAAACGGCCAAACCGAAGCCAAACCGGCCAACGCGTACGAGGTGGAGCGGCCGCGTGTTGCTGTCTTCTTTCCACTGTGCGGCGAACGGATGACGACCTCCTTGGCGGAGCGCGGCTGGACAGCGACGGACGACTCCTAGGGCGGCGCGACTGGTTGGTTGAGAAGGAGGAGGAAGAAGAAGATGGTGTGAGGGGGAAGAAGAAGAAGTGTGGAAGAAGAAGAAGAAAAGAGAAGGAAGAAAGAAAGAAAGAAGAAAAGAGAAAGAAGCAGAGAAAGAAAAGAGAAAAAGAGAGAGAACGTCGAGAAAGAGGGATAGAAAAGTGAGAAAGTTTAGTTTTTAAACTAATTATTTAGTGATAGGTACAAAATGAGTGATAAATATTAGGCCTATAATAAACATGTTTTTACTTTTTAGAATCTAAAAATAAAGATTGATAAAGATATAATTTCGAAATTCAAATTAGAGTAAAGATTAATAATTGAATTGATCAACTAAGAAAATACTCAGTCCAAAATTTAATCTCCGATTAAGGTCAAACCAAAATATTTTTAACTCTAAAATTAAATAGAATGAGAATATGAAAATGCTTTTCTCTTATTCACATTATTTAAAATATTTTTCTGTACTGGTATAATAGTGACAATAACGTAAATTATTGTCTAGTAAACGTGCATTCACTGAAATAAGTCAGTGCTAACGCACCCAATAAAATAATTTGAAAAGAGTAATTTAATTACTCAAACTAAACCACATAACAAAATAAACTTAAACATCCAAATAAAATAATTAATCATAGGTGTACAAACTAGGGTGTTACACTAGGTCCTATCCATAACTAGGTTGTCAATGGCTCAATGCATAAGAGGTTCAAAGTGATGCCCTCTTCATGAAGTTTCCTATGAGACACGTGGTTGACCACCGTCTTCTTGAGTGTGTCTTGGACTCTTCTAAGCCTTGCCCTTGTCATAGGTCCATGCAAGTCTTCAATGATAGGTCCTTGACTTTGTGTGTCCATGCCCACATCATCCCCTCCTTCTTGAGTCACATTCGTCCACGAATTGTATTGATCATCATCTGTGTCATTTTCAGAAAGACTGAGATTAGACACATTAAATGTGGCACTCACATTATAATCACCAGGGAGATCTATTTTATATGCATTATCATTTATTTTCTCCAATACTTGGAAAGGTCCATCACCCCTTGGTAGGAGATTGGACTTCCTTTGCAAAGGAAATCTTTCTTTTCTTAAGTGCACCCTTACCCAATCATCCGGTTTGAGTCACACTTGTTTTATTCCTTTATTTACCTGCCTTGCATTATGCTCCCCTTTTTTTCAATATTTAATTTTACTTGTTCATGGAGTTTTTTAACAAATTCGTTCTTGGCAAGCCCATCTTGATGCAACAATGTTTGTTCAATGGGCATTGGAAGCAAATCAAGTGGGTTTTGAGGATTAAAACCATAGACTATTTCAAAAGCGGAGTGCTTAGTAGTAAAATGTTGTACACGGTTGTATGCAAACTCAATGAAAGGTAAGCACTCTTCTCAAGACTTTAGGTTTTTCTTGAGGATAGTTCTTAAAAGAGTAGAAAGAGTCCGATTAACCACCTCAGTTTGCCCATTCGTTTGTGGGTGGCAAGTAGTTGAAAAGAGTAATTTAGTTCCAAGTTTGCTCCACAAAATTCTCCAAAAGTGACTTAGAAACTTTGTATCTCGATCAGATACAATGATTCAAGGAATCCCATGTAGTCTAACTATTTCCCTAAAGAAAAGGTTTGCAACATGGCAAGCATCATCACTTTTGTGACATGGTAAAAAATGAGCCATCTTGGAAAATCTATCCACAACCACAAAGATTGAATCATTGCCTCGCCTAGTCCTTGGCAACCCGAATACAAAATCCATAGAGATATCAATCCAAGGAAAAGAAGGACTAGGTAAGGGAGTGTACAACCCATGTGGCTTACTCTTTGACTCTGCCTTCAAACATTCAATGCATTTTTCACATAACTTTTGGACTTGGATATTCATTTTTGTCCAAAATAAATGTTCATGCAAAACCGCTAAAGTCTTGTGAACACCGAACTGCCCCATTAATCCCCCTTGATGTGCTTCTCCTACCAACAACTCTCTTATAGAATGCCTTGGCACACAAAATCTTGTCTCTAAAAAGGAATCCTTCATTGATGAATGTTGACGGATCTAGGCAAGTATACCTAGTCGTACAAGTAATACGGTGGTGAGACCGTTTATCATTCCCATGAGGATCGGTTGCCAATTACCAATTCACAAGTTTGGCAACTATCTAGACTAAATTGTGGATCAAGATAAATCAAAACAGAAAAATAAAAGCAATAAAATGTTTTTTGTTTTTTTTGGGAACTTTTAACAAACACTTGGAGTGCAGAAAGAGGTGTTGGGATTAAATTTCGCCAAACCTTAGCCTCATGCAATACCAAGACTAGATACCTCCCATCCATGCTTCAAATATTAAAATCAACCCACGAAATTACTCAAGCCCTGATTCCTCAGATGGCAAGAGCCTAAATCCACTAATAGACCCTAATTCCTTAGGTGGCCTAGATTAATGAATTTGCATTACGATTAAGGATTACGCGATTACTAATAAACCAAACTCCATTCCTAGATGCAAGGTTTACTAGGTGATTAATTCCAGATCAAGAAATGATAAGAACGCCCCCATTGCAAATCAAATCTTAGAATCAAATCTTGGATGATCAGACCATAACAAGCATTAAGCGTAGGAATTAAACACTAATACGAAGGCATGAACACATATTAATCAATCATGGCAAATACATAATATTTAGTTTGGTTACATCTAATGCCAACAACAGGGATTTAGCTACTCATAGAGAAAGCCAAAACTAAAACAGTAGGGATATATGAAAGAAGAAGGGGAAGAAGAAACTCCATAGGAAGCTTTTCCCAGCCGTCAGCCTCCTTTGATTCTAGGATTCCAGTCCTTCCTCAGCCGCAGCCTCCAAGGTCTTGATAAAAGTCCCTGTTTTTCTGTGTGTTTCTGGTCTCCACTAGGGTTCCCAGCCTCTTCAGAGATGCCTTTTTCTGTCTGCTGCACTCTTTATTTATAGAGTGGCCGCGCGTCACGGTCGTGATGGCCGTCACGGCCAGGCCGTGACGTGTTCTGGAATGGGCGCGCTTTCAAATTTGGAGCATCACGGTCGTGATCAGTTCTGCCTGGTCTGTCACGGCCGTGATAGGCATCACGGCTAGACCATGACAGCTTCTGACTTTTGCCTTCAATCTTCTCAATTTTCTTGATCATGACCGTGATGGTCATCACGGCCAGGCCGTGATGGGCTCTGCTTGGCTCATTTTCTTCACTCTTCAAGCTCTATTTCATCCAAGCTCCATCATGGCTGATTCTGAGCATTTTTCCTTAAATTCATGCAAAACAACACCAAGAAACCGCCTTACCCGTTCTAAGGGAAAAACTAACAAAAATCAAACTAATCATGCCTAAACTATATGAAAATGCATGCAAAAATGTACACAAAATATAATGTGAAATCACACTGTCAATGAAATATCCTTTATGTGCCATGGACCCTATTTGAGTGTAAATTGTAGAGAAGTCCGGATCATTTTCATACAATTCCTTTATGTGATCAAACCCTAGAAGTTTAGTTTCAAGCATTGAAAGTAAGGTATGTCTACGTGAAAGCGCATCGGCCACAACATTGCTTTTACCTTGTTTATGTTTAATCACATAAGGAAATTGTTCTATGAATTCTATCCATTTGGCATGTCTCTTGTTTAATTTTCCTTGCCCCTTTAAGTGTTTTAATGATTCATGATCACTATGAATTACAAATTCCTTGGGCAAGAGATAGTGTTGCCAAACTTTGAGACTCCTTACTAGGGCATAGAGTTCTTTATCACAAGTTGAATAGTTTAAATGTGCCCCGGCAAGTTTCTCACTAAAGTAAGCAATGAGGTGTCCTTCTTGAAGCAAAACGGCCCCAATTCCCACATTAGAAGCATCGCACTCTATCTCAAAAGATTTCACAAAATTTGGAAGCGCAAGAATTGGTGCATTAGTCAATTTTTCCTTAAAGATGTTGAAGGAATTTTCTTGGTCTTGACCCCAATGAAATGACACATTTTTCTTTAAAACCTCATTTAGAGGACTTGCCAAAGTGCTAAAGTCTTTGGCAAATCTCCTATAAAAACTATTCAATCCATGGAAACTCCTAACATCTCCAACATTTTTAGGTGTTGGCCAACTTTGGATGGCCTTTATTTTTTCCTCATCTACTTGCACACCTTGTGCACTAACAACATAGCCCAAAAATACCACTTTGGTTGTGCAAAAAGTACATTTCTCAAGGTTGACAAATAGTTTTTCTTTTCTTAGAGCTAACAAAACACTTTTCAAATGTTCAAGATGGTCACTTAGTGTTTTTCTATATATCAAAATGTCATCAAAATAGACAACCACATACTTTACTAAGAATTCTCGAAGGACATGATTCATGAGCCTCATGAATGTACTTGGTGCATTGGTGAGACCAAAAGACATCACAATCCATTCATAAAGCCCATACTTAGTTTTGAAAGTGGTTTTTCACTCACCTCATTCTCTAATTCTTATTTGATGCTAGCCACTTGTTAGGTCAATTTTGGAAAAGATTTGGGACCCCTGTAGCTCATCTAACAAATCATCTAATCGTGGTATTGGATGTCTATATTTGATGGTTATGTTATTGATGAATCTACAATCCGTGCACATTCTCCATGTACCATTTTTCTTCGGTACTAAAATAACGGGCATTGCACATGGAGAAAGTGATTCTCTTATCCATTCTTTTTCTAACAATCCTTCAACTTGCCTTTGAATTTATTTTGTTTCTTCGGAATTGCTCCTATAGGCTGGCCTATTAGGAAGAGATGCGCCAGGAATTAAGTCCATTTGGTGCTCAATCCCCCTCATAGGTGGCAAACCTTTAGGAAGTTCTTTTGGAAAAACATCTTTAAACTCATCCAAAAGAAACTCAAAGGGTTTTGGTAAATAAAGAGATGGTGTAGAATTTTCACATTCATTTTTGGTGTAAAGTAAAAACATTGGTTGATGTGTCAATAATAATTTCTTTACTTCCTTTTTTTTAGAAATAAGCATTCTTTACCATCTTTTTCTTTACCTTTTGGGTTTTCAAAAGTATTTTGCCCACTTGTGCCATTTGCCTTTTTTATATTTTTTTGTGGCACACTATTTTCTTTATTTATTTCTTTTTCACTCCTAGCTTTTCTCTCAAGCTCCCTTTTTTCTCTCATTTTCTTTGGGTCCTCACCAAATCCTTTAGGAGATAGAGGTACAATAGTAATTTTTTTGTTGTGGCGCATGAAAGTAAATCTATTGGAAAGGCCGTCATGTATCACTTTCCTATCATATTGCCATGGCCTTCCTAGCAAAACATGTCCCGCTTCCATAGGCATCACATCACACATCATTTCATCATGATAAGAGCCAATAGCAAAACTCAACAACACTTGTTGGTTACACCAAGATTTCATCCCTCTCACTTAGCCATTGTAATTTGTATGGCTTAGGGTGTGGATTGGTTTTGAGAACAAGTTTGGTCACCAATCTTTGGCTAGCTACATTGGTGCAACTTCCTCCATCAAGTATCAATGCACATAATTTTCCATTCACCATGCACCTAGTGTGAAAAATATTCTCTCTTTGGCTCTCATCCTCCTCTTTCACTTTGACTCCTAAGAGTCTTCTCACCATCAAAAGGTCTCCTTCAAGTGGAAAGACTTCATCGTCACCACTCTCATTAGAAGACTCACAAGAAGAGGCACTAGTGATCTCAATATCATCATTACATCTAGAGATCATTGTTCCCTTGTTAGGACAATGTGATGCTATATGTCCTTTTCCTAAGCATTTAAAACATTTAATGTCTCTAGCTCTAGAAGAAGTGGGGATAGAAGTAGAAGGCTTAGAGTTAGTTGATGTGGCCTTGGATCCACTTTTACCATAGCCCTCTAATTGTTTGAATGAGTCACCCTCCTTCTTGGAACTGTCCTTCCAAGATGAATTGTTGTTGTTGAAGAAAGGTTTCTTGAAAGACTTCTTCCTCTTCACTTGAGCTTCAACCTTGATTACATGATGCACCAAATCTTCTAATTCAACATAGTTGTAAAGTTCAACCACATCTTGGATGTCTTGGTTGAGTCTACCTAAGAACCTAGACATATAGTTGTTTCTCTATCTTCTTCTATGTTTGCTCTAATCAATATGACTTTCAACTCTTTGTAATATTCTTCTACACTCATGCTTCCTTGCCTCAATCTTTGTAGCCTATGGTGTAGGTCTCTAGTATAGCTTGGAGGAACATATCTCTTTCTCATGACTTTCTTCATCTCTCTCCAAGTACTAATGGGTTCCTCATCATACTTTTTCCTCTCTTTACATAATTGATCCCACCAAATTAAAATAATCTTGAAATTCTAAACTTGCTACTTTTACTTTTTTTCTTCACTATAATTGTAACAAGAAATATATGTTCTAATTTGGTTTCCCATTCTAAATAAGCATCGGGATCACTCTTCCCATGGAAGCTAGGGATCTTCACCTTCACATTATGCAACTTGTCATCCTTGTCATGCCTTCTTCCTCTATGCTCATGTCTAGGTCTCCATCTATCAAATTAAGGTCTTTCCTCATGGCTGTCTTCCAAATGTGATAAACCTCTATGAGAGTTGGTATGCCTTGATCCTTCTTTGTTCTCAAGTATTTCCAATCTTTCAAACATTCTTTCCATGTGGTTTGTTATTCTATCCAACTTCCTATTCAAGTTCCTTGTCCTTGGTGATGATGTAGGAGAATCTTCAATGTCTTCTTCGTGTATGGAAGTCATGGTGCACTTAAAAATTCAGAAATTACATACAAAATCCAGCAAATGAAAAATTACACAAAACAAATGAAGATTACACCAATGAGAACAATTACATCACCAAAAATCAAAAGAATTAAGTACAAACCAAACTAGTGACAATTACACTTAAAGAATAAAGAATTACAAGAAAAAATGAAAGTACAAGGACCTCACCACTCACTCACCATTCACTCAAAGATGGTGACTCGTGTATATCACTCAAGTAGACTTTTACAAGATGATTTCACTCTTGTCTCTTTCCACTCAAGAGTTTCCTCCTCAAGGGATCTACAAATTGAAACAAAATTCTCAACTATTAGTCCACAAACAAGTGATAAAGCAACCAATAAGCAAATCAATTTAAAGAGGTTAAGAAAGTGGAAAACAACTAATACAAAACTAATGGAGTTTAGAAGACAAGCAAGAAAAGGTTTAAGAAGAATTGGACACTCAAATTGATGTGAAGAAGACAAGTTGAAAGAGTTTCAACAAAGTGTAATTCAAATTTAATCAAAGTGTTTGTGAACAAGTAATGATCAAAGTGAAGTGTGCTACACCAATATGTGAAGGATCAATACAAATATAAGCATGTGGAATGGTGACAAGTCTTTTACCTTTGTCGAATTTTTTCAGATTTTGCATTTTTGCGTCAAAACTTCATATATTTACGGTTTTGGCACACTTTTTATTTTTACACCAGATTTTTTTTTTTAATTGCAGTCACTTGACTTTTCCTAATTACACTTCCACAACAATTACAATGAAAATTTCGAATTACAAAAGAAAACCTTCAAGCATGAACAAACTTGAGCAACATTGGTGTAATACTTGGAAATATGAACAATTGGAGTAGTGTAAAATAAATTTCCAAGTAATGTAGCACGAATCAAGAGATTAGAGACCTAGATCTTTCATTCAAATGGATGATAAACACATCACTTCCACAATTTGAATTTCATGAAGATCTATGAGGTTCTAATAATAAGAAATCATTGAAGCACTTTTGATTAAAATTTGAATCAAGCTTACTATTATGAATTGAAATTTGAATTTGAATTTTGAAATTGTTCAAATTCACAAAGTAAGTAAAAGAGTTTTATGCCAGAATTTCAAGATGCAACCACAAATCACATGTGATGGATGATCACAAGGCAAAAATGGTGCCTAAAGCAAGGTGAAAAAGTTGAGGGGAAAAAATTCACCAAAATTCAAGCATGAACAATTCAAACACATTTCAAATTCTAGATTCATGACCACAATTGGATTCGAATTGAATTTCATCATCCAATTCAAGTGGTAAATGGCGCCACTAGCATGAAAATTTCATTATGAATTTGGCTCCAACTCAAGAATCATCATAGAATTTGAAAAAAAATTCGAAAAAAAATTCAAAACAACTGAAGAATCAAAGAACTAGCTCTTGATACCACATGATGTGATCAAGTATTGATCACCAAACATTTGAGGATCTTTCTTTGAACTATTGCTTTAAATTCAAGATCAAATACAAACAAGAACAATTGAATGAAACTTGAATCTCAGGTGAGAATCAAGAGAAACAAAAAGGAGTAAAAGAGAACAATTGTATATGAATTGAAATAGCAAGAACAAGAATTAAAGTGAAGAAAAATTAAAGTGCAAAAATAGAAAATGAAATAGGAAGAAGATGAAGGGGAAGGCGCCACAATTGAATCATCTTTGAGAAGAAGATTGAATTGATAAGCCAAAGGAGGATTCACCACTTGAATATGGAAATTCAAGATAAGAATCAATGGTTCAACTCATGAACCAAGAAGAGGAGAACTCTCAACTCTTTCTAGAAATCTCAAGGTTGAGAAAACTCAATTGTATTCCAACTTGTAAAATGAATTGCATGAAGCCTATTTATAGGCTCATCCTACTTAAGGTGCAAGGTAGACTAACTTGAAGTGCAAGTTACTCTAACTTGAGGAGCAAGTAGAGCCCTTTTACCTCATCCACCCAAGTGTGGGCTTTGTTTTGGGCCTAATGTTTCCTATTTAGGTGCAAATGACCCAATAGACCCAATTCCTAAACTAGTCTTAAGTGCTTTTATGAATAAGCACTTCTATTACATGAAGTCTAATCTATACAAAGGTCCTAGTTCCTATATTTATGACATGAAGTCTAATCTATACAAAGGTCCTAGGTCCTATCCATAATTAGGTGGTCAGTGGCTCAATGCATAAGAGGTTCAAAGTGATGCCTTCTTCATGAAGTTGCCTATGAGACAAGTGATTGACCACCATCTTCTTGAGTGTGTCTTGGACTCTTCTAAGCCTTGCCCTTCATAGGTCCATGCAAGTCTTCGATGTTAGGTCCTTGGCTTTGTGTGTCCATTCCCACATCAACCCACCCCGATTTTGATGGGGAAACCCCGCTTTTACTGGGTTCGGACTCGGGTTCGGGGAAAACATGATTCTGATAAGCGGGGGAGGGGATGGGGATGTTGTTACCCACCCCGAACCCGCCCCGGTCACCTGGAATGACTATACGGTCCTTAATTTTATATAAATAGTTACTTACCTAGGGTTTTTTGGCCTCACGCAAACTCAGTCTTCGCTGGTTGTTCATTCCACCACACCAGCCGCAACTTCTCATATTCCATCTCCCTCACTTTTTACCGTTGCACGACGACGGGAGCTTCGGTGCATCTGTCGTGCTGCCCTCACCTCCACCACCGTCAACTCCCTCTCATCTTTTCGGCTTCTCTTTCTCGGTTCCCACTCTCATCTCCTCAACTTCTCAAAGGTAAAACACAGAACATCCTTACAAGTTACAACCCCTCTCATATGAATTTTTGTTTTTATTTATGGGTTATAATCTGTCTATTTTAGGTTGTTTCCCTCTCTTATCTATCTATTTTAGGGGTTTTCCCTCTCTCATCTGTGAACCCTAACATTTGCATGACTGCGTTCTCTGTAACAGGCAGCCGTCTTCATCCTCTGCTTTTGGCTGCCGTTTGTATCCTCCTTTTCTGGCCGCCTCCTTTCAATTGGTAGAGTACTCTTCATCCTGGTAGTTGTTGTTCTATTATAATAAGCCAGTTCTATGCTTTAGGTTTTTTCACATTTGCTTTTGCTGATTTTCAAGTGAGCTTCGAGTATCATATCAATGTGGGGGATTTTAAGTTGATCCTCGTTTTCTAGCTTCTGGATTCCAAGTTGTTCACTACTGCTGTGTAATTTTTTAATGCTTTTTCTTTACTTGCGCTGCTGGAATGGAGACTAGTAGATGCTAAGTTTTTAGTTGGTTGCTTGTGAAATCTGATTTTGGTTTTGTATTTTACAATTTTATTACTTATTATTATGTTTGAGTTAACATGCAACACTGTCCTTGTTTTTTATGGTTATTTTTGTGTCAGTTTATGAATATATATATATATATATATATATATATATATATATATATATAAGGTGTGTTCTTTAACTGCAACAATTTTATTTGTTCTTTGTTAATCTTAACACATCTATCTCCATCTGTCAATTTCTTAACAGGATATAGATATAATGGATGATGCTAATAATTATCAACAACCTGTGTCACAAGCTACTGAAGCTAGTTTTCATCCACCAGCTGCAGAAGGAATTAATAACCCTTCACCTAATTGTCCCACAGCTACTGAATCTTTAACACCTACTGCTGTGATATGTGATAATATGGAGGCTGAAACACAAACTAGAGAGGGTAGGCAAAAAAGTATCGTATGGAAGCGCTTTACAAAGATCAAAGTTAATGGATAAGACAAGGCCCAATGTGATTATTGTAAGAAATTACTTGGTGGGAAAATGAAAAATGGAACTAACCACTTGCACGGACATATGAAGATATGCATTCAACGCAAGATTAGTATGAGAGGGCAAAAAGGGCAGTCATTTCTTATGCCTAAGGTCATGCAAGGCAAGCAAGAGTTGGGTACCGGAATATATGATGCATAAAATGCAAGGAAGGAGTTTTGAAAATGCAATTATTATGCATGAATATCCACTTTCAATAGTGGATCATCTTGGATTTAAGAGACACTCAGCTACTATCCAACCGTTATTTCAAGTTCCTTCTAGAAATACTATCAAGAAAGAGATATTCAGAGTCTATGATGATGAAAGAATGATAGCTTTGAAATTGTTATAAAGTCTTGAAGGAAGAGTGGCAATTTCATCTGACATGTGGACGGCGAGCAATCAAAAAAGAGGGTATATGGCTGTTGCTGCCCATTATATTGATAACTCTTGGACTCTGCATAGTCACATTTTGAGGTAATATAAATTCTTATTTGATGTTTTACATTATTTAGTCTTTCTATATGATACAATGATCGAATGTGAATTTTATTATGTTAGGTTCATTTATGTTCCATCTCATTCAAGTGATACTCTTTGTAATGCACTAGTTGAATGTTTGATGGATTGGAATATTGATTCTAAATTGTCCACTATCAGTCTAGATAATTGTAGCACAAATGATGCTATGATTGAGAAAATCAAGGATAAGTTGCAGCTTACCACATTATTGAGGGATGGGTCTTTACTTCACATGCATTGTTGTGCACATATCCTAAATCTGATAGTAAAAGATGGGTTAGAAGTTGTGAAAGATGGGGTTGAGAAGATTCGGGATAGTGTAGCTTTTTGGACAACAACACCTAAGAGGAAGGAAAAATTTGAAGAGACGGCTAAACAATTGCGAATTCCTTGCACTAGAATGTTAATTTTAGATTGTCCAACTAGATGGAATTCAACATTCAAGATGCTTGAAATTTCTATATCTTATGAGGATGTATTTAGTCGATTAAATCAACACGAGTCTCAATACACTTGCTTACCAACTAGTTCGCAATGGCAATTTGCAAAGGATATTTGTGGAAGATTAAAATTGTTCAATACTATCACTGAGATGATTTCCGGCACTAAATATCCGACTGCTAATATGTACTTTCCAAAAATTTGTGAGATCAAGTTGGCAATATCTCATTGGGCTAATTCTCCTAATGTATTGATTCAGAAAATGGCAGAAAAGATGTTGGGTAAATTTGATAAATATTGGAGTGTGATTCATGACATAATGGGGGTTGCCACTGTTTTGGATCCTAGGTACAAGATGGAGCTGCTTGAATACTATTATGAGAAATTGTATGAACATGACTCTTTTGGTCAAGTTAGGATGATCCGTCAGCTATGTTATGATTTGGTTTCTGATTATCAATCAAAAATGAATGGAGACTCTGTTGTTGAAAGATCATTGTTGGATAGTAGTAATGTTGATGATGATGCATTAAGTGATTATGATAGATATATTCTGAGGAAAAAAAGAAGTAGAAATTCATGTGTTAAATCAGAGATGGATCATTACTTAGAGGAGGATGTTTTACCAAGAACTTCAGACTTTGACATTCTATTGTGGTGGAAGTTGAATGGAGTCAAGTACCCAACACTCCAAGCAATTGCAAAGGATATATTAGCTATTCATATCTCTACTGTAGCTTCTGAATCTGCATTCAGCACTAGCGGTCAAAGATTAAGCCCTCATCGTAGTCGACTTCATTGGAATACTTTAGAGGCATTGATGTGTGCTAGAAGCTGGTTATGGAGTGCTGAGAATACCGGTAATATTTTAATTCTTCATTAGAATATATTATGAAATGACTAATAATCTTTGTATATTTTAACTAATCATTCTTTTTGTTGTTTTATGATTGATATTTATAGGTTCTTCAAATTCTAAAGTACTACATGAATATGATACTTTACTTGATGAGATGGAATCAGATGATGAAGGTACTTAATTGAAATTGTATACTTTTTTACTATTTTTTATTCTATTTTAATATTTAACAAGTAATGTGTTGTTTTACTTGATACAGGAGGAATGTTGGCTGGTGGTGTTGCTTCGCAAGTGGAACATAATCAATAGATGATTTGATAAATACTTAGTGGTGTTTTTTGATAAATATTTTGTGGTGTTTTTTGGTAAATATTGTGGTGTACTTTGTTGGTAGTGGCTACGGTCTTAAGAGGGGGGGGGGGGGGGGGTGAATTGAGATATTGAAAACTTATTCAATAACTTAAAGTAAAACAATGTTTCTTTAACGAAAATTGGTTTTCATTCAATTTTAATTCGCAAGAATTAGGTTATGGAACAAGTGATGATGACAAGAAGAATTATAAGTAGTAACAACAGATTTTAACACAGATTTCAGAATTAAAGATTCAAGTTTAACAAGTATATGGAGTTTAGGGATTAGAAGAACATGCAAACCGATTTATCCTGGTTCGGCTACCTCCTCTGGTAAGCCTACATCTAGTTCCACACCTCTGTGGTTTTCTTCACTATAATCAGCAATTACACAATTCTAATTACAGCAACACAAGGATAACCTCCTTGCTTGAAAAATCTCCAGAAAGCACACTAGATTTCTTTACCCAAGGATCCCTCTTATCCTTGTTAAACCCTAAGAGATACCCTCTCTTAGTCACTCTAATTCACGAGAAGAATTGAGTAGAAGTAAGACTCTAAAAGCCTGATAATACAAATTGAAGTTCTAACTATGACATTTTTCTCAGAGATAAAGCACTTTGTTTCACAATCAGTATGAGTTGCATTTATTGTATGTATTGTTGTTGTATTTTTCAAGTGTTCCTTTGATCCCTCTTTATATAGAAGACAGATTATAGCCGTTGGGATCATTTAAGACAGATTTGGATCTGATTTATCAAAATCTGCTTTCTTGATTCTTGATCTCAAAATGTGATTCTGTTTGATCTTTGTAGAGATTGCGTCCTTCTTGAGATATAATTGTTTCCATCTGAAAGGATAACCAAGTCTTTTTTGAAGAGTAATTAATCCGTGTTTATTTGAAGAGAAAAATATCCGCGTCCATTTGCCACGTCAGCAGACAGGAGTATTAGCTCAAGGTTATTGGACTGGCTCTAACTGTTAGACGAACGTGCTAACAAAAGGCAATTGTACGGGCTCCAATTTTTAGACGAGCTTTATATATCATGTAAGTGGACGGAGCTTCTAATTTAGCTTGTATCATTAGTAGACGAGCTCCAAGTTTTACTGTCAGTAGACGAGCTTTCCTTTTTACATCAGTAGACGAGATCTCTAAGTGTTACTATCAGTAGACGCGCGCTCTTGTTACTTTCAGTGGACGGGATCTCCTTTTTCCATCAGTGGACGCGTGCTTCTTTTACATCAGTGGATGTGTGCTCCAAGTGCCACGACAGCAGACGAGATCTTCTGTTTTCTTAGTGGACGCGCTTCTTGTGCCATGTCAGCAGACGAGATCTTCTGTTTCTTTCAGTGGACGCGCTTCATGTGCTCTTTTAGTGGACGTCAGCTTTTTACTTTGTTGTTCCTTTAGTAGACGCGCTTTCTTTGTTCTTTCAGTGGATGTCAGCTTTTTTACTTTGTTGTTCCTTTAGTGGACGCGCTTTCTTTGTTCTTTCAGTGGACGTGCGCTTATATTTTGTTGTTCCTTTAGTGGACATGCTTTCTTTGTTCTTTCAGTGGACGTGCGCTTATATTTTCCCTGTGTTGGACGAGCGCTGGTTTTGCTTTGCTGGACGAGTGATCTTGCATGCAACTTAACACGTAATGAGTGCATAGTCAAAAATAAAAAATCTTCTGCAAAATACACTTTGTTTGTCATACATCAAAACATGAATGAGGGCTTTGTCTTACAAACTCCCCCTTTTTGATTATGACAAACCTTACCATACTTAACCTTAGCTATTTAAGAAATCAGAGTGTAGCTATTTAGTAAGCATGGTTCTTGAGTTATTTTAGTCCTCCCCCCGTGTCATTGATACCTTTTAAAAGATCAAGTGTTATCATATCATTATAAAAAAAATCATCTTGTATTTATTACAAGTTCAAGTATGTCTTTTCAAAGCAGTTCATACTCGGGTATCAGAGAAGATTTTTTTTTACATATTAGAGAAATTTTTTTTACAGCAAATGCGTGGTTCATCTTTATGGTTCATATTTCTCCCCCTTTATTAGAGAAATAAAAATTTTCATATCAGAAAATGCATGGTTCATCTTTCTAGTTCATCTCAGATGTATGGTTCATCTTTCTCCCCCTTTGTCATTATCAAAAAGAAACTATGGAGAATATTGAAATCAATCTTAAAAAATACAGTCTTGCATTCATTGATAATAAAGCATTTTAGAACTTATGCAATACATCAAAACATCCAAAATATAAAAAAAATTACAGACACCTAAGGACGCTTAGCATATTGCCCATGTCCTTCATAATTTTTAGCAACTTGTGCTGCCTTGCGTGCCATCTGTTATCAATTATTTTGAGGATCAATTATGCCAATTTCCCTTCTTATAAAGAAGAAACTCTCCTTATTAAGTGGTTTGGTGAATATATCAGCTAATTGCTTAGTTGTATCTATATGTTCAATCACAACAACACCACTTTGAATATGATCCCCTATAAAATGATGCCTAATTTCAATATGCTTGGTCCTTGAGTGCATAATTGGGTTCTTTGTTAGATTTATTGCACTAGTGTTATCACATTTTATTGGTATATGATCCAGATAAACACCATAGTCAATTAATTGTTGTTTCATCCATAGGATTTGAGCACAACAACTCCCGGCCGCAACATATTCTGCTTCAGCTGTTGATAAGGCCACACTAGTTTGCTTTTTACTAAAACAGGACACTAGGGAATTTCCTAATAAATGACATGTTCCACTTGTGCTTTTCCTATCTAACTTGCATCCAGCAAAGTCAGAGTCGGAATATCCTATTAATGTGCAAGTGGATCCCTTGGGATACCACATCCCCATTTCTTTTGTTCCTAAAAGGTACTTCATGATTCTTTTAACTGCAGTAAGATGTGATTCTTTAGGATTAGCTTGATACCTTGCACACATGCACACACTGAACATTATATCTGGTCTACTTGCAGTGAGATAAAGTAAGGATCCGATAATACCTCTATACTTGGATACATCTATAGATTTACCACGTTCATCTTTGTCCAAGTAGCAGGCTGGACTTACTGGTGTTGCCATTTCCTTTGCGCTTTCGATTCCAAACTTCTTTAGTAGTTCCTTGCAATACTTTGTTTGGCTTATGAAGGTTCCATCTTGGCATTGTTTAATTTGAAGTCCAAGAAAGAAGGTAAGCTCTCCCATCATGGACATTTCAAATTCACTTTGCATTAGTTCACCAAATTCCTTGCATAAAGACTCATTAGTAGCACCAAAAATAATGTCATCAACATATATTTGAACAAGTAAGATATTGTGTGCTTTTGTTTTAGTAAATAGTGTAGTATCAACTTTTCCTCTTTTAAAGCCTTTCTCTAGGAGAAAATTGCTTAACCTCTCATACCAAGCTCTAGAAGCTTGCTTGAGTCCATAGAGGGCTTTAGTCGGTTTATAGACATGATTTGGGAACTCACTATCAACAAAGCCAGGGGGTTGACTTACGTATACTTCCTCTTGTATTATTCCATTTAAAAAGGCACTTTTCACATCCATTTGGTACAGTTTAAAGTTCATTATACAAGCATAGGCTAAGAGCATTCTTATGACTTCTAATCTAGCTACGGGAGCATATGTTTCATTATAATCAATTCCTTCTTGATTGTATCCCTTAGCTACTAGTCTAGCCTTGTTTCTTATTATTATTCCATTCTCATCCATTTTGTTTCTAAACACCCATTTAGTTCCGATTATTTGGTTACTTTTGGGTTTTGGAACTAAATCCCAAACTTTGTTTCTTTTAAATTGATTTAACTCCTCTTGCATTGCAATCATCCAATGTTCGTCATTAATAGCATCATCAACACATTTTGGTTCTATTTGAGATACAAAAGCCATGGTATTGCAAATATTCCTTAAAGAGTTTCTAGTAGTTACCCCTTTTGTAATCTCACCAATTATATTGTCTAGGGGATGATTCTTTGAAGCTTGCCACTCCTTAGGAAGATTGTCTTGTTGAAGTTCTGCTTGAGGTTTTTTATTGCTTTCTTCATCTTCCTTTTCCTTGTTGCTCTCCTTTCCTTCATCAGATATCACTTCATCCTCAAGAGCTTCTGCATCATCAAAAATGTCCTTTCCCAACCTTTTGGGGTTAGACTCATCAAATGTTATGTGAACGGATTCCTCTATTGATAAAGTACGCTTATTAAACACTCTATATGCTTTGCTAGTTAATGAATAACCTAGGAAAATACCCTCATCAGCTTTGGGATCAAATTTCCCAAGATTATCCTTGCCATTATTTAGTACAAAACATTTACAGCCAAAGACATGAAAATGAGAAATGTTAGGTTTTCTTCCCCTGTAAAGTTCATATGGAGTTTTCTTCAGAATTGGCCTTATTAGAACTCTATTTAAAACATAACATGCAGTACTCACAACATCAACCCATAAATACTTTGGTAAATTAGAGTCACTTTATATGGTTCTAGTAATTTCTTCAAGTGACCTATTTTTCCTCTCAATTACTCCATTTTGTTGTGGAGTTCTAGGTGCAGAAAAATTGTGTTTTATACCATGTTCATCACAAAAGTTAGCAAACTCCCCATTTTGGAATTCTCCTCCATGGTCACTCCTATGTCAAAGCCAATTTTCGTCTTATTTGGAAATTAAGCAATATGCATCATTAGAAATTACGTTGTCTATATCTAGCATATAGATGTTATTGATTCTATTTCCAATCAATTTTATGTTATTATCATGAATAGATTCGATCATACACAAATTTGAGTTAAAGTTTACCTTGTAGCCTTTATCACATAATTGGCTTATACTCAGTAGATTGTGTTTGAGCCCTTCCACATAGAGAACATCCTCAATCTTGATTACTGGACTTTTTCCTATTGTTCCAACACCAAGGATTCTTCCTTTGTTGTTGTCTCCATAGGTGACATTTCCTCCTTCATTGGGAATGAAAGATGTAAATTTTGTGATGTCTCCGGTCATGTGTTTGGAGCAGCCACTGTCCAAAAACCAGTTTGAGGTTTGGCCGTCAAACACACCTACAAAACAGATTCTTTTACGCTTTTCCTTTAGGTACCCAAATCTGTTTGGGTCCTTTAGTGTTAGTAGTAACATAAGTTCCTTTTGGAACCCAAATTTGTTTAATCCCAACATGAATGTTCCTTCTAAGTCTACAAGTAGCAGTTGTATGACCTTTCATTAGACAATAATAGCATTTAACAAAAGGACTTGTTGATGAAATGGGTGGAACAAAAAGCCTTTTAAAAGATTTTTCATGTACCGTTGGCTTATATCCAATTCCAGCTTTGTCATACACACCCTTTTGCTGTCCTAATATGGCATTCAAGTTATCTCTACCGGAAGTAAACTTAGATAGAGTTGTATTCAGTTTTTCAACTTCCTTTTCTAATGTAGTGCATTTGGTGCAAATTGAACTAGATGCAAGTAATTGTGAGTTTTCGGTTTATAGTTCTTTAAGCTTTATTTGTAAAGATGCAGAGTCACTACATTGTTTTGCAATGATCTTTCTAGAAGATTTAAGTTGTTTACCAATTTTAACATATTCTTCATGCAATTCAGCAAAAGCATCTTGTAACTCATCATAGGTAGGAGAAGAATCATTTACCTCGGTTTCACTATCACTTTGATGATTTGCCATGAGACATAGGTTGGCTTCTTCATTTTCAGATTCGCTACTAGTGGAATCCGTATCATTTTCTTCCCAAGCTATGTATGCTCTTCTAGGCTTTCTTCCTTTCTTTTCTTTGTTGTCATTCTTCTCATAATTTTCTTTCTTTTGTAGCTTCGGACATTCATTTTTGTAGTTCCAAGCTTTCCACATTCAAAACATTTGATTGTTGAGGAAGAGCTTTCACCTTTGTTCGTGTTCTTTTTGGTAGGAAAATTGAATTGCTTCTTGTTTCTATTCTTCTTGATGAATCTTTTAAACTTCCTCACAAGCAATCCCATGTCTTCTTCTTCGGTTTCTTCACTTTCATTAAGGTGTTCATCTTCATCACTTTCTATTGATTCTTTGGAAATATGAGCCTTGAGTGAGAGTCCTTTCTTCTTTTTCTCCTTATCTTCATGATCTTTCAATCTATTGAGTTCCAATTCGTGTTCTTTCAACTTGCCAAATAGAGTAGCAATCTGCATTGTGTCAAGATCCTTTGCTTCAGCAATTGCAGTAATTTTTGGCTGCCATTCACGACTCAAACATCTTATAATCTTGTTAATCTTTTTCTCATCTGTGATTGTATGTCCGAGTCCTTCTAACTGGTTCACAATGTGTGTAAACCTCTTTTGCAGATCATCTATATCCTCACCATTATTCATGTGAAAGAGTTCATATTCATTGACTAGTGCATTCATCCTTGCTCTTTTCACATCGTTGGTTCTTTCATGAGTGAGTTGAAGAGTATCCCACATCTGCTTTGCCGTTTTACAATTGGAGACCCTGAAAAACTCATCATAATTCAAAGCAGTTGTTATAATATTCTTTGCTTTAGCATTATAACCAACTCTTCCTTTATCATCATCGTTCCATTCATCTTTTGGTTTAGTTTGTTTATTTCCCTTAGAATCAAGAATAAATGGAACATAGGGACCATTTTCAACAGCATCTAAAACATCTAAACCTGCAGACTCAAGAAAGATAAGCATTCTTTCTTTCCAATACATGTATTGGGAGCCATTAAAGGCAGGGGGTCTAGTGAGTGAAGCCCCATCACCCAGGATATCATTTGTAGCCATCTCTTGAAGCTGTTAAGCTTTGTAACAAGAGTTTTAGCCCTGATGCCAATTGTTGGTAGTGGCTACGGTCTCGGGGAGGGGGGGGGGGGGGGGGGTGAATTGAGATATTGAAAACTTATTCAATAACTTAAAGTAAAACATTGTTTCTTTAATGAAAATTGGTTTTCACTCAATTTTAATTCGTAAGAATTAGGTTATGGAACAAGTGATGATGACAAGAAGAATTATAAGTAGTAACAACATATTTTAACACAGATTTCAGAATTAAAGATTCAAGTTTAACAAGTATATGGAGTTTAGGGATTAGAAGAACACGCAAACATATTTATCCTGGTTCGGCTACCTCCTCTGGTAAGCCTACATCCAGTCCCACACCTCTGTGGTTTTCTTCACTATAATCAGCAATTACACAATTCTAATTACAGTAACACAAGGATAACCTCCTTGCTTGAAAAATCTCCAGAAAGCACACTAGCTTTCTTTACCCAAGGATCCCTTTTATCCTTGTTAAACCCTAAGAGATACCCTCTCTTAGTCACTCTAATTCACGAGAAGAATTGAGTAGAAGTAAGACTCTAAAAGCCTGATAATACAAATTGAAGTTCTAACTATGACACTTTTCTCAGAGATAAAGCACTTTGTATCACAATCAGTATGAGTTGCGTTTATTGTATGTATTGTTGTTGTATTGTTCAAGTGTTCATTTGATCCCTCTTTATATAGAAGACAGATTATAGCCGTTAGGATCATTTAAGACAGATTTGGATCCGATTTATCAAAATCTGCTTTCTTGATTCTTGATCTCAAAATGTGATTCTGTTTGATCTTTGTAGAGATTGCGTCCTTCTTGAGATATAACTGTTTCCATCTGAAAGGATAACCAAGTCTTTTTTGAAGAGTAATTAATCCGTGTTTATTTGAAGAGAAAAATATCCGCGTCCATTTGCCACGTCAGCTGACGGGATTATTAGCTCAAGGTTATTGGACGGGCTCCAACTGGTAGACGAGCGTGCTAACACAATGCAATTGGACGGGCTCCAATTTGTAGACGAGCTTTATAATATCATGTAAGTGGACGGAGCTTCTAATTTAGCGTGTATCATTAGTAGAAGAGCTCCAAGTTTTACTGTCAGTAGACGAGCTTTCCTTTTTACATCAGTAGACGAGCTCTCTAAGTGTTACTATCAGTAGAAGCGCGTTCTTGTTACTTTTAGTGGACGAGCTCTCCTTTTTCCATCAGTGGACGCGTGCTCCAAGTGCCACGACAGCAGACGAGATCTTATGTTTTCTTAGTGGACGCGCTTCTTGTGCCACGTCAGCAGACGTATCTTTTGTTTCTTTCAGTGGACGCGTGATGAGCCACTGGTTGACTAGTTTTATAACTAGTAAAGACCTTGGCTTTGTGCTAATTTTATATCATTTTCACCCAAATTAGACTTGATTCTCCTTAAGTAGTATTTTGAGTCTGTAAAGTGTTTTTAGGTTAATTTAGTTGATTTAGAGTGAATAAAGTACTTGTTGTTATTTTCTTATTTTCAGGTAAATAAAAGGAATAAATCTGGAGTCTTTCGCCCCGCGAAAGCTATACTCGCCACGCGACCCCGAAGCCGACTGTTCCAAGAAAATGCAAGGTCTCTGGTTCGCCCCGCGAAGAAGAGCTCGCCTCGCGAGTCACCCAACCCTGAAAAGTCAGAGATGATCACGGCTTGCCCGTGTGAAAGGTCACGGGCGTTGCAGTTTGGGAATTTGAAGAGATTCGCCCCGCGAATATATGCTCGCCTCGCGAGAAGATGAAAGGTTGCAGACTGTTCATAATATTCGCCTCGCGAGCAGTGCTTTGCCTCGCGAGGACGTGGATTCCAGGAGTTGTATAAAAGCCTGTTTAGGCAGAACTTCAGGGTCTGAGTTAGGCTAGTCAGTTTTGGCTAGTCTTAGCTAGTCAGTAGTTGTAGTTTGTTTTGTTTCCTTTTCTGCTTATGTTTGTTATGGAGAATTAGTCTCCTAGATTAATCTACTGTAATTGGTTTCTATCCATACTTGAGATTCTTGTATTTCCTGTTTTCATTTCCTTTTCTCTTTTCAATGCCATGCTTTATATTTCTGTTTGCTTAATTCAGGAGTATATTGTGTTGTGTTGGTTTATCTCGGTGATATCATGTTCCTATATATAATCGCGTTTGCTTAATTCACGTGTGTACGTTTCGTGTTCGCTTAGTTCACGAAGTGCTTAACCCCGTTTGCTTAATTCGGGAATAGGGACATATATCTGTAGTAGTGGTTCCGCTTGTGAATTATTGCTACAACCGGGAGGGGATTAGAATCTTCTTAGGGCTAGGAATTTGCATGAACCGATGATAGTTGGGAAACCAAAAGCAGTAGGTTAATCGCTTTAGTTTATTTGTTAATCTGTTTTACTGTTCTGTTTTCTTTCTTTGTTCTGTTTTGTTTTCTTTATTTTAGTTTCAATCCAAAACCCCCCATTTCTAACCTTTTCTGTTAATAATAACAACACCTAAGAGTCCTTGAGAGACGATCCGAGTTGTCGCTCTATACTACATTATTTTCATAACCGCTCGTTATTTTTGGCGCGTGGCGACAGCGCGTTCAAAAATTGGCGCCGTTGCCGGGGACTCTAGTTTGTTGTTATTAGCAGAAAATAAAATTTTTTTAAAAAAAAACTCTTTGCTAAATTAGTTTTGTCTGCTTTGTCTGGTTGTAAATTTTAGCACCCCCCATGGATAATCACATATATGGTTACATGCCTAATGTTTACTATGAACCACCACCATGTATATATTTTCCTGATTTTCTTGGTTTATCACACTGGTTGCCAAAGTTTAGTTGTTTCGCAGGTGAAAATCCGCAGGAGCATCTGAGGAAATTCCAGACTGTTTGTTCTATAATGCTGAGACCTGCAGGAATAACAGAAGACCACATCAAGATGGAAGCTTTCCAATTCTCACTTGAAGGTGCTGCAAGAGATTGGTTGTATTGTCTTGATGAGAATTCCATCTCAAGCTGGTTTGATTTGAAGGAAGCCTTCCTGTTTAAATACTATCCTGCCTTCAGAGCTGCACCTTCCGAACCTTCCCTAGAGGACCTGTGCAAACAGATGACTGCACAGATAAATGCACAAATGGAAGCAAAATTTCTCGAAATTCAACAGATGATGGAGGCGAGCAATCTTGAATTTCAACAGAAGATGGAGGCTGAATACCAGAGGAGCCAAGCTGAATCTCAGAAGTTGTCCGCTCTAATTAATCAAGTTACCGCCAACTCGGCTGCAATGCTAATTCCACAGCCCCTTGAAGAACCTACAGAGGCACAAGTTATTCTTGAAAATATTTCTGATGATAATTCTGATAATATTTCTGTTGATGATGAATTGTGTGTTGAATCCCCTGATTCTAATGATTGTTATTGTGATGGCAGTGCTGCTTTGTGTATATTCTGTTATGCAGCTTTATACTGTTCAGGAAACACAAAATGAGCATCAGAAGGATCAGGAGAACATTTGCTCCACCGTGCTTGAGGACAAAGAAGAACCTTTGGGAGTAGATGATTCAAGTAAAACAATTGCATGTGTTGAGAGTAATGGGGTGGATGAACTAATTGCCGAATTTCCAGACATTCAGAATTTTACTAATTCATTTTATTGTGATATATGTACTGACTCTACTAACTCTAACCTTTGTGTGGTGTGTGCTGAAATTTCTGCATGTATAGCAGGTAATGAATTTGTTCGTGCAGTAAATGAAGAAAAGGCAGAAGTTGAAGCAGCACCAGTAACCCCAGCTAACTGTGTACCACCTCCCCCTGTGGAACCAAAAGTTCTGGACTTTGCACCTCTGGATTCTGCACCATGGCCGGTCCAAGAGGTTGAGCCCCACTTCTATTGGGGAGACTTTGTAGATAAAGAGGTCAGCTGTGACCCGAAGGGGAGTGAGAAGTCCGCCGCACTCGGCGAAGTCATCATAATTGTCAAGTGTTCACCCCCACATCAAGGCTGCAAGTTAGGGAAGCATGGAATGAGCTTCCAGTCTTTGGCTATCACGTGGGCCTTATGCTACAAGCAATGGGATCCTGGTGGAACCGCCCTTAATGAGTTTTCTTAACCCTTTCTTCTTTTCTTTTCCTTACTTTAATTCTGTTTTGTTTTGAATAAAGCTCCTGAATAATTTGAGAAGCTCAGGAGTTGTGTTAAGTCTAGTGTTGGCAAGTTTTTTGGATTTTATTAATTTTTGCATAGATTGATGGCATAATATGTGTTGACTTTTTCCCCCTAGGATTTGAAAAAAATTTTGAAAAAAAAAAAAATGATCCCCATATGATTGAAAACTGAACTTTGAGATTTTGTTATGATAGCATGATTTATGATAAGTTTGGGGGTGATAGGAAGCACACACTAGGGATAGAATCTCTGTCAAGCAATTTGCATAAATGTCCAGGTGAGGTTTTTGAGCCTCCAACATGTTCTTTGACTGTGTGAAAATCTTTTTAAGTTGCACTTCCCTGAATTTGCTTGAATCTCTTTTTGGTTTTCATGATTATGTGTTTGCTTCAAATGATTTAGGCATTTTCTTTGTAAATAGCTACTTGGCCTAAAATAACCAATTCCTAATGCATGTTCCCTAGTTAACCCCATTGAGCCTATTAGCCTATTGCTTCTTGATAACCTAATGTTATAAGCCCAAAAATCTGGAAAACCATGTTAACCCGATCTTAGGATTAGGAGAGCATGTAATCTTAGAATGGGTGCAAGAAACTAAGTTTGGGGTGGCTGCAAGGTGTAATATGTTGTTGGGATTGAAAAAAAGAAAAAAAAAATAAAAAACAATAAAAAGGTTGGAGCCAAAGGCTTGTAGAAAAAAAAAATGATGAATGAAAAAAAGAAAAGAAAAAAAAAAGCGTAAAAATGATAAAAATAAAAAGGTTGTAGTCACCCAAAGCAAAATGAGAAATGAAAAAGGAACTTGAGTTAAATTCAAAGTGTAAAAATGTTTCATGCTCTCTTAGTTCCTAGGGTCTTCAGCCTAGTTCCTTTGTATATCCTACCCTTAGCCAGGCCCCATTACAACCCATAAAAGACCTTTTGATGTTGCTTGCATATTTTCTGTGGGGACCATTTTGAGATGAAAATCAAATTTATGGGAAGTGCTCTTAAAGGTGAAATTGAGAGAAATGTTAATAGCCTGACACAAACTGAGCGATTGAGTGAACATAAATTTCCCTTGTGAGGAAGGCAGTTGTTTGAATTTGGTGATCTCCTTTTTGTGTGTAACTTGGATCCCCTGCTTAGATTGATGATTGTTTAAATAATGAAATTCTCAATTGTTTAGAATGAAAGATTTTGGGGATTGCTTTGTTTGAAAGGGGGAACATTGAAAAAAAATATTTTGATAAATTGCTTGAAATCTGTGTGAAAGTTGATTGAATCCTTAAGCTTGCCATGTTTTGCCAGGTCTTGAGTCTTTTTAAGTTTTTGAGTCTTAGTTTGCTTGGGGACAAGCAAAGTTTAAGTTTGGGGTATTTTGATGAGCCTCTGGTTGACTGGTTTTATAACTAGTAAAGACCTTGGCTTTGTGCTAATTTTATATCATTTTCACCCAAATTAGACTTGATTCTCCTTAAGTAGTATTTTGAGTCTGTAAAGTGTTTTTAGGTTAATTTAGTTGATTTAGAGTGAATAAAGTACTTGCTGTTATTTTCTTATTTTCAGGTAAATAAAAGGAATAAATCTGGAGTCTTTCGCCCCGCGAAAGCTATACTCGGCACGCGACCCCGAAGCTGACTGTTCCAAGAAAATGCAAGGTCTCTGGTTCGCCCCGCGAAGAAGAGCTCGCCTCGCGAGTCACCCAACCCTGAAAAGTCAGAGACGATCACGGCTTGCCCGTGTGAAAGGTCACGGGCGTTGCAGTTTGGGAATTTGAAGAGATTCGCCCAGCGAATATATGCTCGCCTCGCGAGAAGATGAAAGGTTGCAGACTGTTCGTAATATTTGCCTCGCGAGCAGTGCTTCGCCTCGCGAGGACGTGGATTCCAGGAGTTGTATAAAAGCCTGTTTAGGCAGAACTTAAGGGTCTGAGTCAGGCTAGTCAGTTTTGGCTAGTCTTAGCTAGTCAGTAGTTGTAGTTTGTTTTGTTTCCTTTTCTGCTTATGTTTGTTATGGAGAATTAGTCTCCTAGATTAATCTACTGTAATTGGTTTCTATCCATACTTGAGATTCTTGTATTTCCTATTTTCATTTCCTTTTCTCTTTTCAATGCCATGCTTTATATTTCTGTTTGCTTAATTCAGGAGTATATTGTGTTGTGTTGGTTTATCTCGGTGATATCATGTTCCTATATATAATCGCGTTTGCTTAATTCGCGTGTGTACGTTTCGTGTTCGCTTAGTTCACGAAGTGCTTAACCCCGTTTGCTTAATTCGGGAATAGGGACATATATCTGTAGTAGTGGTTTCGCTTGTGAATTATTGCTACAACCGGGAGGGGATTAGAATCTGCTTAGGGCTAGGAATTTGCATGAACCGATGATAGTTGGGAAACCAAAAGCAGTAGGTTAATCGCTTTAGTTTATTTGTTAATCTGTTTTACTGTTCTGTTTTCTTTCTTTGTTCTGTTTTGTTTTCTTTATTTTAGTTTCAATCCAAAACCCCCCATTTCTAACCTTTTATGTTAATAATAACAACACCTAAGAGTCCTTGAGAGACGATCCGAGTTGTCGCTCTATACTACATTATTTTCATAACCGCTTGTTCTTTTTGGCGCGTGGCGACAGCGCGTTCAACGCGCTTCATGTGCTCTTTTTGTGGACGTCAGTTTTTTACTTTGTTGTTCCTTTAGTGGACGCGCTTTCTTTGTTCTTTCAGTGGACGTCAGCTTTTTACTTTGTTGTTCCTTTAGTGGACGCGCTTTTTACTTTGTTGTTCCTTTAGTGGACGCGCTTTCTTTATTCTTTCAGTGGACATGCGCTTATATTTTGTTTTTCCTTTAGTGGACGCGCTTTCTTTGTTCTTTCAGTGGACGTGCGCTTATATTTTCCCTGTGTTGGATGAGCGCTGGTTTTGCTTTGCTGGATGAGTGATCTTGCATGCAACTTAACACGTAATGAGTGCATAGTTAAAAATAAAAAATCTTATGCAAAATACACTTTGTGTGTCATACATCAAAACATGAATGAGGGCTTAGTCTTACATACTTTGTAGACTTGGTTTTTGAAGGCACTTAATTGAAATTGTATACTTTTTACTGTTTTTTTTATTCAATTTTAATATTTAACAAGTAATGTGTTGTTTTGCTAAATACAGGATGAATGTTGGCTGGTGGTGTTACTTTTCAAGTGGAACATAATCAATAGATGATTTGATAAATACTTAATGGTGTTTTTTGATAAATATTTTGTGGTGTTTTTTGGTAAATACTTTGTGGTGTACTTTGTGGACTTGGTTTTTGATAAATACTGTGGTGATGTTATTTCAGGGTGCTGTTTAATTTGGTAATGATTTTTTGCACCCTGTTTATGGTTTATGGTTATGGTGCATGTTCCTCTTTTTGATAAATATATTGTTTAACTTTTGATTGCAGTTTAATAATGAAGTTTTAGCTTATACATACATTATACATTTTTAGTTTTATAATGAAGTTTTACCTTATAAATACATAGTGCAGTGTTTGATAAATGCATTATGCAGTTTTAGCTTTAAATTAATGAAGTGTTGCTAAAAATATATATTTTGTTAATACATCATTATTGTTGATTTAGTTATTTTTAGAGATAGTTAGAAATTATTTTCAATTGTTCTTAGTGTTTCAATTTCTATTTTTTTTAACATTTTCTTTAAAAAAGTACTGTAATTAAATTTTTATCACATCTTCAAAAGGATAAAAAAATACTACAAAAAATGACTTACATAACTGTAGCAGGGGGCGGGTGCGGGGTGGGGAAACTCGACCCCTAGCGGGGGCGGGGTTGGGGAAGGCAAAAACTGCCCCCACCCCGCCCTGTTGCAATGCCTGTCTCCGGTAGCTGCGACAGCGTGAGGAGGAGCTCAGAGGCATGAGGAGGGCTGAGGTGCTGTGCGCGGCAGTGACGGGATGTTTTTCCCAGGTAACAAAGGAAGGTGGGTGAAAGGAGAAGGGAGAAGGGAGGGGCGATGGGGAGAGGTCACGTGACAGAGTAAGTGGGCTAAAATCTAAAACACTAATTTGGATCTGACGGCTACTGTTAAGAGTTCTCATTTCTCACAATAGACAAAAGTTCTCACATGATACGCCCCATATATATATATATATATATATATATATATATATATATATATATATATATATATATGTATATATATATATATATGTATGTATATATATATATATATATATATATATATATATATATATATATATATATATATATATATATACTTGGCATTCATTTAATAAAAAAGATGCTAATGTTTTTGGCAACATAATAATATATATTTTTAGATTATCACATGTATTATCTTTTCTTAATCTGTATAATAAGCATCTATATGAGTATAAAAATTAATTCTTTCTTACACAGGAATTCAAGTCGATTAAGGGCTTTCAAATAATAAAAGCACTAACCCTAACGAAGGTAATGCTAATTTCTTTTGTTGATTGTTTAACTTAAATTATGATTTGCTCTCTTCTTTCATATGTTGTTTTTCTTTTTAATCGTCCTTTAGGTTTAAATAAGTTTTTTTTCCCTGCAAAGTTCATAATACTTGCAATTTCATGTCATTAGACTCCTCCTCTAAACATATATTCATTTTAATTCTTCTTAGCTATGAAACATTGCATATTTTTGAAACTTTGTTGCTATTCATCTCTCTTTCTCTCCTTCCATGGTTCCAACAAATAAAATCAAACTTCTCCCTCTTATTTCTTCTTCTTCGTCAGTGTCAAGAGGTGGAGATGAAGGATGGTGGAGGCAGAGGACGGCGGCGGCGGAGACCACGGCGACTATGTCTCCTAGCTTCCTCGAAACTGGATGGTTTGCGCTCCGTACATGTTTATTTGTATTGGGATGAATTCTAAAGATGTACAGGAAAATCAGTGGGTTAAATATGATTCAAAAATCATTTGTGTTTCTTTTATCAATTGAATGTGATTATCATTATCCTATTGATTGCTTTAAGTATAACTATAATATTTTAAAATTTGTGACTATCATTAACCTCTCGCTATCTAAAAAAAATGAGGATTTAAAAACAGGGGTGTGGTCAAATTTGGGGACTGGAAGTGTTGCCTTGCTAGAGGCATTGGTGGATTTGGGAATTGTAGGGATGGTTATTTCCATGGATTAAACCCTGTGATAGTTGCTGTTACAACTTGCAATGTGCAAAGATACTACTTACAGGCTAGATATTTAAGCTTTCTTCCATGATTTAAGTTCATATGTTAAGCATTTATCTTCTGAAAAATTACAAGCAAATAGATTGAAATAGATAGATTGTGTTAAACTTTGCTTATTTATTATTGTGATTCTAATCCATGGTACTTAGTTCTACAACTTCTTGGTGGGTTTAATGACTTTGTCTTTGTTTTCAAACATGAATATGATGTAATACCTAACACATGATCGTTATGCTTGATTGATGCTCTTGCAGATAAGATAATGCCAACAATGCTCTTGATTGAAGTTGAAGATGACCCACATAAAGATGCTCAAGTGTTCATCAAACACACCATCCACAAGGTAGTTCCAAATACTTGGCCTTGGTGATCTTTGTTGTTGCATGCTCAATTAAGTTATGTAAGTTAATGGAACTTTATCTGAATTGCTTTAAGCCATTAGACTCTCTTTAATAGGGATTCTTCATTAGAGATATAAAACCATTTTTGAGCTTCCACCTAACATACTTGGGAGTCTAATAATATTTGTTTAATATCTCTTTTTTTTTGTCACTGCATAGGAGAAATTAAAACCACAAACCAATTTCATTTTCAGAGGTTCTTTTAAATATTAAGGTCTATGTGTTGTGTATAATAACATAAAAGACTATTAGAGTGGAATTGGATGTTCAATATGAAATAAACAGGGCCAAATTTTATATAAAATGGGATGGTGGGTGATCATTTGTGGTTGGATTTTGCTATTGCATTGCATAACATTTATAGCTGTTGGGAAAAAGCCAGAGATAACAATCTCTAATGAAGTAAATATTTTTTCCCTTCACCTATGCAAATAAATAGGTACAACAAAAATATTCTTCCACAGGATAGTATCAATGGCAGAACAATAAATAGAAATGACACCACAATCAGTGTAGGGATAAAAACCACGAGACCAAGTCCAGCAAAACATTCCACTATAAATAATAATGGGTAAACCAAGTCTTCCTAGAAATACTAGGGAACACCAAATCAGCAATACTTCACCCAAAAGGTGGATACAGGTAAGCAACAAGAGAGAAACCCCAAAACAATGGGTATAACAACTCAGCTCAAAGAGAAGGCAAAACAACAAATAGAATATATCAAACTAACGAGCTCATTGGTAGGAATAACATACTGAAATTTCAACAAAAACGGAGCAAGTTTGCTATACCACCTTCCCCACCTGAACCCTCTTTCTTCTTCTCTTTTCTTCTTGTCGGCGCTATCTCTCTCCCCTGTTACTCGATTTCTCTTTCTCACGTCTGACACCTCACCCTTACTAAAAACCCTTTCTTTCCTTTTTATTTGAACTTTTAAGTTCCTTTTTATTTTTTTATTTTAATGCCACATGGGCTTGGGCCCATTATTAACCATTCCCTTTTTTTTTTTTACTTTTTATCTAGTGGGTCCCATTTAGGAGGGAACCCACCCAACAAATCTCCCCCTTCCCGACTAAGTGGGAAGATACTGCTCAACTATGCCTGCTATCTTTCTGCAACAAATCAACTTTGTCATAGGCAAGGTCTTTGTCATCATATCTAAACCATTTTCATCAGTATGGATCTTTTCAAATGAAAATGTCTTCATCTCTAGCGCATCTCGTATCCAATGATACCGTACCTCAATGTGCTTTGACCTGGAATGAAAAGTTGGATTCTTGCTGAGATGGATAGCATTCTGACTTTCACAAAACAACACAAACTTCTCTTGCTTGAGGCCCAACTCTTGTAGGAATTTCTCCATCCACAAAAGTTCTTTAGAAGCTTCAGTAATGGCAATATACTTAGCTTCAGTGGTAGACAAAGCAACACATTTTTGTAATCTTGATTGCCAAGACACCACTCCCCCTACAAAAGTCATCAAATATCCAGAAGTAGATTTTCTAGAATCAACATCACCGGCCATATCTGAATCTGTGTAGCCATCTAACACAGGTTGACCACCCCCAAAGCATAAACATACTCTGGAAGTGCCTCTGAGATACCTGAAAATCCACTTCACTGCTTACCAGTGGTCTCTACCAGGATTAGAGAGAAAACGACTAACAACTTCAACAGCATGGGCAATATCCGGCCTTGTGCATACCATAGCATACATCAAACTACCAAACGCGGATGCATAAGGAACCTTCTTCATCTCTTCTTTGTCCTTCTCACTTGTAGGGCATTGTTGAGAGCTCAACTTGAAATGACTTGCAAGTGGAGTACTAACAGGTTTGGAATTGCTCATGTTAAACCTCTCTAATACCTTCTCAATATACTTATGTTGAGACAACCACAATTTACCATTCTTCCTATCACGAGTAATTCTCATGCCAAGGATTTGCTTTGCAGGACCCAAATCCTTCATAGCAAAGGCCTTGCTCAAATCTTTCTTCAGACAATCAATCTTCTTTGTGTCATGACCAACAATCAACATGTCATCCACATATAGCAAGAGGATAATAAAATCATCATCAGGGAATTTCTTCACAAACACACAATGATCTGAAGTGGTTTTACTATAACCATATTTCTCCATGAAAGAATCAAATTTCTTGTACCATTGCCTTGGTGCTTGCTTGAGTCCATAAAGACTTTTCTTCAACTTGCACACAACATGCTCTTTTCCTTTGACCTTGAAGCCTTCAGGTTACTCCATATAAATTTCCTCCTCCAAATCACTATGAAGGAATGCTATCTTCACATCAAGTTGTTCAACCTCTAGGTTCAAGCTAGCTGCTAATCCAAGCACAACTCGAATAAAGGACATCTTCACCACAGGTGAGAAAATTTCTTCAAAGTCAATACATTTCCTCTGATTGAAGCCTTTCACAACCAATCTTGCTTTGTACCTTGGTTGGGAGCTATTCTCTTCTGATTTCAGCTTGAACACCCACTTGTTCTTGAGTCCTTTCCTACCCTTAGGCAACTTCACCAATTCAAATGTGTGATTCTTATGCAAGGAATTCATTTCTTCTTGCATGGCCTTCAACCACTCTTCCTTGTGCACATTTACAATAGCCTCTTCATAACTTTCCGGCTCTCCACCATCAGCGATCATCACATACTCATGTGGAGTGTATCTTTGGGAAGCATGACGCTCTCTAGTAGATCTTCTCAACTGAGGCTCAACTGGTGGCTCAAATGGAACCTCTTCAACTGGTTCATCATGGTGAGGTGTAGGGTCGTCATTTACATTCCCATCATCTACCTGTATATCCCCCCCCCCCCTCAACAAAAGTTCCAGTATGAGGTTTAGGCACAACATCAATATAACTTCTGGCAACTGGTTTCTGTTTCTCAGCTTTCTCAAAATCTTCAATGGTTTGGTCTTCAAGAAATATCACATCCCAGCTTCTGATAATTTTTCTGTCAGCTGGATCCCAGAGTCTATAATCAAACTCTTCATGACCATAACCCAAGAAGACACATTGTTTGGATTTTCCATCAAGCTTGGACCTCTCATCTCTTGGAATGTGAACAAAAGTCTTGCAGCCAAACACTCTCAAATGACTATAAGAGACATCTTTCCCTGTCCATTCTCTATTGGGAACATCATCATCTAGTGGCACAGAAGGAGAAAGGTTGACCAAATCCACTGCAGTTCTCATTGCTTCACCCCAAAAGGATTTGGGTAATTTTGCATGAGGAGCATACACCTGATTCTGTCATTAATGGTACGGTACGTTCATTCTCTCTGCAACTCCATAATGTTGAGGCGTCTTTGGAACTGTCTTCTCAAGCCTGATTCCATGTTCTTTGCAATATTCTTCAAACGGACCCCTGTATTCACCACCATTATCTGCTCGGACACATTTCAACTTGCTTCCTTTTTCTCTTTCAACACTTGCATGAAAGTGCTTGAAGACACCAAGTACCTGGTCTTTAGATTTCAAAGCAAAGACCCACACTTTTCTAGAGTGATCATCAATAAAAGTAACAAAGTATGAAGCACCACCAAGAGACTTACAATCCATAGTGAAAACATCAGTATGAACTAAATCAAGAGCATTTGGCCTCCTATGAGGACCAGAACTACGAAATGAAATTCTATGTTGTTTTCCAACAAAACAATGAGAGCAAGTATTTAAAGGTGTATCTTTCATAGGAAGAGAATTTTTCCTGGCAAGGATGTTGAGTCCTTTCTCACTCAAGTGACCAAGGCGCATATGCCACAAATCAGAAGAAGCATCTTCAACTAGTGACCCTTTGGTGAGCTTGCATATGCCACCACCAAGAGATCAGGACACCACATCTCCACCCAAAACCTTAAGACATTAGGTATATGGGTCACCTATCTTATATATCCTTCATTTAGCTCATTCCTAGCCAATGTGGGACTAATCACACACACTTGAATTTCCAACAATAGCAAATATTTTAGAATATGGTTCCTAAATTGACAGTCATTATCATTTTAAATTTAGCTATTGCAGAACTTTTATACCAAATGTTTTAGAATCTGGTTCTTAAATTGACAGGCATTATCATTTTCAGTTTGGATGCATGAAGTTTCTTCTGGAATCTGCTGACGAGGTTGGTATAGTAGGGGCAAAAGAGTTTCTAAAGGACCCCAACAATGGGCTGAAGTAGGTATTTTTTGTATAAGCAAACTTTTATTCTGTGTTTAAATTCAAAGGATGACTAAAATATATTCTATTGTATGGGGTTTGATTTATTAATTATTTTAAGTTTTAACTTCAAATGCTTAACGTTTTTTTTTTCTTTTTTATGTTAACATAAAAGTGGTAGCATGATCTTTTTAGTTGTGCAACCACAATAGATTGCACTTTGTGGAATGAGACATCACATAACCACTGTGCTTTCTTCTATGAATCTACCTAGGTTGTGGAAGGGCTCGAAACATACTCTAGAAACATCACTGGGGTTCCATATTACGTGCTTAGTGTATAAAATCCCAGTTATTTTTTCATTTTCATAATGATTAGCACAATGTAGTTGACCCTTTTTTTCATTTGGCAGATCAATGGGAATCAAAAGTTGAGCGGTGCTCAATCCCCTGAAGTCTTCTTGAGGGCTTTCGAATTTGGTATAAGTTGACTTTCAGATCCTAAAAGTTTATATTGTTCTCTAACAATATAAGCGTGAAACTTTGCAAATAAGCAGCCTTTGGCATGAGAGCTATATAATCTATACATGAGAGCTATATAAGGTATATAATCTGTATAGTTAGCCTTATATACATTTTTAATGGATTAGCAGTTGAGGACTTCAAGTTGACTCTGCCAAACATACAGTATATTAAATTAACACCTTGCTTTCATACTAGATTTTACACTTGCTGCTTGAGAGGAATGGAATTAAAAAGTTCAAATATTCTATTGGTTTATTCACATTTTCTCCTCTTTATGTAGGTTGAATGTGTAAAGTTGTGTATTGCGATGCCCATTCTCGGGTCATCACATAGATGCCCAAATGCGGAAAATAAAATTAAAGTGTTAGTTACTTTCGGAAAATATAACTTTTAAGTAATTGTCTTATCGCCGAAATTGTGATATATTTTTTTTCTTTTAACAACAAAATACATCGTGAATAAACAAACATATAAGGATATATGTATATATATGCGTCACAAGTTTTAAACACTAACTATTATAAGTTACAAAAGATGCCTTTATCGATCTAGGCATTTTTACACACTAAGTAGAAAATAAAAAGACATGTACAAAATAGTAGGGAACGTCTAGAACCATACAAAAACTAATGGCTCTCAGTAGCCAGATCAACTGACGAATATCACTACCCCAAAATAGCAAAACCTATAGCTGGTCTATACTAATGGAAACCATTAGGGAGATCAGGATGATCACCCCCTCCTAAAGCAGAACTGTTCAATGAGGACACAACTGCTCTCACGCCCTCGTCGGGTGCATCGTCATCGCCATCGACAACAGGTGGAAGATCTCCAAGTATGTCCTCTACGAACTCTTCGGGATCCTCCTCAATCCCATAATCCAGAAGTACCTTTACTGGAGGCTCATCAGGTACAACTATAGCTGGTGCAACTATCTGTAAGGGCTGACCCAACTGAGGGTGAAACTCGAACACTCCATGATCCATCAAGTACTGTAGGTAAAGCCATGGTGGAGGTAAGGATACCTCGCAAGTCTCCACGACATGAGTCCTACACTGAGGTCCTGCAGCTAATGTGCCAGTAACCTCACGAGTGGGGCCAAAGTAGGTGGCACTAGTTGCCCTGGGATTTATCTCCCAAGCACCACCATGTGCCCTGTTCTCAAACATAATGCTGTAGATCACCGAGTGCGCCAGGGGCATCATCGGAAACAACCACTTAGACTTCAACTTGCTCGGAAACAATCTCAGTCGGGAGTTGAATAAGAAAACTGGTTGTCTCGACTGAAATGCTTTCATCACGATCTTCTTGTCATGATAAGTCTTGACTCGCTGCTTGTAAATAGTTGCATTCTCATATGCATTAAGGCGCATCTCCTCTAATTCATGCAGCTGATGGACTCTTTTCTCGCCCGCCAAAGTGGCATCAAAATTCAAGAACTTCAATGCCCAAAAGGCTCGATGCTCCAACTGTACGGGTAGATGACATGTCTTCTCATAGACCATCTGAAACGGAGATAACCCCAAAGAAGTTTTTAATGCAGTCCGGTAAGCCCACAAGACATCGTCAAGCTTCTTTGCCCAATCTTTTCTTGAAGTGACCACAGTTTTTTCCAGAATTCGCTTAATCTCCCGATTGGAGACCTCCGCTTGCCCATTTGTTTGCGGATGATATGGAGATGCCAACTTATGCCTAACATCATACTTGGTCAACACATTTTTCAGTTGTGAGTATCAGAAGTGAGATCCCCCATCACTTATAAGGACCCTTGGGACACCGAACCGGGCAAAAATGTTCTTTTTTATGAACTTAATTTACTGTTTGTGCATCATTCTTCGGTGTTGCAACGGCCTCCACCCATTTAGAAACATAGTCCACCGCCACCAAAATATATTGATTGGAGAATGAAGGTGGAAGTGGACCCATAAAATCTATTCCCCAACAATCAAATACTTCAACCTCCAATATGTTTTGAAGTGGCATCTCATCCCTTTTAGATATGTTCCCGGTCCTTTGGCACTTGTCACAACTCTTCACATGATTGTAAGAGTCCTTGAATGAGGGCCAAAAGAGCCCAAATTGGAGGGCCTTTGCAGCTGTCCTCTCCCCATTGTAATGTCCACCATATGGAGAGTTATGGCAATGCCACAAAATACTCTTCGCTTCATCTTGACTAACACACCTCCTCCATAAGCCATCCGGTCCAACCTTGAACAAAAATGGGTCATCCCACATGAAATGGTTGGCATCCCGGAAGAATTTTTTCTTTTGTTTCCAAGTGAGGTGCTTTGGAACAATGTTGGCTGCCTTGAAATTTGCCTTGTCGGCAAACCATGGTCTTTCATGCACTAGAAATAAAGCCTCATCCGGGAACTCATCCCGAATGTCCTTTTCTTTTGCAGTAACCTCTTCATTCACTAACCGAGATAAATGGCCAGCCACCATATTTTCGCTGCCCTTTTTGTCCTTAATGACTAAGTCAAATTCCTGCAACAATAAAATCCACCTTATGAGTCTTGGTTTTCAATCTAACTTAGTCAACAAATATTTAATTGCAGCATGATCAGTAAAAATAGTGACTTGGGACCCAATCAAGTATGAACGGAATTTTTCCAATGCAAACACTATGGTTAGCAACTCTTTTTCAGTTGTTGCATAATTTATTTGGTTCTCATTGAGAACCTTGCTATCATAGTGAATGGCATGGAAAAACTTTTCCCTTCGCTGTCCCAAAACTGCCCCAACTGCGTAGTCACTGGCATCACACATTAATTCAAATGGTGACTCCCAGTTGGGTGCAACAAGAATGGGAGCAGTGATCAACTTTTCTTTCAAAATCTGAAAAGAAGTAAGACAAGCAGTATCAAACACAAATGGCATGTCCTTGTTCAAAAGGCTTCACAACGGCTTGGCTATCTTTGATAAGTCTTTGATGAACCGCCGGTAAAAGCCTGTATGACCAAGAAAACTCCTCACACCCTTGACATTCACTGGTGGAGGTAGTTTCTCAATTACATCAATCTTGGATCTATCCACTCGATCCCCTTAGCTGAAATCTTGTGCCCAAGCACAATGCCCTCCTGCACCATAAAATGACACTTCTCCCAATTTAAGACTAAATTGGTGTCCATGCACCTCTTTAACACAACAGCAAGGTTAGACAAGCAATTATCATAAAAGGAACTGAAAACAGAAAAATCATCCATAAAAACTTCAATGCATTTTTCTACCATATCAGAGAAAATGGAAAGCATGCACCTTTGAAATGTTGCAGGCACATTACAAAGACCGAAAGGCATCTTCCGATAGGCAAAAACTCCAAAAGGACATGTGAAGGTGGTTTTCTCTTGGTCTTCCGGGTTAACCGCAATTTGGTTATAACCCGAATAACCATCCAAGAAACAATAATAAGCTTGCCCGACCAACCTCTCCAACATTTGGTCCATAAATGGAAGTGGGAAGTGATCTTTCATAGTAGCTTGATTTAGTTTCCGGTAATCTATACACATTCGCCAACCGGTGACCGTTCTAGTTGGGATTAACTCATTCTTCTCACTTTTCACAACGGTCACGCCACCTTTCTTGGGAACCACTTGTACCGGACTCACCCAAGCACTATCGAAAATCGGATAGATCATTCCGGCTTCAAGGAGTTTCGGCACCTCCTTCCTTACCACTTCTTTCATTGTAGGATTGAGCCTCCTTTGCGGTTGGACCACCGGTTTAAATTCAGCCTCCATCATAATCTTGTGCATACAAAATGTAGGGCTAATACCTTTCAAATCTAAGATGGACCATCCAATAGCTGTTTTATGCTCTCTAAGCACCTTTACAAGTTTCTCCTCTTCCAATTTGGACAATACATTGCTCACTATGACAAGATTTTCATCATTCTCACCAAGAAACACATATTTCAAGTGGGGAGGTAGAGGTTTAAGCTCTAACTTGAGCTTCTCTTGGACTTCATCCTTTTTGAGCTCTTCTTTCTTAGTATTGACAGCAATTTGATTGGGTTGAGCTTCCAAACCACACAAACACTCCTCTATTTCCTTCTCCTATTTCTCATCAAGATTTTCAATAGAATTCATAATTACCTTCTCAAGAGTAGAGGAGTGGTGCTGATGTGCAAAGACTTCTTTAGCCACTACATCCACAATGTCCATGCGGAAACAATTCTCTTCATCACTCGGGCGATGCATAGCTTCAAATACATTGAAAATAACCTCTTCATCTTGCACTCTGAGTCGAAGTTGTCCTTTTTTTACATCTATCAAAGCACGACCAGTTGCTAGAAAAGGTCTCCCTAATATAAGTGGAACTTCTGCATCCTCCTCCATGTCTACTATCACAAAATCCACTGGGAAGATAAACTTATCAAGTTTAACCAAAACATCTTCCATGATACCAAGAGGACGCTTGATTGATCTATCGGCTAGTTGCAATGCGATCCTTGTTGGTTTCACTTCACCACCTCCAAGCTTGTTCAAGATTGAAAGCGGCATAAAATTGATACTCGCCCCCAAGTCACACAAGGCCTTCCCAATAGCCACACTCCCAATTGTGCAAGGGATTGTAAAACTACCAGGATCTTTAAGCTTTGGAGGTAGCTTCCTTTAAAGTATCGCACTACATTCTTCCGACAAGGCAACCGTCTCATCTTCTTTAAACCTCCTTTTCTTCGTAAGTAACTCCTTCATGAACTTTGCATAAGTTGGCATTTACTCTAGTGCTTCAGCAAAGGGTATGTTGATTTGTAACCTCTTAAAGATGTCAAGAAATTTGGCAAATTGATCTTCCTTCTCCTTCTTCTTACTTAAGTGAGGATATGGCAATTTTACATAAGAAGGGACCTCTTGAGGCTTGTCCCCATCTTTCAAAATCTGACTTTTACTCTTCCTCAAAATTGAATCTTCATCCACTAACTTTTCTCTCTTGTCTTTTTCACTATCTTTTTCTTCTTCCTCTATTACAACCTCTTTGCCTTTTTCCTCATTTTCGCTCTTTCTTCAGCACTCAACTCAGTTTTTTCAGCAACTCTCTTATTTTTCAACAAAGGCTCACCGCTCACTTTCTTAAGACTTTTACCACTCCTCAAAACAACAGCCTTACAATACTCTTTAGGATTTATTTGAGTATTACCTGAAAAACTGCCGCTAGATTGTTTCTCTAGGTGCTTTGCAATTTGTCCAACTTGAACCTCCAAGTTTTTTATGGAAGCATCGGTGTTTTTCTGGTTTGACATGGACATTTGCATCAATTGATTGAGGGTGTTCTCCAAGATAGAAGTCCGATCTTGTGGCAGTTGTGTGGGATGAGGCTTACTTGCTTGTCCGGCATCTTGTTTCCAACCAAAACTTGTTTGATTCCTCCACCCTTGGTTGTAATTGTTAGAATATTGGTTGTTACCTTGCCGCCCATAGTTCCCCATATAATTAGCTTCCTCATGGGAACTAGGTGTGGCCTCACAATTTCCATTATCATGATCTCCTCCACAAAAATCACATATCATTACCTGTTGAGGTGGCATGGTTGTCCCTTGCATGGTTTGGAGTTGTTGTGGGAGTTGAACTAGTTGCTTGGTAATGGACTCAAGTTGTTGTGACATAAGCTTATTTTGAGCCAAAAGTGCAGTTTGTGAGTCTAACTCCAACACTCCCTTTCTTGATGTGGTACCTCTGTCATGATGCATCAGATAGTCATTAGATGCCATAGCTTCTATCAAAGTCAATGCTTCCTCCGGTGTCTTTGTGTTCATGGAACCTCCAGCCGAGGCATCCAACATAAGCTTGGTTGTTGTGGCCTCAATCCATTGCAAAATGTTTGCATTTGGACAAGATCATCAAACCCATGATTTGGACATTTTCGGAGCAAGTCTTTGAACCTTTCCCATGTGTCATGAAGAGTTTCACCCTCTTGTTGAACAAAGCTTGTGATATCACCCCGTGTCTTCACAAATCTTGACGCGGGAAAGAACCTTGCAAGAAATTTAGCCTATAAGTCATCCCATGTAGTGATGCTCCCCCTTGGTTGAGATTGGAGCCAAGCCTTGGCTCTATCTCTTAGAGTGAAAGGAAACAACCTTAGGCGAATTGCATCATCGGTAGCACCATTTATCTTCACCGTATCACATAACTCAATGAAGTTGGAGACATGATTATTAGGATCCTCCTTCTCCATCCCGGCAAATTGATTTTGTTGCATAATATTCAAGAGAGCCGGCTTGATATCAAAATTGTTGGAATTCACTGGAGGCCTCACTATGCTAGTGACATGCCGATTGACATTTGTATTGGCATAATCCCCAAGTGTCCTCCGTGGAACACCCTCACCATTGCTTGCCATCTCAAGTGGTTCTTGATGAACTTGTGAAGTGGAGGTCTCTTGTTCTCTTTCTTGTTGTGCTAATAACTTCCACTGTCTTGCTTGACTCCGATTCTCCCTAGCCGTTTTTTCTATTTCAGGATCATAGAGAAGTTGGTCAACTGGGATAGTACCTCGCATGCACAAAAGCCTAGAGATAAAGAATGTTAGCACTAAATGATAGCAAAGAGAAACAGATAATAAAACAGAAAAAATAAAATTGTGCTTAAATTAGTAATCGAAATTGGTATGCTACTATTGAAACACAAGTCCCCGGCAACGGCACCAAAAACTTGTTGACAGTCTTGGCAAGTATACCAAATCGTACAAGTAGTAAAGAGGTAAGAGGGATATCGTTCACACGAGGACTGAGACAAGTACTAGCACGTAACAAATCAACTACTATCTAAGCGGATATTTGGAAGGGAGGGAGCTCAATATTAAATACCAAGCCCAACAAGAGTTAAAATTTAAATTAGACAAAATAAAAGGAACAAGTTCTTTTAGGATTTTTATCAAACACTTGGAATGCCAAAAAAAAAGGGATTCTTCGAATATGATGAAAGATGTTGGGATTAAACTTCACTAAACCTTTGCCTCATGCAATACTAAGACCACCAATCCAATTTATGCTTCAAATATAAAAATCAACCCACAAGATTACTCAAGTCCTAATTCCTTAGATGACAAGAGCCTAAATCCCCTAATTAGACC
The DNA here is from genome assembly GCA_030762895.1 of Sophora flavescens. NCBI lineage: Eukaryota > Viridiplantae > Streptophyta > Magnoliopsida > Fabales > Fabaceae > Sophora > Sophora flavescens. The sequence goes on from CM061066.1 coordinate 122,008,003, forward strand.
CTAATTCCTTAGGTGGCTTAATTAACGAATTTGTATTAAGAGTAGGGATTACACGATTACTAATAAACCAAAATCCATTCCTATATGCAAGGTTTACTAGGTGATTAATTTCAGATCAAGAAATGATAAGAATTTCCCAATTGCAAATCAAATCTCAACAATTCATGGATGATCAAACCACAAAAAACATTAAGCATAAGAATCAAACACTAATAAAGAAGCATAAACATAGATTAATAAATCAAGGAAAATACATGAGATTCGGTTTAGCTACATCTAATCCCAACAAAAAGGGAATTTAGCTACTCATAGTCATAGAGAAAGCCAAAATAACAGCAATAGGAACAAAGGAGAGAATCCAAAGCAGTCACAGCAGCCCCTGGTTCAGAGAAAACGTCCTTTTAGGGTGAAAAGTTCCACTATGCTCTGTCCAGATGCCTTATTTATAGATTAGGGAAGTTTGAATCCCAATCTAACACAAATTCGGATCCAAATAATGCGTGTCACGGCCGTGATGGCCATCACGGCCAGGCCGTGACGGGTTCTGCCATGAGTGTTTCTTTAATTTTTGGTCTGTCACGGCCGTGATGCTCATCACGGCTAGGCCGTGACCAGTTCTGACTTTTGCCTTCTTTTCTTTTCGGTTTTGATTGATCATGGCCGTGATGGGCTCTGTTTGGCTCATTTTCTTCACTTTTCAAGCCCCATCTCCATGCAAGCTCCATCATGGTTGATCATGAGCATTTAATCCTTAATTTCTGCAAAACAACACCACAAAACCGCCTTACCCATTCCAAGGTAAAAACTAACAAAAATCAAATTAAAATTGCCTAAACTATATGAAAATGCATGCAAAATGTAAATGAAATATGAGGTGAAATCACACTCATCAGAAGTCCCGTCTTTCTTTTTCACTAGTAACACTGGAACTCCCTACGGTGATGCACTGGGTCTAATAAATTCCTTCCTCATCAGTTCCACTAGTTGCTCTTTCAAGTCCTCGAGCTCTGATAGTGACATACGGTATGGTGCAATGGATATTGGTTCAGTGCCTAGAACCAGATCAATCGCAAACTCAATCTCCCGAACAGGTGGTAGTTGAGGTACATCCTTAGGAAAAACATCCAGAAACTCATTGACAACGGGTATACACTGTAAGTCTAACTCGCCCTTAACGTCTAAGGAAAATAACAATATGTATCCTTGAGCTCCCTCTTTCAAAGAAGTTATTATTTGATTAGCAGATAAAAATCCAGAATTCTCATCCTTAGGATAAACTAAGTTTTACGCGCACAGTCAATTAGAATACGGTTGGAAGATAACCAATCTATGCCTAAAATTACATCTAACTGTATGAAAGGTAAACATATCAGATCCACAAGATAATGTCTATCCTGAATAATAATAGGACAGTTCAAGAAAACAGTATTGATAATAACTGGTTTATCAGTTGGAGTAGAAACAATCAGATCATACGATAATGAAGAAACAGGTAATTTCAGAAGTTTCACACAATCCATCGAAATAAAAGAATGGGTAGCACCTGAATCGAATAGTACAATTAAAAGATTACCGTTTATGTCACACATACCTTGTACAAGATCGTCAGAGTTTGAAGCCTCATCTCCGCTCATTGTATAAACTCTTCCCTTGGCCGTTGGTTTATTTGTTATGGTGGTGTTAACAGCCGATCCTTGCTTTGGTGCATTGCAGTCCTTTACTATATGCCCCACTTGACCGCAATTGAAGCACTTAGATCCTCTAAAAGGACAAATGTCAGCCATATGTCTAGTATCCTCACAATTAAAACACCTCTTAACTTGGCCTTGATTTTGGTTCTTTTGGCCTCCACTCCCTGATGCTGAAGCATTAGAACGATATGGTTGTCGGTTCTGTTGATTTCCCGGTGAACGGAAATAACGTTTATTCTGGATCTATTTTCCTCTTTGATTTTGGAATTGACTCTTTGGCTTAACTGGCCCGCCTACGTTTCCTCTTCCATCTCTTCCTTTTCTCATAGTCACCACTTTTCTGCACTTCTCAACCAAGGCTTGGAAATTCCTGATTTCCAATGATAGCATCGATTCCTTAATCTCGAAGCGGAGTCCTCCCTCAAAACGCTCATACTTCCATTCCTCGTTTGGATTGTTATGAAAGAAGCGAAAACATTTGGCAAGCGATTCCAACTTTGTCGCATACTCTCCAACAGTTAAATCCCTCTGCTGCAGTCGTAGAAATTCTGCCTCCATTTCAACTAGCGCACTTTGAGGAAAGTACTTGTTCAAAAACGATGTTCGAAATAATACCCAAGTAATCACCTGATGCTCTACTTCTAATAGTTGTCTGGTGCCCCTCCACCAATACTCAGCGTCTCCAACTAACAGATAGGCAACATAAGACACCTTCACTCCCTCTGGAGTATGAATCAGCTCGAAATTTTTTTCTAATTCTTGAATCCATAAGTCAGCTTTCACATGATCCACATCTCCATTGAATTATGTCGGAACTTGGCATCTAAAAGTAGTTAAATTCTTGCCTTCAACAGCCTGTTCAGCTCGAACCTGTGCCTGCTGGTTCTGGGCATTCATGGATGCAGTCTGATTAGCAATCGCAGCTGCTACATTCTCCATAGCTTGTGCAACAGAGTCCACTCCATCATCATAATCTTCATTCATGTTACCACGACCACCAACACGACCGCCTCTACGGCCTTTTCCACGGCCGCGTCCCCGTCCATGTCCACGTCCACGTCTAGCTTTTGGTTCAACAACTGGTTCCATAACTGACCTACAAGCCACACCCAGTTAAACCAAAACCAAAAACCGAAACGTAAACTTACTCATTACCACACATTACTTCTAAGAAGTAATTTAATCACGTCTTAATCAGATAAACACAACATTAACACAACAGACCTATTTCCCAAAGATTCCCGATAGACTCGACCAGCTCTGATACCATAAATGCGACACCCATTCTAGGGTTATCACATAGATACCCAAATGCGTAAAATAAAACTAAAGAGCTGGTTACTTTCGGAAAATATAACTTTTAAATAATTATCTTATCGCCGAAATTGTGATAAATGTTTTTTTTCTTTTAACAACCAAACACATCGTGAATAAACAAACGTATAAGGATATATGTATATATATGAGTCAAAAGTTTTAAACACACTATAACTACTATAAGTTTCAAAAGATGCTTTTATCGATCTAGGCATTTTTACACACTAAGTAGAAAATATAAAGACATGTACAAAATAGTAGTGAATGTCTAGAACCATACAAAAACTATTGACTCTCAGTAGTCAGATCAACTGACGAATATCACTACCCCAAAATAGCAAAACCTATAGCTGGTCTATACTAATGGAAACCATTAGGGAGATCAGGATGATCACCCCCTCCTAAAGCAGAACTATCCAATGAGGACACTACTGCTCCCACGCCCTCATCGGGTGCATCGTCATCGTCATTTTCAACAGGTGGAAGATCTCCAAGTATGTCCTCTACGAACTCTTCGGGATCCTCCTCAATCCCATCATCCAGAAGTACCTCTACTGGAGGCTCATTAGGTACAACTACAGTTGGTGCAACTATTTGTAAGGGCTGACTCAACTGAGGGTGAAACTCGAACTCTCCATGATCCATCAAGTACTGTAGGTAAAGCCACGGTGGAGGTAGGGATACCTCGCAAGTCTCCACGACATCAGTCCTGCACTGAGGTCCTGCAGCTAATGTGCCAGTAACCTCACGAGTGGGGCCAAAGTAGGTGGCACTAGTTGCCCCGGGATTTATCTCCCAAACACCACCATGTGCCCTGTTCTCAAACGTAATGCTGTGGATCACCGAGTGCGCCAAGGGCATCATCGGATCCATCTAATCCCAGATATAAATAAATATACCAAAAGTAGAGAACAAACAAGAAAACAGGCAAGAGTGAGAAACCAATATTTGGATTAAATGCGATAACCATATACATGACACAAAAGAAACACATATACTTTCATGCCACATCAATACTCATAATACTCATGTAATATATCAAAGTATATCAAAAGGGTTTCATACCCACACAACATCATTTGAGAATTATGGATGATACACTTCAATAAACGTTCTCTAACATTTCACTTAATCTCATGAGATATCATCAACACATGATGAGTTGATCAGGATCAATAGCCATACAAGGTAAAGGCACGAAGCTAAACCCATTGCATACTGTCCAAAACTGAGGCACAGTGATAGCATTGTAAATGGGTTTCAGTGACCACCAAGGTACAATGATACGTCGAGACATGAATATCACCATGATACCGTGATTAATCACATCGTGACACGAATACCCTCAAGATACCATGTCTAACCACGTTGTGACATGAATACTCCCAAGATACCATGATTAACTTCATAGGCACATCTGCCTAAAATGCATGTAAAACCTTTCATTCTCATCATTTTCTTTGTGTACAAGGTTTCCCGTGTCGAATCACAAAAAGCTTATGACCATCTTAGTTTTAAACATCTTAAAACTTTCATTAATAACACAGGACCTCAAGCCCGAGTGCTCAATCATAAAACCCTTTGACCGATGCACCAGTCATAGGTTCGTGGCAATAGAAAACCACTTAAATGTTTAAACAGTATACACCATGTATACAGTAGACACCAAGTCTACAGGACATCATGTCTAAAGGAATCCAAGTCCATAACACCAATGAACCTTAGTACCCCGACGTCTCGGTTACAAAGTTCAAAACCACTTTTTAACATAGTCAAGTAAAAACTTGATTCGGGAAAATCATTTCAAATGGGAAATTCTTTAATAAAATCATCTGATACTAAAACTTAGTTTTCAGAAAAGTGAGTCAATCAAGGCTCAAACTTATTTAAGATACGTACTGTTGTTTTTGAAATACTTGCCGTCGATGTTTTTCCAAATTGCCGTCAATTAACATTTTTAAAGTCATTTAAGCCTAATATTAGCTTTTTCCTCTTAAATAATATTCTAAAATCATAATTATGTTATTTTGGAAAATTAATTTCATAAAATAGCTTTTTATAATATTACGGAATTTCTAACGTAAAAATCAGCAGTTCAAAAATAATTTCACGGTTATGTCCTCACTATGACTCATAGTTCACTTTTTCGCCGATAATTCATTAAAATACTAATAATCTCTAATCTTTCTTATTTTTTTCCAAATAAAAGTTTTCCATAAATATTATGTTCCAACATTTATCAGAAAAACATTGAATATAATGTATAAAACTTACTAAAGCTTTTATCTGATTAATTGATTGAGCACTGATCACTGTCAGGCTTCTCAAACAACATTCAACAACATCATAATTATATTCCCAGGAAGATAATGCATCTCAACAACATAATATGTAACTGCAGATAACCAATTTAAATGCTGACAAATAACCACAGTATAAGTTACACAACTTAAAAATATTAATTAAAACACCACAACCACAAAAATAATTATACAGACCAACAAACAATGGTACATGGCCATCGGAATAATCCCTCAGGAAATCCCCTATTACCTCTCATAGAATTCTCAGCCGAGTAAAAGTATTTTGTCGGAAGTCCGGATCTCGCGTACACAACGAACTCACTCAACCTTCAACAATTACAATCCAATAATTACCAATAAAACAATTAAAACACCTATGCACCTCCTATATTGGTCACGGTCTTAACATGATTTTGTGGGTAAAAATTTCTAAATTTGCTTAAGTCATTGGATTAATGATCCTAATTACTTAAAACAATGGATTAGTGATTAAACAACAAAGTTTGAACTAAAAACTTCCAAACTCCCAAAGACCTAGGTTCGGCCATGATGAGTAAATGAGGTTAGATATTTTAGTTTGATGAACTAACTTGGATTCAACATGTATACATACCAATAAAACAATATACAAGATTACTTATGAAAAGAATGAACAAAAACTTCCTCCAACCAACCACATAGGTTCGGCCTTAGCAAGTTAAATGGGGAGGAAATTTTGGATTTCAACATACTCATGGATTATGAACATATGTATGATGAAAAGAAAATAGAATTTGGTGTCACATTTTTAGGATTTTTCTATGTTTTTCTATGAGTTTTCAAAGTGAAGAACATATATGTTGAACAAGATGAATAAAGCATTGAATTATGAAATGAATTGAAGAAACTATAGCTTAAAGATGATGAGGAACATGAATCACCTCTTGGAATTTTAAAATGGGCAAGAAATCACCAACTTGCTTCACAAATGGAGCTTTCTTGTGGAAGGAGAAATAAGAACAAAGTGGAGCTTTGGAGAAGATGAAGGAAAGTACAAGAATGAACTAGAATGAACTTGACTCATCAAGTTTATGAGCCAAAGATGGGCTTGGCCCTTTTTGCGCACTGGGCTTGGAAAAATTCACCAAAGTCCAATTGATTTTTAGCTTGAAAATGCTTAAGACTTAATACTTTGTCAAGGAAACTTAAGAGAACAAAATGGCTTTATGGAAAACAACATTCCAAACATGATATTGGGCTCTATGGCCGCAGCCCTTTTTGGGTTTGGATGGCAAGAAATTGGCCCAAAAGCTTATGACAACTTGAAGAATTAACTTAGTATTAAAAAGCAATTAAGAGAAAGTTTAAGGACTTAATTGCAAAATCCTTAAAATGTCATCCTAACCTTGTGAAAACTTAAAGAATTCACATGAGTGACTCATCCATATGAATCGCCTTAAAAATATAAGATAAATTCTTTATCTATTCCTGGAAACTCCGTAATTCGCTTCGTCGTTTAACCGATTTAATATAACGCCCGATTATAGTATATTATTTCACTTTTTGTGAAATAATTCTAAAAATACACAATCGTAGGAAATAAAATAAAAACCTTAAGTTTTTCATTCACGAATTAAAGTTAGGTCTTCTGATCAATATAAATATATTGTCAGTGAAATTCGCAGGCTGGGTTTCACCTTACTTTTCAACCTAAATTTTAATCATAGCTTTCTACGTTCTAGTATAGTTGAGTGATGAACTCTGTTTATTTAAAATAATTTTTATAACACTCAAATAAATATATAAATATATTCATACTCATTTCTGTTATAAGAAAACAGCGGAAAAATCGGGGTGTTACATGTATTGTATCACTCAACTACCATTTGACATCTGCCAGATATTTAACAATTATTCATGTGTCTAATATCCTTTTAGTTATGTTTCATGGAATACTAAAAGGATGACCTTACCATATGTTTCTATTATAATTCAAATTTTGCATGAATATGTTGTATGGTTGAATTTGAAATATGTTATCCCAAGAGAAGTTTGTTGTTGAAATTCCAGATCCAAGAGAAATTGCTTTAGATGAACCAGATACCAAGAAAATTGATACAAATCAAACTAAGATGGAAAGTGGAGGACAAAAGTTTGTGAATTCGAAGGCTCACCCCTGTGCGATTGCAAATTCTTATGGTAAGTTTTTTATGTTGTTTAAGATTTTAGAATTCTGTACTCGAGTCATCACATAAACATACTTTTTGTCTTTTCACAATATAAGTTAATTTTTCTATGTCATTTTTTTGGTGCAAAATTATGTGATCTTTTAATTACTTTCAGCATGTCAGGTTGATGCAGGCTCAACAATCCAGAGGGCATAAGCTTAAAGATCCAAATTTTCCCTAAAATTTGATTTAGATTTGATATTGAACGTGACTGTAACATATCATTGCATAGTGCATATTTAGCTAATAACTTAGTCTCAGGCCTAGAGGTGTTTGTATAAGCTTTAGTTTTGTGGGGCTTTTCTTAATTTATTATTGTTTTGAGGGTCTATTTTTATTTATGCTCATTTGATGCTGGTTATCCAACTTGGCTGTTAGTTTTAGTTATGGATTACTTGGTGAATTGATGGGATTGGGAAGGGCAACATGGATAGAGCTTAAACCTTCTTCCTTGGAACAATGCGTCATGTGTTTCTTTACTTATGTCCTTGCTACAGCATGGTGGTAGTATTTTCAAGATAATTAGAAATTAGTTTTGAGGATAACTTTTGCAGTTGAGTAGTAACTTGAATTTTGTTATTGTGTGTGTGTGTGTGTGTGGTGTCTCTGGGAATGGGGTTTTATCTTGACATTTATTTATTTTGCTGTGAAATGTTTGGTCTTTGGGGAGGTCAGATATGAATATGGCGTGATTGATATCAAATGATAAGTAATTGGTGAAAAATGTTGATAATATATAGAAGATGACTATTGGAAGAGCTTTAATTTGCTTTATTAAATGAAGGGGCATAGCTATCAGATGTATGTAAGAGAGTTCATTTATATTCTTTTTTTGGTATCTATAAGGGACCAATATTGTTCAATGCTGGAAAAGTATGGTAGGATTGTGTTAGTTTCATTCTTGTGACTTATTACATTTGCTTTGCAATTGTAATTGTCTATACACTTCAAAGGTTATTTTGGTTAGTGAAAATGACTTTGAAGGTTGTTCAAACAATTTAGTAAGGAGTCAAACTAAATAATTACCTTGAAAATTTGAAAAATGGAATACTCAATTCCTTTATTTGTATATTTTTTTTCTTTTGTTTTTGGACTAGCTTAAGGCATGTTTTACTGAATTGATGTGTGTTTCTTTTACAGGTTTAATATCAATGTGTAGTTTTTGTTGAATAATAATGAGTAGAAATAATTTTCTGGGAATTTTGTTATGTCTCCTTAAGATTTTGCTCCTATAATTTCTATCATTTTTTCACAAGATATTAGATAACTTACACATTAAAATTCTGTTTGAGTTTTTTGCCTCTCCATTTTAATTTATTTTGCTTTTGCTTTAGTTTTGTTGCATTTGATGATTTATTAGGGACCTTCTTAAGGCACGTTTATATGTTTGTCAATTTGTGAAATGTGTATATGGAAACTGGTCTGGCATCATCAAGATCACAGAAGCATAGGTGCTTATATTGTGAATTTATATGAGCTGCTTCTATTCCAAGTAAGGTCTGAGAGAAATGTTTGTATTTAGGAGAGAAACATTAATACAATCATTTTGTGTTTGTATTGGCTATTACATCTAATAATTATCATTATATTAGCTAATACTTTAAAAAAATTCATCTTTAAATTATCATTTTTTAAAATTTAGAAAATAGAATATAAGAATAGTACAAAGAAGTGCATTCAGCATTCCTATATCCCCTGTTATTGCATCATATGTTAATCCTTAGGTTTTCTCTTCTCTTTTCGAGACTGATGTGGTTGTGTGATATAAGTTGGATTGAAATTTCGATAGTACTTTATATTATAGCAAAATAACAATTTTGGAGTTCTATTTAACTATTTTTTATATTTTATTCCATTTATTATTGAAGTGCACGGGTTTGTTTTTGGCTCTTTGCTGATGTTGGAGTAGGTTTGTATTGTTTATTTTATCATTTATTTAGAGTTGTGCTATTGTTTCAGACTGCATGTAGATGTGAGTTTCTGTTGGACAAATATTCATGTACACACACAGGATGCTTCAAATTTGTGTCTTTTCCTTCATTTTCTAAACTGGACTTTCAATCAACTCAAAAAAAAAAGAATCAGAAAATTTGTTCCTACTTTTGTGAGCTTCACGTACAATTTTCCAATTTGAAAAGTTGGATAAGGAATCCAAAAGAAATTATATTTGAGGAATTTAGACATTTTATTAAAACTTTCAGTAGTGTGTTTAATAGGTAGTGGAGTGAGAGGAAGGTCCAACGCCACGGTAACACTTTGGATATTTGAAATACTTCGATCATTTAATTTATTGCTTCAAATCATTACTTAATTTGATGGATGCTTCATCATTCCTAAGTTATTTAATTAATTCATTATTTCAATTAATTAATTTTATTAATTGAAATTTAATTGCATCAATTAATATGATAGCAAAATATTAGCTACAATAAGAATTAAAATCCTACATTAATTATAAATCAAAATCACAAATTCCTACACTTCTCTATCAACAAAATATAATTGTACAATCAGTCCAAAAATAAACAATATCTTACACTTCATATCATTAAACAATCGACTAAATAAACAAATTCAAACAAATTCAAAAAAAAAAATAAATTCAATAAAATAGACACCTGGCAATGCAGACAATGGTGGCTCCTCTGCAGCGGTGGTTATGATGGTATAATAGCAACTCTGTAACAAACAAATTAGCATCATCATCACTAATTAAATAGTAAACACTTAATTAACAAATTAAACATTAAACATTAAACATTTAATTCAAGAAAATGAAAATTCAAATACTAAATACTTACATAGGTAGGGATGCTGCTGGCAGTGGGGGAGGAAGGTGGTGGTGGTAGTGGCAGACGAGTCTGGCAGTGAGGGAGCAAGTGGTCGGACAATGTGGTGGCAGCGGTGGTGGTGGGACGCGAGGAGGAGAAGAGAAGACAGTGGCGAGGGGTGGGGGAGCGCGGGAGGAGAAGGAGAGAACAGAGAGAAAGCGAGAAGAGAATAAGAGAAATGGTTCAAGGTGGAGGTGACGGTGCACGATGGCAGGGAGGCGGCGGCGCGCGGAGAAGAAAGAGAACCAGAGAGGGAGAGGAAAAGAGAGGAAGAAAGGGAAAGTGAGGGAGAAATGTTTTCATTTGCACTTAATGAACCAGTTTCCGATGGCTACCAACGGCTTATTCCGTCGATAATTCAAATTTTTGGATTACCGATGCGTAGGTCCGTCGGTAATGTAAAACATAGTTTCTGACGGAACCAACCATTGGTAATTACCTACGGCAAAGTCGTCGATACATTCACGCGACAAAATATTACAGATTCGTGCCACCATTTCCGACGGAGTTACTGACGGAATATCCGTAGGTAAGGTTACCGACGGTCATCCTGTCGGTAATATCGTTGGCTTTTCATATTCATGATTACCGACGAAATTGACGTCCGTCGGAAATTACCCCTTTTCTTGTAGTGACCACAGCAAAATGGTGTCGTGGAGAGAAAGAACAAATATCTTCAAGAGATGGCTAGAACTATGCTCAATGGCAACTCTGTCCCTAGATACTTCTGGGCTGAAGCTGTTAACACTGCCTGCTACATTCAGAACAAAATATACATTAGACCCATCTTGAACAAGACTCCTTATGAATTGTGGAAAGGACGAAAACTCAATATTTCATATTTTCATCCTTTTGGTTGTAAATACTATATACTAAAGACTAAAGATCAACTTTGTAAGTTTGATGCAAAAGTAGATAATGGAATTATGTTAGGATGCTCTGAAACTTCAAAAGGCTTTAGAATTTACAATTCTAGAACTTCAATTGTAGAAGAATGTATTCATGTCAAGTTTGATGACAAACAGCCTGATAAGAAATTATCAGAGCTAGATGAAGCTTTTGCAGATCTTGATCTCAACATCTCAGGAAATACAACAAAGATAAAAGCTAATGATCAAGTAGACGACCCCACTCAACAAACAGAAACCTCCACTTCTCAACATGATAATGTTCAGAGATCTTGGTACTTCAAGAATTATCATCCACAAGATCCGATCATTGGAAACCCCAATAACAAGCTAAGAACCAGATCAACCTTTAGAGAACAAGATGATTCTGCACTAGTCTTTGAGTTGGAATCAAAGACAATAGACGAGGCTCTGCTGGACAATGGCTGGATTCTGGCTATGCAAGAAGAACTTAATCAGTTTGAAAGAAGTGAAGTTTGGACTCTGGTACCCTTGCCTAAAGATAAATCAGTTATAGGAACAAAGTGGGTTTACAGAAACAAACTTGATGAAAATGGTAAGGTGTAAGTAACAAGGCAAGACTTGTTGCTCAAGTTTATTCTTAGGAAGAAGGTATAGATTACAATGAAACTTTGGCACCTGTTGCTAGATTAGAAGCAATTAGAATTTTACTTTCATTTGCTGCACATCATAGCATTATGCTTTTTCAAATGGATGTTATAAGTGATTTTCTAAATGGCTTTATTAATGAAGAAGTTTATGTTATGCAACCTTTGGGTTTTGAGAGTGAAACCCATCCTGAACATGTTTACAAGCTTAAGAAAGCCTTATACGGACTTAGGCAAGCACCTAGAGATTGGTATGATAAGCTAAGTTCTTTTCTTATGGAAAATGGATATAATAGAGGAAAAGTTGACACGACCTTGTTTAGAAAGTCCATTAAGTCTAATTTCATAATTGTGAAAATATATGTTGATGATATTATATTTGGTGCCACTAATGAATCTCTGTGCAAGAATTCTCTAAGTTAATGCATAAAGAATTTGAAATGAGCATGATGGGAGAACTCAAATTCTTCCTTGGACTTCAGGTTAAGAAATCAGTGGACAAGGTGTACGTCCATCAAACAAAGTATACAAAGGAATTACTAAAGAAGTTTAAGATGGATGACTGCAAGCCAATGAATACCCCTATGCACCCCACATCCATACTGAACAAAGATGATAAAGAGAAAAAGGTAGACCAAAAGGTATATAGAGGTATGATAGGATCTCTCTTATATCTTACTGCGTCTAGGCCTGACATTATGTTCAGTGTGTGCTTATGTGCTCGATTTCAATCTGATCCTAGAGAATCTCACTTATCAGCAGTTAAAAGAATTTTTAGATATCTAAAAAGTACTACTAATCTGGGTTTGTGCTTTAAGAAAAATGAAGATTACAGATTAGTTGGTTTTTGTGATGCTGATTATGCTGGAGATAGAATTGAAAGAAAAAGTACCAGTGGAGGATGTCACTTCATTAGAGATAAACTTGTCTCATGGTAAAGCAAAAGACAAAGTATCATTGCGTTATCAACTGCTGAAGCTGAGTATTTTTTAGCTGCAAGTTGCTGCTCACAACTTCTATGGATCAAACATCAATTGGAGGACTACAGTGTGTTTGTAAGTAGTATTCCACTTATGTGTGACAATACTGATGCAATAAATCTATCTAAGAATCCAATTTTTCATTCTAGAGCTAAGCACATAGAGATTAAACATCATTTTATTAGAGATTATGTGCAAAAAGGTGTGTTTGATATACAATTTATAGATACTAACCATCAATGGGCAGATATCTTTACTAAATCTCTTGCAGAGGACATATTTATTTTTATTAGGAAGCATCTGAATATGTTATGTGTAGATTGATATAAGCGTCCAGACCTGAGAATGTTGTTCTGATAAATATACGTCAATTGATTTTTTTCCGCCCAATGCATGTTGAAAATTTTGCGTCCAGAGCATGATAAAAATTTGCATCTATTGCATATTCATCTGCGCGTGTACTGCATAACGTGTCTACTTCTATTGCCTGCCGCGCCCATTGCATGTTAATTTGCGCATCCATACTTGCTTATGCTTGGACCCATCTATGCATATATTTGTTAAATGCATTTATTTTGTCTCATAGACATATTTATCTAGTATATTCTCTTTGCTGAGTCAGTAATTTCCATCAATCCCATCAAAACCTTTTTATGGTTTTGATATGAGCCAAGGGGGACAAGTCAACTTTTCAACAAGAATAATATGAGGCAAATGAAACCATCATGGATCAAGATTCCATTCATGGACTTGGTGGGCCCATGACAAGAGCTAGGACCAAAAAGGCCCAACAAGCTCTAAATCAAATGGTGGCTCTCTTAATGGACACAAGCCCAAGTTCAAGTCAAGAAGATAATGAGCCCAAATGCACAACTTTGCTCATTCAAATAGAAGAAACATGAAGAAGGGCATGTAGGTACAATTTGAGTTGTTTTCTTTTATTTCCAATAAGTGTAATGGTTAGTGTGATTAAGCCCAATTAATTTGTGATATTTTTGGGGTCAAGTCCACTACTTTTCCATGTGTTATACAAGTTCTAGAGAGTCTTGGGGAAGGAATCTTTGGCTTACATGCCATAAGAAACTCCTCATTAGTGTGCATAAAATTGTATTAATTATGGGGGGTTACACTTTTAATTTAAGAAGCAAGTGTAACCACCACATAATTAGGGGGATAAAGAGTCATGAAGAGGGGGGGGGGGGGGGGGGTAACCACTCTTTTGTGGATGAGTTATTTGTGAGTTCAAGGCCATTCAAGGGAGGGGGGGGTAACCTTCAAGTTGTGGTGGCTGAGTTGAATGATTTGGTGGCTACATTATGAGGGGTTTTAGGACAATCAACTCATGATTATGGTGACTGAGTTAAGTGGGAGTTATTGGGTGTTTTAGTGCCATGACTAGGTGAGTTAAGTGGAGGTTTTGGAATCCTATGGAAGGCAAAGTGAAGCAAAAAGAACTCAGACATGTTCTCTATATGTAAGATGCCACAAACACATGAATAAAAAAACTTGGATGTTGAATTTGGATTGAAATCCATTTGTGAAACTTTGTTCTCTTTGGTTCTTAGTTGAGCCAACCTTAGTTCTTATCAAGAATCCAAGATTCTTGTGGCAAACATCATAGGCTTATCAAACTCTCTAGTTTGTGGCGCCATCATCACCTCTTGTCTCATCCATTTTGTTTCTTTCTTCTTCTTATTTGGGTTCCAAAATTGGTTTCACATTAACTTGTTAAGAATTCAACCAAAAAGATCAACATGGCAACCTTCCATTTGGTTGTCATCAAGTGGTAGCAAAGCTTAGGCTTTGGTTGAATTTTCTGAGTTTTTGTTCTTCGTCTTCTACCTTTCTTCTTTTAAACCCAAAAACACAAAACAAAAAAAAAAAAACACTTTGATTCTATTTGTGAAGGGAAATTTCGTGGTTGTTGTTCTTGCTCAAAGAAAAAAAAAGGTTTACAAGTGTGATTCTCTTCTTCAAAGTTTGAAAGAAAAAAATTGCACAAATTATAAGAAAAAAAATTTGTGCATGAAATCTTGAGAAAAAGAGAAGAGAAAAGTCTATTTTAGCAATTTGTGTTCTTGAAAAAAAAAATATTTTCCTTCTTCCTTTGTTCTTATTTCCCATAGCTTTGCTTTTCTAGCCTTTCTTTTTATTCCCTTGTTTTTTGATAAGTTTTGTGATTTTTGTTACTTGATTTTTGGATTTTTGTGTGGATTGTGTTTGACTCCTCTAAGGCCTAAAAGAGAACAATTGAGTGGAAAAAGGCAAGAGTGAAAATTACATCTTGTGTGGAAAAAGCCAATTGAGTGAAATACATTTGTGTGTACAAGTGAGGGAGTGTAGTGAGGAATTTTATAATTTCTTATTATCTTTTGATATTGTGTGTCCAAGTGATGGCAGCCCATGAAGATAGTCCATCATTTTCTCCAAGGTCTTCAACTCTTCATGCTAGAATAGCTACTCAAATACAAAACCTTCAAAGGCAAATGGAGCAAATGAGTGCAAATTATGATAGACAACTTGCCATCCTTCAAAACCGAGAAGATAGAATTGAAAGTGATAAGGTCAAAGTTCCTACCTTTAATGGGAAGAATGATTCCGAAGTCTATTTGGAATGGGAGATGAAGATATATCAAGTGTTCAATTGCAATAATTACAATGAGAAAAAGAAAACAAAGATAGCATCTCTTCAATTTAAGGACTATGCACTTGTTTGGTGGGATCAGTGGCAAAAAGAGAGAAGAAGATATGGGGCGGAGCCTATTGAGACTTGGGTTGAGATGAGAAAAATAATGAGGAGAAGATATGCTCCATACCATTGCCATAGAGTTCTTCACAACAAATTAACGAATGAGGGCAACACTTCAACCTCTAAGGAGGCCGTGGCAAGTGCTCATGTAAAGAAATCTATGGAAGTCTCTCCTAATTTGAGAGAAAATGAAAAAAAAAAGTGAAAAAAAAAGTGAAAAGAAGAGTGATGAAAATGTGAAAAAGAATCAAGAGAAAAAATGTGAAAAAGATGAGTGTATGGAAAAGAGTAAGAGAAAAGAAAGAGATGAGAGCAAAACAATAGGTGAGGTGGAAAAAGTAAATGCTTGTTTTGATGTTTTTCCTAACTCTTTGCCTACTTGTGTTGATTCTCTTTTGAAGGAAAACGAAGATGTTCCTCCAATGGAAGCTTGCAAGACAACCAATGTAATTGAAGAGCTAATCCAAAGTGAAGTACCCCATGGTTTGGGAACTTGCATGGTTTCCCAAAAGAATGGATATCTTAACACAAAATTTGGTAATATGCTTGGTAAATTGCATGGGTCTTGTTATTCTTCTACATTTGATAGGAATGAAAACCTTCTTGATGAATTGTATGACTCTTATCATCTTCCTAAGATTGATTTGAGAATTATGAACCAAGACTTGAATGAATTCCTTGATAAATGTGCTGTTGTGCTTTCTAATGTTCATTTGATTTATCACAACAATTTTGAGGAATGTGTTGGATTACGTAGAGAAAGTTTGTTTGCTAACTTACTCACATACTCTTTTGATCAAAATAAAGTTAGCATTTTGAGGTTTGTTATAAGCTCTAAAGGTTTGCATGTAACAATAATTGATAGGATAACTATTATTCCGCTTCTTACTCTACCCATTCTTGCAAATTCTTTTAAGCTTTAATATGATGATCCTAATGTGTTTGAGAGGATTATCTTGTTTCAAAAAGAACCATCCCTTGTTTGTGATAAGGAGAATGTAAACGAGGCTCAACTTTCTTGGGAGCCCTTAAAAAGAGAAAGTACATTTTCTTTCATGACTATGTTCAAGCCAAGAAAGGTAAACTTGAAAGTAGATTTTCACAAGAGGTATAATTTTCTACTTAATCTTATAATTCATTACCTTGTCTATGAATGTGTTAGGATTGTACAAGATGGAAATGTGTTACCCCTACTTGCTACATTTGATGGTTTCTTTCAATTTCCATTTGATCCCGGAGGTTGGGTGTGTGTACATAAAAAGAGTAAAAGGTTTCCCAATAAAAGGAAATCAAAGGTCCATCCTAGAAGAGATGGGCTATTGCAAGTTGTAGGGAAAATAAATAAAAATGTCTTTGATATTGACTTACCTTTATTGTGGCATCTATGTCTTTCATTTGATGTAGGTATTGAAGTCATAAATTTGAGGACGAATTTTCTTAAAGAAGGAGGGTATGATATGAGCCAAGGGGGGCAAGTCAACTTCTCAACAAGAATAATATGAGGCAAATGGAACCATCATGGATCAAGATTCCATTCATGGACTTGGTGGGCCCATGACAAGAGCTAGGACCAAAAAGTCCCAACAAGCTCTAAATCAAATGGTGGCTCTCTTAATGGACACAAGCCCAAGTTCAAGTCAAGAAGATAATGAGCCCAAATGCACAACTTTGCTCATTTAAATAGAAGAAACATGAAGAAGGGCGTGTAGGTCCAATTTGAGTTGTTTTCTTTTATTTCCAATAAGTGTAATGGTTAGTGTGATTAAGCCCAATTAATTTGTGATATTTTTGGGTCAAGTCCACTACTTTTCCAGGTGTTACACAAGTTCTAGAGAGTCTTTGGGAGAGAATCTTTGGCTTACATGCCATAAGAAACTCCTCATTAGTGTGCATAAAATTGTATTAATTATTGGGGGGGGGTAACCACTCTTTTGTGGCTGAGTTATTTGTGAGTTAAGTTAGTTATTATGAGTTTAAGGCCATTCGAGGGGGGGCGTAACCTTCAAGTTATGGTGGCTTAGTTGAATGATTTGGTGGCTACATTATGAGGGGTTTTAGGCTAATTAACTCATGATTATGGTGGCTGAGTTAAGTGGGAGTTATTGGGTGTTTTAGTGCCATGATTAGGTGAGTTAAGTGGAGGTTTTGGAATCCTATGGAAGGCAAAGTGAAGCAAAAAGAACTCAGCCGTGTTCTCTATAGTTTGTGGCTCCATCATCACCTCTTGTCTCATCCATTTTCTTTCTTTCTTCTTCTTATTTGGGTTCCAAAATTGGTTTCACATTAACTTGTTAAGAATTCAACCAAAAAGATCAACAAGGCAACCTTCCATTTGGTTGTCATCAGGTTTCAAAATACCAAATCCGTTCTATTCTTAATGACATGTCTTGTCATTTTTTAATTTTTTAAAACCTTTTTAAGTAACTTTTTTCCCTCTGAAAAACCTTTCGCTACCCATCTTACCTGACATCTCTCTCTCACACAAACTCTCGAACTCTCTGTTTCCCCTGTCTCTAAACCCTAACCTTCAAACCTCAAAAATGGCTTCACCTTCACTCCCTGTCCATTCCTACGTCACTGATACTCTAAACATAGCGATTGAACACCACTTCAATTTTGAAGTTCTGAAATAGTACAACTTGGATGTAAGCAAGAATATAAATGCTGTTGGTTGGGATGGCAAGTTCTTAGAGAAAGTTTATATCTACCCCAACCTCATTAGGACCTTCTGGAGGAAACCTATAATCACTGAAACTGAGATTTTTGGCTTCGTGTTGGGAAATAAGGTGATTGTCTCTGAGAAGACCATTTTCGATGCTATTGCATGTGCCCAAGAGGGTTTGGTGATTACTGACACTTAGGAAGAAGACCTAGGTGGTTCTGAGACCATTGTTGTTACCCTAATGAAAGAAGATACTGTAAGAACGCATTCCTGAAAGTCTGTTGAGATGAAGGATGAAATCAGAATCCTCCTTCAGATTCTGAACAAGACTGTCTTACACAAGACTGGCTCCGAGGACAACCTCTCCGCTCTCCACAAATTATGCTTGTGCAATCTATTCCTGGAAACCAAAATCAACCTTCCTTGGATCCTGTTTGACATATTCAAACACTTGGTACAAAATAGAAAGAACCTCTCTGCCATTCCCTACACTCACCTTCTATCAAAGATTCTTAGGAATCAAGGAGTTCATGATGTCCTTGCTGCCATGTCTGAAGAAGATCAGAACAAGATTCTAACTGAGAAAGGAATGTCAGCTGTTGATTTTGGGAGAAGCAATCTCTCAGGCATGCAACTTAGTACTTACAAACAAATTACTTTGGCTAAGGCAGAAGAAGCAATGAGAATTAAAGAAGACCAAATTGAGGCCAATAATGCTAAGGTTTTAGGTCTCAAAAGAGGAACTAGGTAGAAAACCACTGCTCAGAGGAAACCTTCTACAAGGAAACCTGCCCTCAAGAGGCCAGCTGGTGGCATTGTAATTAGGGAATCTGATGTTTTTGCTCAGAAGAGACAAAGGAAAATCATCCTTTCTCGTAATGAAGACTATGATGATGAGGAGGATAATGTCACCATTGGGTCTGTTCTGAAGAAACAGAGGATTGAAACCTCTGCTGTTGGTGGTGCTACTCAAACCAGAAAGCAACCTGCAAGAAAAGCCAAGGCTGTTGCAACATCTGAGGTAATCATCCCTGCTAATGATCCTGTTCAGTTAGCAGTTGATGCATGAGTCTCTAGCCTAGAGAATAGGAATGATATTATCTCTGTTGCTGCTGCTACTGTTGATAAATTTATTACTGTTTCTGCACCTGATGATGTATATATTTCATCTCTGCCTTCACCACAACCATCACAACCTAGATAAATTACAGACTCATCCCCATATTCACCTGCTCACTCACCAATCCTTTCCTCACCAGACCAACCACAAATAGACTCACTTCCAAGACCAAAATTTACACCCATCATACCTGAAACTGACCCCTGGTTCAACCAACTAGATAATGGAATCATCCTAGGAGTCCCCCTTTCCCAAAAATAGAAAAACCAGATTCCTGTACATTCCTCCCTCTGTTCTCTATGATGGCCAAGCTGAAAGTTGGGCCAAAGTCAAAAGAGATTGGAGGATCCTGTATCACAAACACGAACCAGAACATGTTTCAACCAGGGCCCTCTATCCTCTACCCAAATACCAATATGAACCTGAACCCACTTACACAACATGGCATAAATATCACCCTGACATTAACATTGGCCAACCCCCTTCTCAAATGTACAATTACCTCGGACCACTCATCACTCACCTGTCCCTGAAGAAATTTCCACCAAGAAAAATTTACCCCAACTTGGTTAGATATCCACCCTTCAAGCCCTTCACTGAAGGTGTTTAAAGGCACATCATAACTGATTGGCACACAGATCCTGCCAAGAAGGATCTCACTAATGTGATCCAAAAAAGATCTAGATCATTCAGGCATATTCCATTCATCATGGACAGAAACACCAAGTGGACTACCTTCAGACATCCTAGCACTTATGGCAGAGCTACTGACTTTGTTGATACTTTAATGTATGAAATGCTGAAGTGGGAGTTTAGTCAGTTTAGAATTGACAGAGCTACAAACTTTGTCCCTCCAACCTGGTTAAATCATAATGGGGAAACCAAGATTGGGATCAAGCCATACTTGATCTGTCCTAGGCTACCCATGATTGATCACAATAAGGATAATGACAAGAAGAAGCAAAGAAACACTGGCAAGATGCCTTTTCCTAACAGCTGCATAATCAATCCAAAAACAATCAATCTCGCTTATCAAAATGTGATTGACTACTGGTTGGCTCAACCAACTGAAGATATTCAAGAGGATGTTGTTGTGGACATCTGGAGGACTCATATGGTGGCATGTGCATAGGAAGCTTCCTCCTCTGGACTGGCTATTGAAGAGAAGAAATATATTCCTAAAGTCAGAGGGAAGTGTGGCCTTGCTTACTGCAGATTCCTCATCTATAAAGACATCATTGGCATTCCTGTCATAAGTCTTGTTTTTGAAGAGGACCCTATCCATTGGGGAAAAGAGTTGGCTCCACCAGTGCTGCAATATGCTACTTCACCTCCACCCTCTCCACCATCAGAGCACACAGATGAAGAGATCATCATTGAGAACATGGAAGTTGAAGAAGTACAGCCCGGTCCCCAAGTGAAAGTGGTTCAACCTGTAGCTGAGGTTGAAGAAGTTCCTGAGTCCATTCCTAGACAAAGCACTTCTGAGAAGCACTCTTCTCAACCACTGGCTCTGAATGTCATTCATCCAACAGAGCAACCTCAGACTTCCAGAGCTCTAGACACTGTTCCAAGTCAAGGATATGCTCAAGATAGTGCTGAAAGCTCGAGACCCTCACTCTCACTGCCTCCAAACTTTGAAGAAATTATTGGCAGAATTATAGATGAAAGAGTAGAGAGTAAGGTTAAAGAACAAGTGAAAGAGCAGGTAGCTGAAGCCCTGGTTCCAACAAACATCACGATGAACCAGATGATGAACATCATGCTGCAATTCCAATAGAGTCAAAATCTACCAACTCAGATTCCTCCTCCTCCACTAAATCAAAATCCTCCTTCTCCTCATCCACCCTCTTCTTAGACTTTTCTTTTGTTGTTTCCATACTGATAATGATGGTCCACTCCTTTTACCTTTTTGTGTGATGACAAAAAAAGGGGAGAAAGGAAAGAGAATTAAATTTAATATAAAAAGTCAGTTTTTGAAAAGTATATACTTGTCTGTATATGCATGTCTCTTTCTGTTTATACTTTGACATGATTTTCAATATAAAAATTGTTCTAATATATCTATTTAGACTGCTCTGATATTGTTTGCTATGATTTGTTTTGATATATCTTAAGTCCATATACTCTAACACTGTTTGATATACTATATTTATTTGCTCTGAAACATGCTTAAGGTTGATAAAGACTTTAAAAGCTCTGATACTATACTTAACTGCTAAGTAGTTGCACTGATCTAATAAGTTATATACATGTGCTGCTGAATCTGTCTTATGCTTTTCCTGTTTAAAAGTTTGGATGCTTTTGTCTTAGGGGAAGCTTTGTAAGCTCTCTTAGACTTTGCTACTCAAATTTAATTAGTTTTTGTCATCATCAAAAAGGGGGAGATTGTTGGAACCAAAGCGGTTTGAATTAAATAATCTCTATGTTTTGACGTTAACAAAAGGATTAAATTTGCTTTGCAAAGTGTTAGTTGAAATCTAACATGTGCTATTCAGTTATGCAGGAACACTTGAAAATATATAAGTCATGGAAACTTAGAATAATTTTTCCTGGACTCCTAAAGAGAAATGCACGTCCACCCTTATAGACGGGCTACTCAATGTATTGGAAAAGTTATTCAATTATTTAATTGAGTAGACTGGTTTATTTAAGTAGATGAGGCACGAAATGTTTAATAGATGGATTTTAAGTCTAAAAGTAAATAGACTAGTTTTAACTTGCCACGTCAGTAGACGAGTTCTTTGTTTGAGTAGACGAACTTTAATTGCCCCGTCACCAAATGGAGATTAAAATAACTCTCTAAGAAATAGCTAGTCCAAAGACTTGATAGTAGACGAGAAAATATGTCACGTCAGTGGACGAGTTGAATAAAAGAGTGAATAGACTTCGTTCTTACACATAACTGTGTAGACGAAAATTTTGAGTAGACGAGCTTCTATCTCTTATATATGTTCTTCTAACAGTGAATAAATGTAATCTGGTCCACAATGAATTTATTTCAAATGATTGATATTTATTTCAAATGAATATTTGTTCTTCCTATTTGTTTTATCTAGTTAATGCTTTTGTGTCCTTGTGAGAAAATCATAGTACCATTGAGGAAATACAAAAAGTAAATAGTACAATGAGAAAATGAAAAGTGACTTGTACGAATTCATCTTTACTGCTGGAAAAAGCTGGAATTTACACATAAACTCTTACAGTTTTATTTGGTTATACTAACTGTGGGATTTTGATATTGCTTTTGTTAAGTTTTAGTTAGTTCATTCTTGTATTCTTACTTCTGTTTTAATCTTATTGTGTGAGAAAACAGTTTTGAAAAAGGTTGTTTTTCGAAAATTATTAACACAATTCAACCCCCCTTTTTGTGTTTTTATGTGTCAACTTCAAAAATACCATTGAATATCATAGGTCTCTTATGCAACCTATTGATCTAGAAATCATATGATATCATAAACATGATATGAATATTTGATACTTTGACCAAATATCTTCAAGTTTCTTTAACAAAACTAATTTTGTGCATTTTGTTGCATGCTATGTTGTTACGTACCACATAAAGTGTTTGGTTGAGAAACTTGTGACATGGCTTCACATTGAAAATTATTGTGATAATAATGATACATTAAAACGGCATTAAGCATTTGGAAGTGAAGCAATTAATGTCAAATATATTTTGAAAAATAAAAATATGATGGTTAAACACGTTTGTGTTGATTTTGTGTTAGTTGTTCCATTAGCCAAGGGACTCAGGCCTTAGAATTTAAAAATCATGTTGAGAACATGGGCATTGTGAGTTCATATAATGTGCTTGGTTAGTGGGAGCTTGAGTTTTATGTGACTCTTCTCTATGATGTCATATTTTTATTTTTGAACACTTTGGTGTTTCTTGTGACATTTTCCATTTGATTTGAGAAATTAATGATAAGTTGAATATTTTTTTATACTTTTGTATATGTATATCAAATGTGAAAGTTTAAATCTTGATGTCATTAGCACCATTATGCCCATGGTTGACACTATGTTGGAGCTGAGGCATTCTTATTTTGAAAGCTCGGCATCTTTGGGACCATTATGCCATTGGTCGATGCCATGTTAGAGTTGAGGCATTATGATTTTTAAGCTCGGTGTCTTTGGGACCACTATGCCCATGGTCGATGCCATGTTGGAGCTGAGGTATTTTAAATTTTTAAGCTCGGTGTCATTGGGACCACTGTGCCCGTGGTTGATGCCATGTTGGAGCTAAAGCATTATGAATTTGAAAGGCTCGGTATCTATTGGACCATTATGCCCGTGGTCGGTGCCATGTTTGAGCTGAGACATTATGTATGTTGAAGCTAGGTGTTGTTGGGACCATTATGCACGTGGTCGACACCTTGTTGGAGTCAAGGCATGATGGTTACTTTATTAACCATGTAGTTTCTTTAGCATTCGGGCATTTGAGAGAAACTGAGGACTGACAAAGAAAATGACAGTATGACTGTTGGATCACATTGGCATGTCATTTTCTTGCTACACTCCGTACTGATGACTAGTCGACGGAGTCGGTAATATTTGTAACTATGGAAGGTCCCATATCAATAAAGGGTATGACTACCGTCGTGATTCGATATTACTTGGCTTTTGTTGGATGGAGTCTTAGTTAGGTGTTACATCATGTGATCATTTGTTTTGTGGCAACATTAAATATATGTTATTAGCCCGAGAGTCATTTTCGAAAATATTTTCTACAAATTAAATTTACACAATGATTTTGCCCAAGTGGGAGAATGGTAGAATTATTTCTTATAATTCTTGTGGGCTACAATCAATCGTGGTTTTTGGTTTGCGAAAAACGGGCTAATGTTATGATCCATTTGGTGATGCTTAAGCCCTCTAATATGGTGATCTATTTGTAATGGGCTATTGGCACCTAATTCTGATCAGTGTGGGTGATAGTGTAGGCCTTAACCTATAGGCCCGTAATGGGAGGTGCCTAGGGTTATTTTTAATATTCTATATATAGTTGGGTAGGTCCTCTCTATCGTCACGGATTTATAATTAGTTACTCCACGGCTTGCCCTACTGACAGTTGTGAACTGGGAGTGCGTGAAGAGGCAGGGGAAAACTTGGTCTTTCAATTTCAGGGACTTAGAGTTGACAAGGGATCTACCGTTGATGAGAATTTTAATCGTTGGTTAGTGATTATGTCTTCAACTAGGTAAGTACCAAATCGGTGTTCAAACTTCATATAATGTGATCCATGAGGTTTCAATTTTTATCTTACATAAATGTCATATCATATCAAGGAGCTCGTTTCAGATTTATTTAGCTTGTTAATTTAGTTCTTGGTTCTAGTTCTACAAATATTTCATACTCATGCTAAACTATAATGGATTTTGCAGAAACTTAAATAACACACTGATAAAATATTCTTCGATCTCATTAGATGATGCATAGGTATTCTTCAAAACTAGTTTGACAATCTCGATGTGGATTTTCTGGTTTTGGTTCTTGATTTGTGAACAAAGATGATGCATATAGTTAATGTTTTTTTTTGTATGCTCTTATAAACTGACATAGGACCACGAGAATGAATTAAAAAGCTGCCAACATGCCAAAGCAATAGCATATAAAGGAAATTGATCCATACAGAGAATACAATTCGTCATGTGCTTGAGCCTTTGTTAGATCATAATAACTCATCCTCTAAACAGCACCATTGACTATTGTTGAAACAGAAGAAAAACAAAAAGAAAATTTTAAAAACATCCGCATTGCTAATACAGCATCTTTGTAAAGAAGGGATACAACTCATCTAACTCCACATTCTCATAGACTTTCAATTGTCACCTCTTGATCCTAAGGACTACACTCTTATCATTTCATTCTTCACCACACAACAACTCTGATGGAGGCAGTGCACCACCCCTAATTGCCACTCCTCCACCAACTCCAATAAAACTATTGAGATTATCGGAATTATGTGAGATCTTCCAGATCTTCCATTGTTATTGGGATTGATTTGATATTTTCCATAGTTACTACAATTATCCCATGATATTAGTTTGGATATCTCTGAAAAATCTGTACATATTATATCTAGAGAAATGATATTTTGACACTCAATTTTGACACCTAATTTTAACACCACCAATCATGGTGAGTTTAGAAAAGAAAATGATGAAAGATGAGAGAGAAATAATGATTAAATATATGGGAAAAGTATAAAAATAGGTGTTGGTGTTTGGTTTTGGTGTCAAAATAACACCACTCTTATATCTAGGATTATTAGATCTCACATGATCCTAATAATCTCAATAAAACCTTAAAGAACTCTCCCATAATACCAACCATCCCTCTCCGTTCACCGCTGCTGTCGCTGGTGACTCCTCTGCCGCAATCCTTTTTACAGACGCCTCCACTGTAGACGGCATCCTCCGCCTATTCATCGATGATGTCTCTCCCCTCGAACCCTCCTCCTCTACCGACCACGTTCCGGTATCCGATGCATTTTATACTGAATGTGATGGCCATCGATGGAGTCCTCAGTGGAACAATAAACACTCCAATCCAACGAAGAACAACAAGCACTGTACTTCTGCACCACAGCTAGTAAAACAAAAATATACAACAGAAAATAAAATATAAAACGATGGAAGCTCCTCTGCTTCAGACGGCGGCGCTTCGGGCGGCGATTGTGGTGAAGAAGATGTCGGCGCTATGCTGGTGGTGTTTGTAGAGTATTAGGGATTTGGAAGGGGAAAGAAATTTAATTAATAATTTTTATTTATTTATTAATTTATTTCTTTTTAAAATTATTATTTTTGTTTACTTGGATTTCCAGTCAGCAAGCTAGCTATGTTCAGAAATGACATGTAAGACAGTAAGTGATGATTTAAAGGAATGGAGTGAGAAGGAAAAATTTGTTACCCAAACCTAACTTATGGGACCTACTTGTGGTTAGACTCAATGACTTAGAGATTTTGATATATGACAAATACAACTTAATGTGTATGCAAGTGTTTTAGTGTCAAATTAGCAAAGACAGGTATCAAGCAGTAATCAACAAGTTTAGTAAGCAATCAAAGGAGAGTATTCAAGGAAGAACTTGGAGGTATCAAAGAGCAAAGACATAGATCAAATGATCATCAAGACAAGAGCTTAAAGGAGAAATTAGATTTAAGTCTTAGATGATTTGTAAGATATTAAATCTCTTATACACAAAAACTCATTTGAAAAGATGCATGAAGAAAATCATTTTTCATAACCTGCATTAAAAGGAAGAAGTTTTCATTAATGAAATTATTTTTGGAAATAAGAGTTTTTAATCCAAGTGCTCGTCCAACACTGAAGTAATACAAGCGCTCGTCCAAACACAAGTGATAGAAGCACTTGTCCAACACTAAAGTGATAGAAGCGCTCGTCCAACATAAGTAACAGAAGCGCTCGTCCAACAAGTGACAGAAGCGCTCGTTGATGAGCCTCTGTTTGACTGGTTTTATAACTAGTCAAGACCTTGACTTTGTGCTAATTTTATATCATTTTTTACCCAAATTAGACTTGATTGTCTCTAAGTAGTATTTTGAGTCTGTAAATTGTTTTTAAGTTAATTTAGTTGATTTAGAGTTAAATAAAATACTTATTATATTTTCTTATTTTCAGGATAATAAAAGGAATAAATCTGGAGCTTTCGCCCCGCGAGAAGGCTGTTCGCCCCGCGAACCAGAAGGTGACTGTGCTAGAGAAATTGCATCCTTTCTGTCTCGCCCCGCGAAGACTTGACTCGCCTCGCGAGTAATGCTACCTTGGAAGACCAGAAGCCATCACGGTTTGGGCATGTTGAAGGTCACGGGCGTTACTGATTGGGAATTTGAAGAGTTCGCCTCGCTAAGATATGCTCGCCCCGCGAGAAGACCAAGAGTTGCAGACCTTTCGTGTTATTCGCCTCGCGAGCAGTGCTTCGCCTCGCGAGGCCTTGGATTCGAGAAACGTGTATATAAAACAGTCTTAGGCAGAATCGAAGAGGTGATCGAGTGCTTGATTTTGGCTAGTTTCTGAGCTTGTTAGTCTTTTGTTTTTCTTAGTTTATTGATTTCTTTTGTAATGGAGAACTAGTCTCCTAGATTAATCTACTGGGATTGGTTTTAATTACACTTGAGGTTCTTGTATTTCCTGTTTTCATTTCCTTTTCTCTTTTCAATACTATGTTATGCATTTCTGTTTGTTTAATTCAGGAATGTGTAGTGTAGTGTTGATTCATTTCAGTGATGCTATGTTCCTATACTTAATCGCGTTTGTTTAATTCGCGTGTGTTCATTCATGTTCGTTTAGTTCATGAGGGCTTAACCCCGTTTGTTTAATTCGGGAATAGGAACATGTATCCGTAGTAGCGATTTCGTTTGTTAATTGTTGCTACAACTGAAAGGGGATTAGAATCTGCTTAGGGCTTGGATTTATTTGAACCAATGAGAGTGGGAAACCAAGAACAGTAGGTTAATCATCTTTAGTTTATTTGCTACTCTCTTTAACTGCTTTGTTTTCTATTTTGTTTTCTTTATTTTATTTCAATTATCCAACCCCCCCCCCCCCCCCCAAAACTAACTTTTGATTTTCTGTTAATAATAACAACAACTAAAGAGTCCTTGAGAGACGATATCCGAGTTGTCGCTCCCTATCTGCATTAATTTTGTAAACGCTCGATCTTTTTGGCGCGTGGCGACAGCGCGACCAAAAATTGGCGCCGTTGCCGGGGACTCTGGTTTGTTGTTATTAGCAGAAAATAAATTTAAAAAAAAAATTCTCTTTGCTAAATTAGTTTTGTCTGTATTGTCTGGTTGTGAATTTTAGCACCCCCCATGGATAATCACATATATGGTTACATGCCTAATGTTTACTATGAACCACCACCATGTATATATTTTCCTGATTTTCTTGGTTTATCACACTGGTTGCCAAGGTTTAGTGGTTTTGCAGGTGAGAATCCGCAGGAGCATCTGAGGGAATTTCAGATTGCTTGTTCTATAATGCTGAGACCTGCAGGAATAACAGAAGATCACATTCAGATGGAAGCTTTCCAGTTCTCACTTGAAGGTGCTGCAAGAGACTGGTTGTATTGTCTTGATGAGAATTCCATCTCAAGCTGGTTTGATTTGAAGGAAGCCTTCCTGTTTAGATACTATCCTAGCCAGGTGACCACCTCTGCACCTTCCGAACCTTCCCTAGAGGACCTGTTCAAGCAAATGGCTGGACAGATAAATGCACATATGGAAGGAATGATACAACAAATGGCCGAGCAAACTCAACAGATGATGGAGGCGAGCAATCTTGAATTTCAACAGAAGATGGAGGCTCAATACCAGAGGGACCAAGCTGAATCTCGGAAGTTGTGGGCTCTAATTGATCAAGTTACCGCCAACTCGGCTGCAATGCTAATTCCACAGCCCCTTGAAGAACCTACAGAGGCACAAGTTATTCTTGAAAATATTTCTGATGATAATTCTGATAATATTTCTGTTGATGATGAATTGTGTGTTGAATCCCCTAATTCTAATGATTGTTATTGTGATGGCAGTGCTGCTTTGTGTATATTCTGTTATGCAGCTTTATACTGTTCAGGAAAGACAGAAAATGAGCATCAGGAGGATCAGGAGAACATTTGCTCCACCGTGCCTGAAGATAAAGAAGAACCTTTGGGAGTAGATTATTCAAGTAAAACAATTGCATGTGTTGAGAGTAATGGGGTGGATGAATTAATTGCTGAATTTCCAGACATTGTAGATTTTTCTGATTCATTTTATTGTGATATATGTACTGACTCTACTAACTCTAACCTTTGTGTGGTGTGTGCTGAAATTTCTGCATGTATAGCAGGTGATGAATTTGTTCGTGCAGTGAATGAAGAAAGTGCAGAAAATGAAGCAGCACCAGTAACCCCAGCTAACTGTTTGCCACCTCCCCCTGAGGAACCAGTGATGGAGTTTAAACCCTTGGATTTTGCACCATGGCCGGTCCAAAAGGTTGAGCCCCACTTCTATTGGGGAGACTTTGTAGAGAAAGCGGTCGTCTGTGACCCGAGAGGGAGTGAGAAGTCTTCCGCACTCGGCGAAGTCATCATAATTGTCAAGTGCTCACCCCCACATAAAGGCTGCAAGTCATGGAAGCATGGAATGAACTTCTACTTTTTGTCCATCATGTGGGCCTTATGCTACAAGCAATGGGATCCTGGTGGAACAACCCTTCAATGAGTTTTCTTTACCTTTCTTCTTTTTATTTTTCTTTTCTTTATTTTATTTCTGTTTTGTTTCCAATAAAGCTCCTGAATAATTTGAGAAGCTCAGGAGTTGTGTTGAGTTTGGTTATGGCAAGTTTGATGGATTTGGTTGAATTTGCATAGATGGATTGCATGATAGTGTTGACTGTTTCCCCCCTAGGATTTGAAAATTTTTTGAAAAAATGATCCCCATATGATTGAAAACTGAACTTTGAGATTTTGTTATGATGGCATGATTTATGATAAGTTTGGGGTGATAGGAACCACACACTAGGGATAGAATCTCTCTCAAATAATTTGCAAAAAAATGTCCAGGTGAGGTTTTGAGCCTCCAACATGTTTTTGACTGTGTGAAATCACTTTTTAAGTTGCACTTTCCTGAATTTACTTGAATCTCTTTATGGTTTGCATGATTATATGTTTGGTTCAAATGATTTAGGCATTTTCTTTGTAAATAGCTACTTGGCCTAAAATAACCAAATCCTAATGCATGTTCCCTAGTTAGCCCCTTTGAGCCTGATTAGTCTATTGTTTATTCTTGATAACCTAATGTTATAAGCCCAAAAATCTGGAAAATCATGTTAACCGATCTTAGGATTAGGAGAGCATGTAATCTTAGAGTGGGTGCAAGAAACTAAGTTTGGGGTGGCTGCAAGGTGTAATATGTTGTTGGGATTGAGAAAAAATATATATATAAAAAAAAAAATTTGGAGCCAAGGGCTTGTGAAAGAAAAAGTGTACAAATGTTGAAAAAAAATATATAAAAAAATACAAAAATAGAAAAATGCCAAAAAGAAATAAAAGGGCTATAGCCACCCAGAAGCGTAAAGAAATTTTTTTTTAAAGGAACTTGAGTGAATTTCAAAGTGTAAATAAAGTTCATGCTCTCTTAGTTCATAGGGTCTTCAGCCTAGTTCCTTTGTATATCCTACCCTTAGCCAGGCCCCATTACAACCCATAAAAGACCTTCTGATGTTGCTTGCATGTTTTCTGTTGGAATCATTTTGAGATGAAAATCAAATTTATGGGAAGTGCTCTTAAAAGTGAAATTGAGTGCAATGTTGCTAGCCTGACACAAACTGAACGAATGAGTGAACACAAATCCCCCTTGTGAGGAAGGCAGTTGTTTGAACTTGGTGATCTCCCTTGTATGTGTAACTTGAATCCCCTGCTTAGATTTCTGATTGTCTGAATGATTAATTTCTCAATTGTTTGGAATAAATGAATGTGGGGATTACTTTGCTTGAAAGGGGGAACATTGAAAGAAAAATTCTTTTGAAAAATTGCTTGAAATCTATGGAAAGTTGATTGAATTCTTAAGCTTGCCAGGTCTTGAGTGTTTTTAAGTTTTTGAGTTGTAGTTTGCTTGGGGACAAGCAAAGTTTAAGTTTGGGGTATTTTGATGAGCCTCTTTTTGACTGGTTTTATAACTAGTCAAGACCTTGGCTTTGTGCTAATTTTATATCATTTTTTACCCAAATTAGACTTGATTGTCTCTAAGTAGTATTTTGAGTCTATAAATTGTTTTTAAGTTAATTTAGTTGATTTAGAGTTAAATAAAATACTTATTATATTTTCTTATTTTCAGGATAATAAAAGGAATAAATCTGGAGCTTTCGCCCCGCGAGAAGGCTGTTCGCCCCGCGAACCAGAAGGTGACTGTGCCAGAGAAATTGCATCCTTTCTGTCTCGCCCCGCGAAGACTTGACTCGCCTCGCGAGTAATGCTACCTTGGAAGACCAGAAGCCATCACGGTTTGGGCATGTTGAAGGTCACGGGCGTTACAGTTGGGAATTTGAAGAGTTCGCCTCGCGAAGATATGCTCGCCCCGCGAGAAGACCAAGAGTTGCAGACCTTTCGTGTTATTCGCCTCGCGAGCAGTGCTTCGCCTCGCGAGGCCTTGGATTCGAGAAACGTGTATATAAAACAGTCTTAGGCAGAACTGAAGAGGTGGTCAGAATTAGCCAGTTTTGGCTAGTTTCTGAGCTTGTTAGTCTTTTGTTTTTCTTAGTTTATTGATTTCTTTTGTAATGGAGAACTAGTCTCCTAGATTAATCTACTGGGATTGGTTTTAATTACACTTGAGGTTCTTGTATTTCCTGTTTTCATTTCCTTTTCTCTTTTCAATACTATGTTATGCATTTCTGTTTGTTTAATTCAGGAATGTGTAGTGTAGTGTTGATTCATTTCAGTGATGCTATGTTCCTATACTTAATCGCGTTTGTTTAATTCGCGTGTGTTCATTCATGTTCGTTTAGTTCATGAGGGCTTAACCCCGTTTGTTTAATTCGGGAATAGGAACATGTATCCGTAGTAGCGATTTCGTTTGTTAATTGTTGCTACAACTGAAAGGGGATTAGAATCTGCTTAGGGCTTGGATTTATTTGAACCAATGATAGTGGGAAACCAAGAACAGTAGGTTAATCGTCTTTAGTTTATTTGCTACTCTCTTTAACTGCTTTGTTTTCTATTTTGTTTTCTTTATTTTATTTCAATTATCCAAACCCCCCCAAAACTAACTTTTGATTTTCTGTTAATAATAACAACAACTAAAGAGTCCTTGAGAGACGATATCCGAGTTGTCGCTCCCTATCTGCATTAATTTTGTAAACGCTCGATCTTTTTGGCACGTCGCGACAGCGCGACCACTCGTCCAACAAGTGACAGAAGCGCTTGTCCACTGGAGTGATACCAGCGCCCGTCCACTAAAGTGACACAAGCGCCCATCCACTAAAGTGACACAAGCGCTCGTCCACTGTAGTAACAGAAGCGCTCGTCCACAAAAGTCTTTGAACCTGCTAAATCCTTAAACGAGAAGCTCCGTCCAATGACATGGCATATGGAGCTCGTCTACTAATTGGAGCACATCCAACTACTTTGTGTTTTAGTACTTCCATCTACTTACGTGGCATATGGAGCTCATCTACTAGCCCGTCCAAATGTAAAATCTTAATGGCTAGATGGACACGGTTATTTTCAAGATAGACGCGAATTCTATAAGAACTATCATAATCTTATTTCAAGAACGAGAATCAAGAAAACAGATTCTGTTAATCAGATCCAAATCTGTTTTAATTGATCCCAACGACTATAACTTGTTTTCTATATAAAGAGGGATTAAAGAAACACTTTGTACATAACGAATAACATAATAATATCATATCGATCATAACGATACACATATCATTCATAATCTTTCTTGATCTTACTGTGAAAAGAGTGTTTCAATACTCATAAGTGCTTCAATTTGTTTATCTAACTATTGAGAGTTAGGAATCAACTTTTGTTTTACTTTTCGATTGTAAAGAGAGAGGGAGTCTCTCTGTGTGATTAGGGTGAGGTATCCCTAAGGTTGAACTTTGAGGCTCAAGAGTGTGGTATCTCGAGGTGAATGAGTGCTCTGTGGTGTAAAGGTTTTTCAAGCTACCTAGCAAAGCTTGTGCGTTAGTGGGTGAAATCCCACAGGTGGAGTGGGGACTGGATGTAAGTCACAGTGGTGGTGACTGAACCAAGATAAATCTGGTTGTGTGGTATCTCTAAACTCAAACTCCTTACTTTCTGTTTATGATCAAGAACCTGTGATTTTGATGTTTAAAGTTCAATATAATTTATGTTCTTGATCTGTATAAACTGCATTTTGTTATTGCTGAGTTATTGAACCTGGATCTATTCTCTATTAATTCTGAATTAATCTTTCTTATCCTCATCACCTTCTATTCAAGGTTATGTATAAACCCTTCATCGATCTTGTAAAAGATCCTGAGGCCAAAAATCGCAACTCTGATTTGAAAAGTTTTAAGAAGGAAATATTTTTTAAGAACATTCGATTCGCCCCCCCCCTTCTTGAGTCGTTGAAGCCAAAACAACAATTGGCATCAGGGCTAAACTCTTAAGTTTGGCTTAACAGCTATAAGAGTATGGCTTACAATGATTATTTAAATGAAGGGGTCTCCCTTGCACGCCCTCCTGCCTTCAATGGATCTGAGTATATCTATTGGAAAGAAAGGATGATAATCTTTCTTGAGGCAGCAGGTGTTGACATATGGGATGCAGTAGAAAATGGACCATTTGTCCCCTCTACTGTAGATGCTAATGGTGCTCCAAGAAATAAGCCCAAAACTGAATGGAATGAGGATGATAAGAAAAGAGTTCAATATAATGTACGCGCTAAGAATATTATAACATCTGCTTTAAGCCGTGATGAGTTTTTCAGGGTTTCAAATTGCCAATCAGCAAATGAGATGCGGGATAAATTGCAAGTAACACATGAAGGAATCTCATATGTCAAAAGAGCAAGAATGAACACCCTCACACATGAGTATGAGTTGTTTAGAATGAATCGAGGAGAACCTATGACTGAAATTCAAAGAGATTCACACACATCGTAAATCAATTGGTTGGTCTTGGAAAAGCAATCTCCAATGAGGATCAAATTAACAAAGTAAAGAGATGCTTGAGCAGGGAATGGCAACCTAAAGTCACTGCAATCTCAGAATCCAGAGATCTCTCATCAATGACCATTGCCACATTGTTTGGAAAATTGCAAGAACATGAATTGGAGTTGAACAGACTTAATGAGAGTGAAGAAACTGATAAAAGAAAGAAGGGATTGGCTCTGAAATCACAAGTCAAAGAAGAAGAAGACAGTGATGATGATGATTCAGCATAAGAGGAAGAATCTGAAGAAGAGATGGGAATGCTAGTTAGAAAATTCAAGAACTTCCTAAAGAAGAAAGGAAACTTCAAAAGAAAGCCATCCACCTTTCAAAGCAGAAATTTCAGCAAAGGTGACAACTCTTCCAACAATATCACATGCTATGAATGTGGAAAGATTGGCCACATGAAGCTTGACTGTCCAAAGCTACAAAAGAAGGACAAAACTGAAAAGTTTGACTCAAAGGACAAGAAGTGGAAAAAGTCAGGAAAGGCCTACATTGCTTGGGATGATAATGATGTAGATTCCACTGACGAATCTGAATCTGAGGAGGCAAACTTGTGCTTGATTGCCAGCAATGACAATGATTCAGAAAGTGAAGTAAGTTCTAATTATCAACCTTCTTATGATGAATTGCAAAATGCTTTTGAAGAACTTCATAAAGAATCTATTAGACTTGCTAGATTGCTAACTAAGTCTAAGAAAACCATCACATGCCTAGAAGAGAAAAATTCTGTTTTAAACAAAGAGGTAGATGAATTAAAAACAGAAAATTGTGATGTAAATGAAAGATTGGCTATTGTTTTAGATGCAGCTATATGTGATAAATGTCCTAAGTTGGAGAAACATATAAATCATTTGAATGGTGATCTATGTAGAATTACTAGTGATAAAGAATTCTGGAATGCATCTAGCTGTACATTGACTAAAGAGGTTGAAAAACTGAAAAATGACTTAGCCAAGTTCACAAATGGTAGAGATAACTTGAATGCATTGTTAGAACAACAAAAATGTGTTTATGATAAGGCTGGAATAGGCTATAAACCGAAGATACATGAGAAATCTTTCAAGAAATTTTTTGCTGCACCTAAGACATAAAACACACCATTTGTTAAATGCATTTTTTGTACTAGAAAAGGTTACACAGCTTCTACATGTCATTACGGAAAATCTGCTTATAATGAGTCTAAGTATATATGGGTTCCTAAAGGAACTATTGCTGCAACTAACTCAAAAGGACCCAAACAGATTTGGGTACCTAAAGCAAAAACATGATTCTATTTTGTAGGTGTGTTGGAAAGCCAAGAATGTGAAATGGTATCTTGACAGTGGTTGTTCCAAGCACATGACTAGAGACAAAAGCAAGTTCATTTCCTTTACCCCTAAGTCGAGTGGTAGTGTTACCTATGGAGACAACAATAAAGGGAGAATACTTGGCATTGGAAACATTGGAAGTGACTCAACAACAATCATTGAGGATGTACTATATGTTGAGGGACTGAAACACAACCTATTAAGTATCAGTCAACTATGTGACAAAGGCTTCAAGGTAAAATTCAATTCTAATAGTTGCTTAATAGAAAATCAGCATGATGAAAATTTGAAATTAATTGGACATAGGGAAGATAATATATATATGCTTGATTTAGATAATATCTCTTCAAATACTGCATGCTGTCTTATTTCAAAAGAAGAAGAGAATTGGATTTGGCATAGAAGAATTGCACACATTCACATGAACCATTTGAATAAACTGATTCGTAAAGATCTTGTAGTTGGCTTGCCTAAACTGAAATTTGTGAAAGATGGGCTATGTGACGCATGTCAAAAAGGAGAGCAAGTTAAGATATCTTTTAAAGCAAAGAACATTTTTTCAACAACTAGACCCTTGCAACTTTTACACATGGATTTTTTTGGTCCATCTAGAACCAAAAGCTTTGGTGGTAACTTGTATGCATTGGTAATAGTATATGATTACTCTAAATATACATGGACATATTTTCTATCTCATAAGAGTGATTCATTTGCTGCATTTAAGAAAATGGCAAAAATTGTGCAAAATGAAAAGGACGTAAAAATTGTTTCTATAAGAAGTGATCATGGGGGAGAATTTCAAAATGAAGTGTTTGAAAACTTTTGTGATGAGCATGGCATTCAACATAATTTTTCTGCTCCTAGAACTCCACAACAAAATGGAGTAGTGGAAAGAAAGAATAGATCGTTAGAGGAGATAGCAAGAACTATGTTGAACTACTCTAGCTTGCCAAAACATTTTTTGGCAGATGCTGTCAATACAGCCTGCTATGTTCTAAATAGAGTCTTGATAAGACCAATCTTAAAGAAAACCCCCTATGAGCTTTACAAAGGAAGAAAACCATATATAGCACATTTACATGTTTTTGGTTGCAAATGCTTTGTTCTTAACAATGGAAAGAATAATCTTGGGAAATTTGATGCAAAGGCTGATGAAGGAATTTTCCTAGGTTACTCTCTATCTAGTAAAGCATTTAGAACATATAATAAAAAAACACAAACTATTGAGGAATCTGTGCATGTGACATTTGATGAGTTTAACCCCAAAAGGTTGGGAAAGGATTCTGTTATTGATGATCTTGCAGATTCAATTGAGAAAACTCTCCTAGAAGAGAAACAGGACAATGACCAAGATGAAAGCTTAAAGAATGAATTGCTGCAGCAGGAGCAAACAGAACAACAGCCTGACCTACCAAAGGAATGGAGGACTGTCAGAAATCATCCAATTGATAACATCATTGGTGAAATTACAAAGGGGGTAACTACTAGACAATCTCTTAGAAATGTTTGTAATCATATGGCATTTGTGTCTCAAGTAGAACCTAAGAACATAGATGATTCTATAATTGATGAACATTGGATGATGGCTATGCAAGATGAGTGAAACCAGTTTGAAAGAAACCAAGTTTGGAAACTAGTGCCTAAACCCAAGAACTGTCAAGTAATAGGTACAAAATGGGTTTTTAGGAATAAACTAGATGAAAATGGTATAATTGTAAGAAACAAGGCTAGATTGGTAGCCAAAGGGTATAACCAAGAAGAAGGCATAGATTATGATGAAACATATGCACCAGTAGCAAGATTAAAAGCTATAAGAATGCTACTTGTTTATGCTTGCATTATGGGATTTAAATTGTATCAAATGGATGTTAAGAGTGCTTTCTTAAATGGATTTATACAAGAGGAAGTGTATGTTGGTCAACCACCTGGTTTTGAGAATAATGAATTGCCTAACCATGTTTATAAGCTGTCTAAAGCACTATATGGCTTAAAGCAAGCTCCTAGAGCTTGGTATGAAAGGTTAAGTAATTTTCTCATTGAAAAAGGATTTAAAAGAGGTAAAGTTGACACAACTTTGTTCACTAAGAAAAAGGCACACAACATTTTACTTGTACAAATATATATGGATGATATAATTTTTGGTGCTACTAATGAGTATTTATGCAATGAGTTTGCAAGTCTTATGCAGAGTGAGTTTGAAATGTCAATGATGGGTGAGCTGAACTTTTTCCTTGGACTGTAAATAAAGCAAACTGAAAATGGAATCTTTGTTAGCCAAACCAGGTACTACAATGCGTTGATCAAGAAGTTTGGCATGGAAAATGCTAAGGAGATGGCTACTCCAATGAGTAACTCCTGTTATCTCGACAAGGATGAGCAAGGTAAACATGTTGATGTTTCTAAATTTAGAGGTATGATAGGCTCACTACTTTATCTTACTGCTAGTAGACCAGATATCATGTTTAGTGTATGCATGTGTGCTAGATATCAAGCAAATCCAAAAGAATCACACTTAACGACAGTTAAAAGAATAATTAAGTATCTGTTAGGAACAAAAGACATGGGATTATGGTATCCCAAGGGAGCTACATGTACTTTAATTAGCTATTCAGACTCTGATTTTGCTGGTTGTAAACTAGATAGAAAGAGTACTAGTGGAACTTG
This sequence comes from Sophora flavescens, assembly GCA_030762895.1. Taxonomy (NCBI): domain Eukaryota; kingdom Viridiplantae; phylum Streptophyta; class Magnoliopsida; order Fabales; family Fabaceae; genus Sophora; species Sophora flavescens. The sequence goes on from CM061066.1 coordinate 122,046,047, forward strand.
CCATTTACTAGGAAACTCATTAGTATCATGGTTCAGTAAGAATCAATCTAGTGTGGCTTTATCCACTACAAAGACTGAATATGTGCAGCTGGTAGCTGTTGTGCACATGTTTTATGGATGAAACAACAATTAGTTGATTATGGTGTGCAACTAAACCAAGTTCCTATTAGATATGACAATATGAGTGCAATTAACCTAACTAAGAATCCCATAATGCACTCTAGAACTAAACACATAGAAATCAGACATCATTTCATTAGAGATCATATACAAAGTAGAGAAATTGAGATTGAATATGTTAATACAACTAAACAACTAGCTGATATCTTTACCAAGCCCTTGAACAAGGAAAGCTTCTTTTTCATTAGAAGAGAATTGGGTATAGTTGATCAATCCTATATCTAATCTCTAAAGAAACCAAAGAAAATCAAAAAGGGGAGGAAAATTAATGGATGCACTTATTTTTTGATTTGTCCCTACACCTATCCCTCTATCATGAACAATTTTATATGCTATGTTTGAATGTTTAAAATGCTTACCTTCTCTATTGCTTTGAATGTTTCTTTTCTTTACCTTTTTTATAATGCCAAAAGGGGGAGGAAAAAGTATGATATAGAGAAATGGAATAATAACAAATTATACATGAAAACAAGTATGATATAGAGAAAAGAGATAATAACAAATTATACATGCAAATGTTGAGGGGGAGCTTAGGAGCTAATAAGCTTACATGATTAATAGGGAGTAAATCAAATTCTGCTCTGTTAATATTTTTTTGCTCTGATATACTTCTGCTCTGACTGCTTTGATACCATGATATAAATCGTCTGCTACACTTATACTATGATCTTATAATTTGTTAAAAGGTTTGTAATAATCAAAAAAGGGGAAGATTGTTAGACTCAATGACTTAGAGATTTTGATATATGACAAATACAACTTAATGTGTATGCAATTGTTTTAGTGTCAAATTAGCAAAGACGGGTATCAAGCAGTAATCAACAAGTTCAGTGAGTAATCAAAGGAGAATATTCAAGGAAGAACTTGGAGGATTCAAAGAGCAAAGACAGAGATCAAATTATCATCAAGACAAGAGCTTAAAGGAGAAATTATATTTAAGTCTTAGATGATTTGTAAGAGATGAAATCTCTTATTCAAAAAAATCTCATTTGAAAAGATGCATGAAGAAAATCATTTTTGATAACTTGCATTAAAAGGAAGAAGTTTTCGTTAATGAAAATTATTTTTGGAAATAAGATTTTTTAATCCAAGCGCTCGTCCAACACTAAAGTAATACAAGCGCTAGTCCAAACACAAGTGATAGAAGCACTCGTCCAACACTAAAGTGATAGAAGCGCTCATCCAACATAAGTAACAGAGGCGCTCGTCCAACAAGTGGCAGAAGCGCTCGTCCACAAGAGTGATACAAGCGCCCGTCCATTAAAGTGACATAAGCGCTCGTCCACTGTAGTAACAGAAGCGCTCGTCCACAAAAGTCTTTGGACCTGCTAAATCCTTAAATGAGAAGCTTCGTCCAATGACATGGCATATGGAGCTCGTCTACTAATTGGAGCATATCCAATTACTTTGTGTTTTAGTACTTCCGTCTACTGACGTGGCATATGGAGCTCGTCTACTAGCCCGTCCAAATGTAAAATATTAATGACTAGATGGACGCATTTATTTTCAAGATGGACGCGAATTCTATAAGAACTATCAGAATATTATTTCAAGAACGAGAATCAAGAAAACAGATTATGTTAATCAGATCCAAATCTGTTTTAATTGATCCCAACGATTATAAGTTGTTTTCTATATAAAGAGGGATTAAAGGAACGCTTTATACATAACGAATAACATAATAATATCATATCGATCATAACGATACACATATCATTCATCACCTTTCTTGAGCTTACTGTGAAAAGAGTGTTTCAATTAATACTCATAAGTGCTTCAATTTGTTTATCTGACTATTGAGAGTTAGGAATCAACTTTTGTTTTACTTTTCGATTTAAAAGAGAGAGGGAGTCTCTCTGTGTGATTAGGGTGAGGTATCCCTAAGGTTGAACTTTGAGGCTCTTCACAAGAGTGTGGTATCTCGAGGTGAATTAGTGCTCTGTGGTGTAAAGCTTTTTCAAGCTACCTGGCAAAGCTTGTGTATTAGTGTGTGAAATCCCACAAGTGGAGTGGGGACTGGATGTAGGTCACAGTGGTGGTGACTGAACCCGGATAAATCTGGTTGTGTGGTATCTCTAAACTCAAACTCCTTACTTTCTGTTTTTGATTAAGAACCTGTGATTTTGATGTTTAAAGTTCAACATAATTTCTGTTCTTGATCTGTATAAATTACATTTTGTTATTACCGAGTTATTGAAACTAAATCTATTCTCTATTAATTCTGAATTAAATCCTCATCACCTTCTATTCAAGATTTTGTATAAACCCTTCATCGATCTTGTAAAAGATCCTTAGGTCAAAAATCCGCAACTCTGATTTGAAAAGGTTTAAGAGGGAAATATTTTTTAAGATAACTAAATTCCCCCCCCCCCCCCCCCCCCTCTCTTGAGTCGTTGAATCCAAAACAACACTTGTCACAAAATAAACCTAAAGGACCAATTTGAACAAAACAAATAACTTAAGGGATCAAAGTGCAATTTTGTAAAAAAAAAACATAAATCAGGCCATGTCGTTTAATTACGGTTTCCATCAACTTTGTTTCGTACAAACCATCATTTCTCATTGCCGAATTGGACAATAAGTTAAAAGAAAAAACTTTCTATGCAAATTTAGGGTATATTTAGATAAATAATTTAATTAAGCATTTATCAAAAGTTTATTGAATTTGCGCAGCCTCTCAAAAAAAAAAGGCATACTTTTATGAGAGCTATACTTTTCAGGAGTATTGTGTTTTTCTCTCCGCTTGTGAGAGTTATGTTTTTCTCTTCATTTGTGAGAGTCTATCATTGCTGGATGAAGAAGATGAAGGAATTTTTTCTCCTCTCCATTTCTTATTGGCGGGTTCTGGTTCCCAGGCCTGTCAGAAGCCATAAGTATCCTTAGTTGGAACTGCCGAGGCATGGGTAACCTATGTGCAGTTGTTGGAATTAATCCTTTAGATTCTTGATTTTGTTTATTCTTTAAAGCATACATAACTATATGCATATACCCTAGAGCAAAACACCACAAAGCCTAGGATCTACATCATGCCAGATTACTAAGGATTCATAGATATAAATACCTGGATCCCTGTTGTGTTCTTGATCTTTAGCGTTCTTCAATAGTACTATATTTGATCACCAACTGTTACGGAATCTCTAAAGGAATCAATCATAGCTTGATAGTTTTAAGATCTGAAACATGAAGAGGGGGGAGAAAGAAAGAAAGACGAGTAATGAACACTCATTGGGTTGTGGTTCATCCTCAACCTGGACTCCTTATGCCTTAGTCGCTCTTCAGATAGGGAGAAGAAGCGGTGTGCGTTTTATCCGGTGTATTGGGGACCATGGGCTATATATAGGGTGATGGCCAATTAGGGTTCCCATTATTCCGAAATTGGCCATCAGTGGCATCCACTCATATTTTGTCCATATCAGATAATTAATGATAATCAATTATCAAATCAGAAATCTGATAAGCCTTATCTCTAAATTGATCACATATCAATTAAGGCCCCTAAATGATAAATAACTAATATAATTAACTACTGATATCTGCCAACATTATGACATTGGAATAAAATATTCAAACAATCTCCCACTTGGGCAATATATCGTAATAATTATATCTTGGTTCTTTAGGCACGTATTCGAATGTTATTTATCCTCATACTTCCATTTTACAATCTGGTCCACCTCATACATCAATAATGGGACCACCGCTGGTGTCGCCACTAACGTATATCGTGACTAAACCCCGACGACCACCATATCAATGCACTTGATGACACAGATCGATATGGAGGTGTGACATGAAAATTTCATGCAATGTGATCTCTAAATCAAGCCTGTTTCCAACTGGTCCAACTTAATTCTATAGTGAGATCATAATAAGTTCCTTAGCTACAAATTAAGTTTGTACACACAACCAAAATTTAAGACGATTATTATAATAATAACCTCAAAAAACTTTATTTCTGTAGAAAATCAAACATAATATAAAGTCTGTACCAAATCCAAAACATAGAACACAGAACAAAATAACAAAAGGAAAACTCCCACTAATCTAAGGCAATCTCAAAACCAACACCCATTTGAGCAACATGCTCATGAAAGACCTTAGGTGTCAAGCCTTTGGTTAGTGGGTTAGTTAGCATAAAGTTTGTTCCTATGTGTTCTATAGATAATTGGAAACTTGATGTCGATAACCTTCGACTTCATTGAACTCCAATTGTTATTGGAGTACAACATGGCTGACTTATTGTCATAATATAACTTGATTAGTCTTTCAATTCCTTTTATTATACACAGCCCAATGACAAAATTTCTCAGTCATATCCTGAGGTTGAATGCCTTTATCTTGGGACCAAACAAGATCGGAGTCAAAATACCTTATGATCTTTAAACTATTAGATCTCTGATCCATGATCATATATTCTTTTGTTCTCTTTAAGTACCTTATGATAATTTTGATTGCTTTCCAATGATCCTTTCTGGATTGCTCCAGTATCTGTCTAACACTGCATCTATGTACGCTATGTCCAGATGCATACAAACCTGAGCATACATCAGACTTCCCACTGCCTTGCCTTAGTTGGATATTCTCATACTTAAAAGTGATTGTCGGTCACTTTAGTTGTTACTCTGTAAAAAAAAATTAAACTGCAATCTTTAGTGTTACTTTCATAGTGACTCTCACTAGTGCAGAAAAGGGATTCCACGTCGGTTATTTATGGCTTTCCACATCGGTTATCAAACTGATGTGGAAACGACCGATGTGGTTTATTGCCACTTTACACATCGGTTATAAAACCGATGTGTAAAGTATATTTTAAACAGCGGTTTTCTTTTAACCGATGTGGAAAATCAATTTGTCAATTGATAAGCAGTTGGAAATTACACTTTCTACATCGGTTTTACCTAAAACCGATGTGTAAATTTCACTTTCCACATCGGTTTTAATAATAACCGATGTGTAAAGTGAAATATACACATCGGTTTTTATTAAAACCGATGTGTAAGTGAAATTTACACATCGGTTTTTATAGAACCGATGTGTAAAATCTCATTTTTTTTAAACTGTTATTTACATTTCAATCATTCCTTTCCCCTGTTTCAGTAATGCAGATCAATACCAGAATAACATACTGTAAATTTTGGGGTAAACATAATGTAGTTATTGCACCAAACTAGTAGAAAATGATAACAAGCAGCCACATACAATTGGAAGACACAAATTTTTATAGTTCATTCGATGACAAGAAACAGCAAGGCATTAACCACACGTGATTTAGGCATCACATGAGTTAGATAACAAATGGGCAAGGCAAACTAATTGGTAAAGTAAAAGCACTTACTAATTGATAACCATCAATTCCAGGAACTTGTTTAAGCTAACAAACCAGCAGTACCCTGATCAAACAAGAAACAACAACAGAACACCAAACCAGTTTTGACACAATTGCAACAAAGTTTTAACCATATCAAAAGCAAAACATACTTCATTCAATTTTCTTGGCACAAACAATCAGCTCTTACACATATGGTTAAAAATACTGACATTTCATCAAATGACTAGTGAGCACAGAATCTGAAAACAGAGGGCATCAGGCCTAATTAATTTCGAATGAATGAAAACAATACTTTATCAAGGCTACATCAAAACACGAGAGAAGAAGAATTGAACCAGACCTGAGCACTAATACATATCATCAGTCAAAGGTACACTATAGCTAGTACATGATAAGTTTTTAAACTAACTACATATATACAAACTATGGTTGGTACACTTCAAGAAAGAAAGTTGCCCAGCGCCTCTTTATGCTGTTGATGTCAGAATCAGATAATGGAGTTGGATTGTTGAATATCTGCAAGTTTAATTGGACAAAAGATTATATCTTTTAAGTAATAAACTAACATAAAACATATAACGAAGCTATATTATTAATTCTAATTGTGTCAATTAACATTTACCTCCTGCCATCTTTCAGTGATCTCGGAGGAGATAATTTCCAACATCCACTGCATCACATAGTAGCCACATTCCCATGACCCACGTTGTATACGTGACTACGTACAAATGAAACCCAATTAGAATATGAGGAATTAAATAAAATAGAAATCAACTATTGTACCCACTGCATTTGATGCATTTGAACTAATAAATATCTTACGCTGGGAATAATCCATCTGATAGCCCGAGTACGCCTTTCACCACGCAACATGTGGGTTGCATTAATAGACCTATCATGACAAAAACATTAATTAAAGTATATCTAATAGATTTCAGATAATTAAAACAACTGCATTACTGATTATAAAGTATTTTAATGCTTACGTTTCGATGATCGTCTTCAGTTGATTCACCGGCTTATTTCCCAATGAGAAGAAGAAGACCACGACGTTCTTTCTTGGGTACAATAGCAACAGTTGCCAATGCAGGCTGTATTTGCGGAACAGTTAGTGACTAAGCCATATATAGTTATACTTAAATAACCGGTACTTACTTATTGAGATAAGGCGCAAGATAGAATTGATGATCGTCTCGGGCAAGTATATCACGTATGGTAGTGACTGGGTCTTCCGATGCTAGGAGAACATCACCCTGAATGAACATGGGGTCAATGAACCCATAAAGGGCGAGGTTACCCTGATCGACTAACATACGATGCAGATACCTAATATATTGGAAAAACATGTTAATTATCATAGTATTTAAAAATTAATTACGTACTTAACTTATAAATAAAATGTACTTACGTGCACCAAAACGATATGTGTGCAGAACTGGCCATTTCTTTATTGAGTACCATCTCCATAAGTTCCTTCTTTGGTATATACAGTTCACGTGGCTGGCATCATGTTCCAGCCTTACCAAGGCTGCGTCATTCTCCATGGTGACAACCTGTATAGCCAGAACTTTAAAAACATCACCATGGCCAGGTGCCCTTTTGTCGATCCCCTAAACAACATAGATATATATTAGTAATCACGGATAATTAAGTTATTTAATTCGTTATTAACTAAATGGTCAAATGAATACCTTGGCAGGAGCAGACATCTCTGGTCTTCCTAGATCCGACCTTTTAGGCACAATATCATTTCCAACATCCTATAACGAATAAAAATAAAGCATTATCTTGAAACAATAATAAATTATTTCAACTATGAATATAGAAAAACACAACTAACCGAATACCTCAGATGCAACAAGAAAGTTGACCAGTCTTCTTGGCCAGAGGATGAAGTTACCGGGGGCCTGACCCACTGTTTGAACCTCCTCAGTGGGCACAGGGACTCGAGCATCAGCATCTCGAATAATCTCAACAGACACCCTCAGCTGATCATCCGGTAATAACCGATTGTGTATGGTATTACCTAAGTTAGTATGTGCCCTACCCAATGCCACTAAGCGGCGATGATGATGATCATCAACATACAGCTCACACCTATCAGGGTCGTCATCATCATCATCATCATCATCAGCAGCAGCAGCTGCAGCATCAGCATCAGCATCATCATCATCATCACCATCATCATCATTTTCAGGATGATGAGGAGGATCACATGAGCCCTTAGTGCTCACATGGACAGAGGGTTGGATAGAGGGTTGGACACCGGTTGTCATCTACTGGGCAAACTGCTTGGCCATCTCCTGTCGAAGCTCAGCTGCAATCTCCTGTTTTAGTCGTGCTCTATCTGCTTCAACATCCCTGTGGCATTGGTGTGAAGATGAACCATGGTATTGGTGAATGCCGACTCCCCATCCCACACCAATGACACGGCCCGGGTGGTCTGGTTTACCGATGGCAGCAGATAAGATATCATTGCGTCCTCTAGGAACAAAGGTTCCTTGGGTTAGCTGATCATCCAAGGCATCCTATCACATAAAATATCAGGTCACATTACAATTCGGTAACAATCTTAAAATGACAATTACAACAAACTATACTTACAATCCTCTCAGCTACTTGGCGGGCCTCCTCGGATGTATATTGTCCCATTTTTCTTTGTCGGCCCCTCTTCCATGAACGATGGCGTGGGGGTGGAGGTGGATCAACAACCTCTGGAAGAGTTTCAGCATTAGGATCCACCTGAGATGCTGCTTCCTGACGTGCTTTCTTTTCCTCTTCAACCATTTTCTGAACAAGCTTTTTATATCCCCCACGAGACATGACATGGGGGTAGACATTCTTGCTTTGGTTTTCCTGTCCCTTTTTCCTCTTCTCCTGTTATAAATAAAAGACAATTAAATTACATAAGTAAATGAAATTAATGCAATTACATAAATTTAGAGACAAATCAAATAAGTTAACCTGAAAGCTGGGATCATGTCGGCTCTGAACAAAGCGATCCCACCTCGCCTTGTCAAGAAACGGATACACCTCAAGTGGGTTCTTTTTACTTTTTGTATTGAATATATAGTATCTGCCCAGGTCGGCCTTAAAAGCCCTCCAACGCTCTCCAAAGATACTTGAAAACGCTTCTTCATAGCGTATGTATCCGGTATGTCAAAGGTCAACTACATTAAGACCAAAAGAATCAACGAATTACTGTATGATATTATTAAGATAAAAATAAAGTAGATACAGACAAACACAGGACGTAGAAGTATAGATACCAGAATACTCTCCCATATCTGCTCCTTCACGTCCGCCGGTACATCTCTCCACCTATCAATGAGTATATTGGGCCTGTTCCTAGCAAGGGTCGCCACAAAACTGGTAAACTGATCTTCCATTGGCCCAATAGGATTGAGTTTATTATCAAAGTCTACTCTTATCCTTTGATTTGACCCACGGTTGGCAGTCAAATGCCTCATCCGTGTGGCACGTCTACCCTTTCTACCGGTAGACGGGGTCTCTGACCCGTTGCATGAAGGAGGGATATCCTCTTGATAATCCATTTATTCCTGTTTAAACACAAACAAAAAAAAAATCTTGTTAGTATGTCAGGATAAATATCAAACATAACTTATAAATATCGATCAACGTACATAAACATAACTTATAAATATCAACGTAAACATATAATATGCCAAACTTGATGGTAATATCAAACTAAACTTACTTTGTGGTCAATTAGTAATATCAAACTATGCAGAACCTGTCACGGCCTGGCCGTGATGGCCATCATGGCCGTGCCATGCCAACTGAACCAGACCCTCACAGGCAGAACTGATCACGGCCTAGCCGTGATGGTGGTCACGGCCGTGACAGAACAACCAGTGAAGCAACCTCCAAGGCAGAATCCGTCACGGCCTAGCCGTGACAGGCAGCACGGCCGTGACAGGTGATACCACCACTGGAAAAATCCAGTCTTGGAGCAACAGAACAACACATGCAAGTATATTATCCAACCATTTGGAGTCAAAGTTCATAACTTTTCTAAACAAGAAACAAATATATACCTGAGGGAGGAGGAGGGACGAGCAAAAATGGCGCTCTTCACGCAAACGAGGGTAGCTCGCAGATGGTCGTTCTCAGTGGTTCTCTTCCGAAGAAGAAAATGAAGGCTCGCAGTCGCAGTGGTCTTCTTTGTCTACGATTGAAAAGGGAAAAAGGACCTGGGAGTTACCGGAAGAAGCGGCGACGTGAAGAAGGGAGCAAGAGAGAGAAAGAGAAAGAAAGAGAGAGAATGAGAGAGAGCGAGACGCATACCTAAGGGAGGAGGAGGGACGAGCAAAAATGGCGCTCTTCAAACTAGGGTAGCTCGCGGATGTGAGTGCAGTGAGAGAGATGGAGAAGCAGTGACAACGCAGAATAGGAACAAGCCGCGCGTTAGCAGAGGGAGGGAGTGTTTTGTGTTTTAGGTACGTGCGTTAAATCGAAGAATGAGGGCGCAAAACACAAGGAGGGAAATAGAAAAATTATGAATATTACACATCGGTTATTGGTAAAACCGATGTGCTAACCATCTTATACACATCGGTTATGACAAAACCGATGTGTAAACATTGAACTTTTAACTTTTGATTTTTTTTTTTAAATTTTGTACATCGGTTAATAAAAACCGATGTGTAAAAGTAAAATTTAAATTTCTATTTTTTTTTCTTTATAATTTTATACATCGGTTATTTAAAAACCGATGTGGTTAATCACCATTTTACATCGGTTCAAAAAGAACCGATGTTGAATGTTAAAAATTCTGACTATAAATTTTTTTTATTTTAATTTTACACATCGGTTATAAATAACCGATGTGGAAAAGTTTTACACATCGGTTATTCTCTAAACCGATGTGTAATACTTTGGTTTTAATTTCAAAAATGCCACCGCCTCGTTTTACACATCGGTTTCTACTAAACCGATGTGTAAACTCCGATGTAGAATCCCTTTTCTGCACTAGTGTCTGGCAAGGTAGAATGACTGATCATACCGTTCATCATATCTTTATGAGTCATTGCTAGGACTTAACTGTATTCTTGATAGTCATGTTCTAAACTATTTAACTTTAATGCATTTAATACAAACAATAAAATGTATAAGGTCAATGGAATCTAGGATTCCTTCATACAAGTCGCTCAACTCTATTTATAGAGATGTGCCCTGAAAGTTTGTATCACAATGCTCCTTAATTTTTTTATTGTAAACTTTATGCTTAGTGCCATATGACTCCTCATTCAATGTTTTACCACAAGAGGTTTCAATACCAAACAATTATAGATCGTCACAGTCCATAGTTTAACTGGTTCCAACAATATTTGAATTTAAAAGACAAATTGAATCCATCGTTTCTAAATAAACAAAATTATTCTTGATTTGTTCAATGAGAAACCAAAACCAAATTACATATCAATGATAACTAAACCAAAATGTCTTTAAATTACAAATATTAGCCAGTAACAGCAATCTGAAACGTCAATAGCCTTATCCTTTACTAACTCGGTTAACTCCAATATATATACATCTTTAACACCATTTAACCTTCATCAGTTCAGACAATTCTTTATAGGCATGCCAAAACATGATATTTGGGGCATTTCTTCTTTAGATGTATGATGTCTTAATAAAAGAAACAATTGCGACCTTAGTTGTTTCTTTTAAGATGGGCCTTTAGCAGCTTCATCCTTAATTTTATTTTGTTTGCCCTTATCTTTAGAGGTATTCACCAAATGAGCACCATTTGTCTTCTCTTGCTTCGTTCTTTCCTTTGCTGCACACCTTATGAAATGAATTCATTAAGATACCATTTCTCCTTTCGGTAGCTATAAGCTGACTTGAGTTGACTGAATTGTGCATGAAAGAATACCAAGTGTTAAATGCATGAGCAAGTCGTTAAATAGCCCAACACTAGTGGAAAATATACATTAGACGGTAAAGGTTTACGTCAGTTAACCAAAAGCTAGACGTTAAAAAGGAGGCGGTGGCAGTTTTGTAAATATCGGAGTTCATTAATTCAATTTTAACGTCAGTTGTTTTAATGACTGGCATTAAAAGTGAAGTGACTCACTTTTAACGTCAGTTCAATAAAAAACTGACGTTAACATCGAAGATTTTAACGTCAGTTCTATAAAGAACTGACGTTAAAAGTAAGCCACTTCACTTTTAACGTCAGTCCTTACATCAACAGACGTTAAAGGTTATTTTAATAATTTTTTTTATCTAGTATACGATCCCTTCCGCATTGCCTTCCTCAAAGTTTCAGTTTCACATGAATTGCTTTGATGTTTTGTGTTTCTGTTTTGAAAACTATAAGTTGAATCAATAACCCAAACCGGATCTCATTCATGAAGTGTAATACAGACTGATACAGAAGATTGAAAGGGTTTAAAATCCTATAAAAAGTTACATTGAAAGGGTTTAAAATCCTATAAAAAATTACATTGAAAGGGTTTAAAATCCTAAACATTAAAGCTACATCCCATCAGAGAGTTTTATGAAATATGCCAAAGGGAAAACTATACTCCGAAGACCTCAGAAAACTGGGGGGCATGAGAGAGCTCAAGAGAGAGGCAAAAACAGGTGCACTAGATTTGTTTCAAGCAAAGGCAATGGTTCCAGAGACTTCCAAGACGGTCACTTGCTGCCAAAGCTGAGGTTTTGGAACTGTGACCCCCGAGCACCTGATTAGCCCTCCAGCAGCTGATTCTCCGGAAGGTGATAAGGTGAGCAACTCACATAATGTAATTTACTCAAACTTATCACCCATGTAATGTAATTTACTCAAACTCAGAAGTTGTTTGACCATTGAGACAAAGACCTTTGAGTCTAGGAATAGGAAGAAAGAGTGATGAAGTTAATCTCCACGGCAGAGCCATATTGTGAAGCAGAAAATTAAAAGGATGGAAGGAAGCTATTTATAGGAGCAGGGGATGAAGTTACTAAGCTATTCTGATTTTCTTGAAAACTTACCTATAAACTTAATGCTCATTAAGAGGATCGAGTTACAAGGTGCATGGGTAAGTAACACAGTACAGTCAAAGGAATGAATGTTTTTGCAGTTATCTATACACTTTTAATGTCAGTTTTTTTAAAAAACTGACGTTAAAAGTGTTTTTCAAATAAAAAATATTTATTGTTAACGTCAGTTTTTTATACAACTGACGTTAAAAGTTTGATTTTTACTTCAGTTAAATAAATAGCTGACGTAAATAATCCTATATATTATAAACGTGCAGAATGAATATTGGAAATAATGTAATTAATATACGGGAACTTGGCAGTCATAAATTAAGTTGACGTTAAAAATGAGGTGGTGTGTAAACTATTTGCGTCAATAACTGACGTAAATAATTACGAAACTCATTTCATTGGTTGTCATGTCCCTGTTGTCCCTCTTAACGCATATCACTCCATATAGTACTGCAGTTTATTTCTAAACCTTTTTTTTTATACAAGTTTATTTTTAATTTTTATTAATTAGCTTGAATTAGTAAACAAATTATTGTGCAAATTAAAATAAATAAACACTTGACATAAAACAAGTTATATGTATAATCAAATCGTATGACATTGAAGCGATTCATAAGTTAAAATTACATGATTAAAAGATAAAAAAATTCTGCAACATAGCCCTAAAATATAAAAAAGTTTCTACATCAACATCATTTTCTTCTCAGTCCTGTCATAAGAAACTCCAATGGATGCATCACCTCCCTCACTTGAATTCCATGATGCAAAGTAAATCCTCAGTCACTAGCAGCGAAAGCAAAGTGAAATGGATCTTTGCATCTTTCTTCTTCAGTGGAGTTCCTTGATGCATCATCTTGAATCCACAATCACTTGCTTCCAAAGCAAAGTGAAAGGGATGACGGGGATGAAATAAAGTGAGAGAATCATATTACGTGATTCACCCAACCTTAATATCCATGTAATGTGATTTACTCAAACTCAGAAGTTGTTTGACCATTAAGACAAAGACCTTTGAGTCTAGGAATAGGAAGAAAGAGTGATGAAGTTAATCTCCACGGCAGAGCCATATTGTGAAGCAGAAAATTAATTAAAAGGATGGAAGGAAGCTATTTATAGGAGCAAAGTGGATGAAGTTACTAAGTTATTCTGATTTTCTTGAAAACTTATCTATAAACTTAATGCTCATTAAGAGGATTAGGTACAAAGGTGAATGGGTAAGTAGCACAAGTAGTCAAGGGAATGAATGTTTTTGCAGAAACTAATAAACCTTTAACGTCCGTTGTGTAATACAACCGACGTAAGAAGTTGTGAGTGTTTTTAACGTCGGTTTCTTAATACAACTTACGTTAAATATATGACCTTTAACGCCTGTTTTTACTAACAACCGACGTAATAAGTGTGAGAGTTTTTAACGTCCGTTTATTAAGACAAGCGACGTTAAATATATGATCTTCAACGTCGAGGTTTTACCAAAAACGACGTAAAATGTTGTTTTATTTTAATTATAACGTTTACCCCCCCCCGCGCCTTCTCCACTTCTCTCAGACGTCTTTTCTCTTTTCATCACGCTCAACCCTCACTCTCGCTCTCCTCACTGCCCCTAATCACGAGCTCATCTCCACCGCAACCACCGAGAGGGCTTCTTCGCCACCACCGTGAGGTACACTCTTAACCCCTAACTCTGTCTTTCCCGCTCATTCTTTGCAATAACTTGACATCTCTCTTTCCCCTTCCCGCGTACTAACTTTCCTTGTCCCTCTGCTCTCAGTAACCACATCGAACGTTGGCCACCACTCGAGCTTCCCCCCCACCACCACGCGAGCGTCTATTTCTGGTGAGTCTTTAATTAGGGCAGATTTTTTTATTTTTGGTTTTGAGTGCATGCATGTTGCTCTGCTGGTTTGAAACTGTAGTCTCGATGAGTTGAAACTTGAAACTGTGAGTTTGAGTTGTTTGGAATGTCTCTATTTTTGGTTTTGAGTGTATGTTGAAACTGTAGTCTCAGTAGTTGTAACTCTAAACCGTGAGTTTGAGTTGTTTGGAATGTCTCTATTTTTGGTTTTGAGTGCATGTTGCTCTGCTGGTTGATCTGTCACGGCCGTGATGCTCATCACGGCTAGGCCGTGATCAGTTCTGCCTATGAGGGTCTGGTTCAGTTGGCACGTTACGGCCGTGATGGACATCACGTCCAGGCCGTGACCAGTGCTTGTCAATCTTCAAAAACTATAGTTTTCAATCTCCCGTATTGTCCTTATATTGGATATATAGATGTTTTGTATATCTACAGGACCTATCTAGTTATTTTTATTTATACTTCTGTATTTATTTTGAGTTATAACCTATGTTAATACATATATATTGTTTCTGAACAGGCATACATATGGATTAGTCGGATAGCCCACATGCACGGGAGGACACTGTGGGGGTTTCGCAGGACCCGATCACGCCTACGCCTGATTCTAGTGTAAGTTTGCGTGTTATATACTATCTTTAGTCCTTCTTGTTAATGTAAGTTTATAATGTTACAACCCTCTATTTTATCATTTTTTTTGTCCATACAGACATCACAGGCTCATAGGAAACGGGGTAGAGGAGCCACCTCGTTGAAGAAACTAGAGAAGGATAGGCAGAGCGGACAGAAGCTTGAGGTGTCCTTCGATGCTAATCTAAATGCCCAGGGACCCCGTGCTAAAGAATTTAATAAGTGGGTGTTTCTACAAGCGAAGCAAAGACGTAAGCATCAACTACAACCATTGGAATGACGTTCCACGTAACGTTAAGGATCGGATTTGGGAGGCTATCACGGTATTTTACCTTTACGTTCGTTTGATTTACATTATTAGATAATTATCCGAGTTATAATCCATCCGGTTGTTATATATGTATCTAATGTGTAGGTAGCTTGATCGTGCCAAATGACGAGGATCATCGTCATAAATGTATGAAAATGGCATCAAAGCGTTGGAATATGTTCAAGCATGATCTTACCAGGTACTATGTATCTGGGAAGAAGCGGCTTGATAAAATGTTCTCGGATTATCCCTGGATTGATCAGGATACTTGGGATATGTTTGTCAGGAGTCGACAGGATGGAGAATTTCAGGTTGGTTGATTAAGTTAATTTTGTATGCTTATTATAGATCATTTAACTGTATTTAATTATGTGTTTTTGTTTGAATAGGCTAAGGCAAATAAGGGTCGGCAGAATCAGGCGAAGAACGTCCACCGCCACACCATGTCTCAGGGTGGGTACCATACTCGGATCCAGCAGATGATGGCGGATAGGCTGAGGGCGAAGCAGGAAGAGCACTCTGCTAGGATTGAAAGAGGAGAGGTGCCCGAGGGCACACCATCAAGTCCTCCGTCGGACATCGACCGCGAGGATGTCCGGGTTAGCCTACGCATGACAAAGGCGGGATCTTTTAAAGTTGATGCCACTCACGAAGTGGCAGATAAGATTGTAAGTAATAATTAACTTGATTTCAATTGATATTTGTATAGATATTTGAAACACTTTTCAATTGCACGTTTTTTCATTTTTTTTTCATTGTAGATGGATCTTAAAGCAAAATCCTCCCAGGGCGCATTCGTCCCTTCTGGACGGCAGGACGTCTTGATGACTGCTCTAGGCAAGAAAGACCATCCTAGTCGGGTTCTCGGTGTTCCTGGGAACGTGACCATCAAACAATATCATGGCAAGTCTGCTTCACGAAAGCCGGTGGTCAATGAAACATCAATTTTGGCTGACATTACTCAGCACCTCATGTCCAACCCAGATATTACAACACATCTGATGCAAGGCTTAATAGCCAACCCAGAATTCAAGCAGGTGTTTGCCAGAGAGCTTTCCTCCGTCGGTACATCCCAGGACACCGCAGGGCTTGCCAACGCTTCACATGTGAGCACAAAAGAGAGTTTTAGTATGGCACATGTGGAGGACGATGAGTTGGCAGCTAGGGAGCGGGAGTTGGAAGTCCAGCGCCATGAGCATGAGTTGGAAATGAAAAGGCGTGAGCTTGAGTTGGACTCCAAACGACGTGAGCTCGAAATGTTAGCAAAGGTATTTATTCATTATTAATGTCCAAATTAGTCAAATAATTACTTGTGTTTTTTTTAATTATCAAAAACTTATATATTTTATTTTTCCTAAACTAAAGGCCAAGTCGACGTCGGTGTCGCTGTCACCTATCACTCGTTTGTTCTCACTTGGTGAGGATTATGCGTTTGATATTTTTGAATGTCCATTGGATCACGATGGATGGGTGGCACGCCCAGATCAACAGAGGATATTTTCCTTCGTTGGTGACGATCTCGGGAACACCTGCAGAAATAACGTCTGGATGAACAGCAATGTCATCAGTCTCTGGTGCACGTAAGTTAATTTTAATTTTATAACTTATTTATTTTTGGTATTTTTCCATTTAATAATTTATTTTAATTTCAATATATATATTATGTAATTAACATCCACACCTTTTCATATCTTAGGTATCTCCATCGTCTTCAGCTTGATAAGGGTGTTGCATCAGTTTACGGTTTCTTAGATCCGTCAATCCTTCTGCCCGAGTTCTTTGTTGGCGATGCATTGAGTAAATACTTAGGGAACTTGTTGGGAGACAATCCGAAAGAATTATATCTGGCTCCCTACTGTATGGAACGCCATTGGCAGTTGTTCGTACTTCACCCGTCTAGGCATACTGTCATATTCTTCTCTTCTCCACCAAGATCCGCCACCGAAGGTGGTGGAAGCTGTAAATATGTAAGTAACTAATCTTAAATTTAATTTAAGTTTTAATATCAGTTGTTTTTAGTTTATTACACACATGATATATGAGTTTGTTAATTGATCGACATGATTATTTGTTTATGATAGCGCGCTGAAGGCGAGTAGCATAAGTTGAGCCAACGGGAGAAGTAGGACTTCTAAGGCTAAAGCAAATCCTGTATGGAACATCCTCAAGGTTTGGTAGTTTATTTATCAAATAATTAATATTATAATTACTAATTTATGTGTATATTCAACTGATGTTGAAATTAATTTTGTTGGTAGTCTCGATTTCAAACTGACAGTTGGTCGTGCGGCTATTATGTGATGCTTCATATGCTGAACATAGTCTCCGCATCTATTATACGGATGGATGGAAGAAGGTAATATTTAAACAACTTGTTAAATTATATATTATAGTTTTGAAGATTACTTGCATTGATGTTATTGTTATTATTTGAACGTGTCTAGGCATTTATCGACCAATCGCCTATTGAAGAAGATGAGTTAAGAGACTTGAGGATGCGCTTCACTGAATTCTTCTTCAAGTATGCGGCTGAAAAAGGAATTGACAACAAACCTCCGCACTACTTAGATAAATAGTTTTTTTGTTAGACTTTAGAAACTAATTAATAACATGTATATATATATCCTTAGATAGTTTTGTTTTTTAGACATTGGAACTAAAATTTATTTATATATATACATGGGTTTTGGTTTTAAGTCCCCCCATTGTTCAATTTTCCTTTGCAATTCTGTAATGTGTGTGATATTCTGTGTTACTGGGACTGAATGCAGGGATAGCTGAGGGGAGTGATATTTTAAAACTGAATTTAAAAAAAAAAAAACTATTAACGTCAGTTGTATCAAACAACTGACGTTAATAGTATTTTATAAAATATACAGTACACTATTAACGTAAGTTGTTTATTACAACTGACGTTAAAATTAAACCTTTAACGTCAGTTCTTTATAACAACTGACGTTAGTTTTAACAAAATCAACGTCCGTTGTATTAAAGAACTGACGTTAATAGTTTTAGTATAACGTCAGTTGTTTAAAAAACCGACGTTAATTTTTACAAAATTAACGTCGGTTTTGTTAAGGAACTGACGTTAATAGTTTTGTATTTAACGTCAGTTCTCAACTGACGTTAAAATATTAACTATTAACGTCAGCTGTATTTACGTCAGTCAGTATTCTGACGTAAAAAATCAATTTTAACTGACGTAAAAAGCACTTATTGCACTAGTGCAAGCATTAACGCCTTAAGTTTATGAGCAAGATTGGACATTCCCATAAAGTACTCCTTAAATTTCCTTTGCCTTTATACATAATGAAAAACTAGCTCTCCAATGAGTGCTTGTTTTCACCTTTATTGCTTTTAGAAAGCACTTTTCAACTTTAGCAAGGAAATCTGGCATTAATTATGCCATCCGAAATAACACCCCTAAAGATCTCTGGAATATTATGCTTTATGATCATAAGACCCAAGAGATTGGAGCGGTTCCACTTCCTATACTTGATTCTCTCTTCAGAGGTACTGGATTGAGTGAGAGAAAGTGAGTTTCTCCATCTTTATGTTAGGTCTAGATAAAAAAAACAACTTTATTGTTTTCCTTTCAATCCTAAAAGTCAGAACTTTTGAGGATTAAATTAGAAGATACATAAGCAATATAGACTTTAAAAGAGAACAAAAGTACCTCGTTTGGTGTTATTGGCCAAACGCGTTTTGTCATTTTCTCTTTTTAATTTTGGTTTTTTAGTTTATACAAATAAAGTTGAAGACAATTGGAAGTGCATTGAGCCTTTCTTGCAGGTAGCTCGAAGCATCAACTTCGATCACAATTTACGCGATGAGGGCAAATATTTCTTCAAAGCTAAATTTTATAGTTACTCTCCCAGACTCCAGGTGCAAAAGGATGAAGTCCTAGGTCTCCTTCAAGAGGACCAAGCTAATTATAGAGCTCTTATTTATAATTGTAGGACTCTTTTATCATCTTATGTTAACAACTCTTTGGTAGAGTTTGATATGAGGAATGTCCATGTAATTGCTCACTCTTTGTTAGGGGTGGCTACATATATTACTATTCTCCAAATTCGTGATGATGTTACTAGATGTATTGTGTTATCCATTATTAATGAAATTGCTTAACTTTTCTTTTGTCAAAAAAAAAATTTATTGATTTTTTTAAAAATAGAATTTAATTTCATAAAATTTTCTAAAATGTTTAATAAAATAAGCTTTAAAAAAACTTATAAGAAGGTTATCAACCATTTTTATAAATTCCGAATCCAATTTAATTTTGGTCAACCCTTATAACTAAAATGTTATAAAAAATAAGTTTAAAAAAACTTATAAGAAGGTTATCAACCATTTTTATAAATTTCCAGTCAATCCGATTTAATTTTGGTCAATCCTGATTATGACTAAGCTTGCTTGATTGAATGGAGATCACCTGTCACAAAATGATGTTCATTCCCTGTCTCATCCATTTAGATTGTGCCATGTCATGTAAAAAGGATACACTTATAGTAAATAATGTAATTAATTTTCAATTTGGCACAATCTAAGTGAATGAGACAGATGGAGATCACCTGTCCCAAAATGATGTCTCATTCCCGTGTTCATCCACTTAGATTGTGTCATGTCGTTTAAAAATGATACACTTATAATAAATAATGTATTTAATTTTCCAATTGGCTCAATCTAAGTGGATGAGATAAAGAACGAGATACCATTTTTGAAATATATATTTTTTTAAAATAACTCATTTTCATAATCTTTTCTAAAAAGTTTAACAAAATATGTTTTAAAAAAAAAACTTATAAGAAGGTTATCAATCATTTTTTAAAATTCCCAATCAATCCAATTTAATTTGGGTCAACCCAGATTATGACTAAGCTTGTTTGATTGGATGGAGATCGTCTGTCCTAAAATGGTATCTCATTCTCTGGCTCATCCAATTAGATTGTGTTGAAAAGGATACATTTATAATAATAATGTAATTAATTTTCCAATTGCCACAATCTAAGTGGATGTGATAGGGAATGAGACGGATGGAGATCACGTACATGTCCCAAATTGGTGTCTTTTTCCCTGTCTAATCCACTTAGATAGTGTCATGTCATTTAAAAAGGATACACTTATAATATATAATGTGATTAATTTTCCAATTAGCTCAATCTAAGTGGATGAGATAGAGAATGAGATACCATTTTTGAAATAATTTTTTTTTTTAAATAAAATATTTTCATAAACTTTTCTAAAATGTTTAATAAAATAAGTGTGAAAAAAACTTATAAGAAGGTTATCAACCATTTTTTATATATTCTCATTCAATCTAATTTAATTTTGGTCAACCCTGATTTTGAATAAGCTTCTTTGATTGCATGGAGATATTCTTTCCTAAAATGGTGACTGATTCTTTGTCTCATCCACTTAGATTGTGTCGTGTCATGTCATTTAAAATGGATACACTTATAATAAATAATGTAATTAATTTTTCAATTGACATAATCTAAGTGATGGGACAGGAACGAGACACTATGTTTCTAGGACTTTTAAATATATATTATAGGTTAGAAAATAGACATTTATATATATTTATTAATACAGTATCATTAATGCTTCACGACTGAACTTAATGCCCCTATGTACGTAGGACTTATAAATAAGCTTCTTGATCTTTGCTTGCCTTTCTCACTCACAACTTCTATGCCCAGCAACCAGCAGTACTCGTCACAAAACATGGCAGTAATAAGATCTCAACTTTGCATGTTTTGCATTTTGGTCCTTATTGTGTTCTCCCCAACCACAGGTTCGAAAACTATTTTATTTTATTTATTTATTTACTTATTTATATATCTGTTGGAATTTTGCTTCCTTTGTTAAACTTTTTTCACGTTTCCTCTAAATTTTGTTGCAGTATTTGGTGAGAGGGGCTTCTGTGAGTATGCTATTGCAAAATGTAGTAAGAATTCTGATTGCTGGGGACCTTGCAAAGCTCTTGGATACCCTCCACAATACAGTTTATGTGGTTTGCTTCCCCCAGCTGTTGGTTTAAAATGTTGTTGTAATAACGGTTTAAGAGCATTCGAGGAAAACATGAATTAGTGACAAACAAGTATTTTAGTCTCGTGTTACTTCTTGAGTCCATTGGACAAAAGTTGTTCCTAATAAAGAAACCGTTCTAATTCTATGTTGTGCATGCTTTTTCATAGCGCATGAAATTATATATAATCCGATTCCCTGATCTTTACATGAAATAATAGAGAATTGTTAAAGCAATTAATCTCTAAAGCTAGCACAACAAAACCTGAACAATCCATGTTGTTTGAACCTGACAGTCCGATTTGTTGAATGACACAATCCGTTTCGCAGTTAGATTCAGGCTAAATCAAACAAGCTTAGTCGTAATCAGGGTTGACCAAAATTAAATTGGATTGAATGGAAATTTATAAAAATGGTTGATCGATAACAAGTTTTTATTAAACATTTTACTCATAATCAGGGTTGACCAAAATTAAATTGGATTGAATGAGAATTTATAAAAATGGTTGATAACCTTCTTATAAGTTTTTTCAAAGTTATTTATTTTAAATATATCATTTTTAGATCACAGGACACAATCTAAGTGGATGAGACATGGAATGAGATACCATTATGGGATAGATGATCTCCATTCTATTTACGAAGTGCAAAGCCTAAAAAAATCGTACAACTTTTATTAATCAATTGTTACTATTCATGGCCCTATATCATATAATATTATTATTAAAGTCCTTTTGAAAAACTCGGTACGTTATTAATATTAAAAAGGATAAATTACTATATTGGTCCCTTATTTATTTTCAAATATTCAACTTGATCCCTCAATTTTTAAAATGTTCAAATTGGTCTCTTATTTATTATAATATTCAATTTGGTCCTTTACTTTTTAAAATGTTCAAGTTGGTCCCTCATTTGTTTTAATTTATTCAACTTGATCCCTCGTTTGTTGTAATTTATTCAACTTGGTTCCAATACTTTATTCAATTTGGTCCCTCATTTGTTTTAATTTATTCAACTTGATCCATTATTTGTTTTAATTTATTCAACTTAACTGTGAAACTTAACGACAAGTACCTTTTTTGCTTAACGTTTGACAATTGAGGGACCGAATTAAATATTTTAATATAAATAATGGAACAATTTGAACATTTTAAAAATTCAGAGATCAAATTGAATATTTTAAATCAAATAAGGGACCACTATAGTAGTTTAGCCTATTAAAAATCAAACATCTAGAATTTAATATACTATATTATTAAATTAATATATAAATAATATTATTAAATTGTAGCTATTATTTAATCTATTATATTAAATATATTATTAAATGCTACCATTGAAGGAGGGGTGACAATTTTGCAATTAAAATGACAACTTTTAACATCGCTTATATTTCACCCAATGTTAAAACCTTTTAACATCATTTCTTTTTGACAACCGATTTTGAAAGTTAAAATATAAAATAAATTATTAAATCCTGCGCACTTTTGGCATCGGTTGAGATTACAAGTGATGTTGAAAACTCATCTTACACATCGGTTGGGCATCTAACCGATGTTGAATGGCTTATTACTTTTGTTTATCGTGCGTCCCTCTTCCCTCCCTCTCTCACAACTTCTCTTTTCTCAAACCTCTGCACGCACTTCGCCTTCCCTCCATCGAACCCTAACCATTGCCACTGTCGTGAACATTGTTCTCTCCGTCCTCCACCACCGTCAAGAACTATCGTCGTGATCACGAAGGCAGGCCCGATGATCCTTTCTTTATCCCCCCGAGGGACATTATGGAGATGGCTCTTGATGTTGAAATGGTTAACGCGACGTGTGCCTTATTATGGTGGACGTAAGTACATTTTATTTGTAACTTAACTAATTAAGTTTTCAATACTATTATAATTATCATGTTTTTTCAATACCTTAGGTATTTGCATCGCCTGTGTATTGATAGGGTCAACCTCGAAATTTATGGATTTATTGACCCATGCTCATTTAGGGTGAGTGTCTACTTGGGTCAGATGATATTAGCGCAAACATGTGGCGTATGATTGGTCGAGGCAACAAACGGTGCTAACTAGCACCTTACCTCAAGGAGTAACTACATGTTTACAAGTGATTTATAATTTTTTGTGACTTGTCACTAACTGTTCCCAAATGTAGTAAACATTGGCAGTTATTGATCATCTGTCCCTGTGTGAATGTTGTGATCTTCTTATGTTCGCTGGGAAGGAAGCCGAAAAAGGATCTCAAGGGCATTGTTGATAGGTAAGCTTTTAATAAATTTAATTAGTACTAAATTTACTTTATTAATTACTCTGAAATCTAAAACATACTTTAAATGTTTATTTTCTTATGATAGATCTATGGACAGGCGTCGCATGTGGGATGGTAACAGGCCTAGGCCTATTAGGTGGATTTACCCTAATGTAAGTAGTTTACTAGTTCCCGTGATTCAATTTTAGTTTACAATAGTTATTATTAAGTGTTTACTCATCATATTCAAATTGGGTTCATTTGGAGCCTCATAGGCAACGTGGCGGATGAGGTGCAGATATTATGTTATGAAGTGGATGCTCAACATTGTCTCTGCTGGTATTACTAAAGGATGAAGAGAGGTAAGTAATAGAATTTGTAACAGTTATAGATTAATTATGTTTTGTTTTAGTTTATTAGCTATAATGTTTAATTTATCTTATGTTAATTGAACGTGCATACTTTCGACACTCCGGCTCTACTATCTGAAGGAGACATTAATGGCATAAGGGTGTGAAAACTTTAAGGAAAGTACTTGGTGAAATGAATTGTCAAGGTTTTGATACGAATCTTTGGGTAGGCGAACTGGGAAGCAGGAGGCTCTGGTATATAAATAACACCGCCGGGGACGAGGGGACCCTATTAGATACCCCTGGCGTTGAGGAGGGATGTTGATGTTTGTTGGAGGGTGTGATATCTCCGGGGTATGAAATTAAAACCGTCAGGGTAGGGGACCTTGAGAGAACAACCCCCAGTGGACCCAAATACTCGTTTATATTTAAATGATATGTATTCCCTTATGAGCGGGACTTGAGTTAAAAGAAAATTAATACGAGCCATTCCACAAGTACTCTTCCGAGGGACAGATTGTCCACATGAATCTTTGTTTGTGAAATTATTTGTACAAGAATAGATGGTTATAACATGTGGTTTTTTTTTGTTGGTTTCCCATGGTATCCTCAGCACGCAACTGTGGAGACTAATCCCTCGAGGTACTGGACGACATTAAAGGTTTGACCTCTCCCAACCAGGTTTCCTTCATGTGACATGTGGTTTGAAAATGATTATAAAATTTTTTGAATTATTTCTTGTGTGATAGTATGATTTTATTTCGCACGTGTTTTGTGTCACTGCATGTGTTTGGGGGAAACTTTTGTTAAGACCTCATAAGTCTGAGACACATTCAATGTGTAAATTCTCTAAGTTTTGATAATTCCAAATAGATTAAGTATGGTGATATTGAACGTTATGAAATTACTGATAAGGGTGCAGGAAAATAGACTTAAGGTCACTCCTCTAAAAATCTGACCCATCTAATTTTTAGTCCAACGTAGTTTTTAGACTTGTCCAAAAACTCACCCGTCTAAAAATTAATCATCTCAGACATAGACCAAGTCAAAGCTCAATCAAGATTCTGATCTAGTTGATGATGTGGCAAGAATCATAAGTCTGAAGAACCCTCAGCGGATCACTCGTCTAAAATGACTCGATCACTCGTCTAAGTTTTGGATCATTATTGTCCGTCTAATTATGGACTGCACAAGCACCCGTCTGAATTTGAAACACTGCTACACTTGATAAAGTGTCAGTTTTTTCGAATAAAGTCCAAGTCAACCTTATTCAAATAAGATGTCTTCCTTAAGGATCTCGAAGACCTCTGGACAATATCACAAAGGATAAAGAATAAAGAACGTTTGTTTCAAGGTTTTAAGGAATAAACATGCAACCTTTGTACCACAGCAGTCACCTTTTAGCTGTTCTAGTACAAAGTAAAAGTGCTTTCTAGAAAGTGAACCGAGTGTTGCACTGAAAGAGGAAAGCTCTCTGCTGCAAGTACAAGAAGCTTGCTGCTGCAACTCTGATACAACAGCTGCTCAGAACAAAAGTGTACTCTTGGAATGCCTTGTTAAAACTCAACGTCCCTAAACATTTAATGCCTACACAACGAATCTTTGTCATTAATGGCGTTCCAAAAGCTCAAATCAAAGAACACACTTTCTGAAGCTGTGCCTAACGGATAAATTGATTGAAGTCTTTATATAGATCAACCA
The DNA here is from genome assembly GCA_030762895.1 of Sophora flavescens. Classification (NCBI taxonomy): domain Eukaryota; kingdom Viridiplantae; phylum Streptophyta; class Magnoliopsida; order Fabales; family Fabaceae; genus Sophora; species Sophora flavescens. Next base: position 122,071,677 of record CM061066.1, read on the forward strand.
TGAAGATGAAGACAAGAAGTTGAATAACATTAAGAACTCTGTGTAAGAAGCATTTACTCACTTCGTTAACTTCTTCATTCTTTCATTGAATACTCATTGAATCATTTGATATTAATTTGCAGTCTTTCATACCTCATATTTATTTCACTCTCTGAGTGTGATCTGAAAGATTTGCAAGTTGTATTAACTACAAAAACCTTTACTCTTTTGAGTTGAGCCTGAAGAGGCTAGGTGGGCAAAGAATACTTGTTTGAGTGTTGAGTCTGGAGAGGCTATGTGTGCAAAGAATACTTGTACTATAATCTGATCAGTTATAGTGGAAACTTGGTGCTGCCAAGAACTGGACGTAGCCCTGTGGATTTTGGGGTGAACCAGTATAAAACTCTTGAGTGACATTCCTCTTCCCTTATCTCCTTAATTTACTTAAGTGTTATTTGTTTAAGCGTTTAACTTGCGTAGTTAATATTGTGAATATCAATCTCTGTTTTAACCTTTTCTGTGTGCACGTGTGTTCTGTCTCAAAATTAGATGAGTCACCCATCTAATTTTCTGTTTCTTTATTTTTACTTGTTTTTCCTGCGAAAATAATTTTCAAAGTTTCCTAAAAAGTTGGTAAACATAATTCAACCCTCCTTCTTGTGTTAACTTTGGTTATTTCAGTTGGTATCAGAGCCCAGTCTCTGGGTAGAGCACTTAACAGTGTAGAGGAAAAGATCTTGGAAATGGCAGGAGAAGCCAGTACAAGCAAGAATCATGTAGGAGAAGGATCCTCAATGTCGAGACCTCCATACTTCAATGGAGATGACTACATCAACTGGAAAGAGAAGATGAAGTGGTTTTTACAATCCACTAACTCTGATCTCTGGCATATCATTGAAGAAGGTCCCTATGTTCCTAAAGATTATAAAGGAGCATAAGTTCCTAAATCTAGCATGACCTCTGATCAAAGAACAAAATGACAATTTAATGCCAAAGCTAGATATGCAATCATGTGTGCTTTGAGCAGAGAAGAGTTTGAAAAGGTCTCTGGTTGTGAATCTGCAAAAGAAATGTGGGATTCACTAGCTATTATTCATGAAAGAACTAACAATGTAAGAGACCAAAGTCAGTATGTTGGTCAGAAAGTATGAGCTGTTCAAAATGGAAGAAGGAGAAACTATTGGCCTTATAGTTTAAAATCTTTGGGAAAAGTCTACAAGACTGAGGAACACATTCAAAAGATTCTCAGAAGTCTTTCAAAACAATGGACACCTCTTATAACTGTTGTATCTCAATCCAAAGATCTATCAACAATGAATCTAGATGAGCTTCTTGGCACTATTCAGATCCATGAACAAGAGCTGATTGAAGAAAATAATGGAAAGAAGAGCAAATCCATTGCTCTCAAGGCTGACAAGAAATCATCTAATGGATCTACATCAAAAGCTCTAAAAGTTGATAAATCTTCATATGAAACCGAGGAATCAAATGAGGATGACTCTGATGATGAAGATGATGAACTTTTTCTTCTTACCAGAAAAATGAAAAAGCTCTGGAAGAAAAGAAACTTCAGTAAGGACAAATATTTCAGGCGCTTTAGCAAAGAAAAATACAACAAAGATGGTGGATCAAATGACAGAAATGTCATTGTGTGTTATGAATGCAAAAAGCCTGGTCACATCAAGGCAGATTGTCCTCAACTCAAGAAGCAACTTCCCTAGAAGTTCTTCATCAAAAAGAAGAAGGGAATGATGGCTACTTGGGAAGATCTTGATGAAAGCTCTTATGGCAGATACTGATTCAGAATAAGAAACTGAGGTACAATCTGAACTTGAGAAATTGAGTGATGCCTATGATGAACTATTAGAAGAATCCAACGGTATATCTAAAGCTTTCAAATCCCTCAAGAGACAGTATGTTAAACTCTCAAATGAGTATACGCGGAAATCTCAAGAATGTGAGAAGTTAGCTGAAGAGAACAATAGGCTTAAAACTGAAAAATCTAAAGCTAAGATCTCAGTTGACACTCTATCCTCTAAAGAAGTCATTAAACTTCAACAGAAAGTAGAAGAGCTCACCTCGGATCTTGCCAAATTTGTCAATTGTAGAGATAACCTGACTAAAATTTTGGGAAGTCAGAGACACTCCCTGTTAAGAAACCAGAATCATAGAGTAGAGAGAGAGAAACTAAAGAAATTGAATAACCGAATTCTGAATATGATTATTGTTAGAGTCCAGATATAGAATAACATGCTATTTATAGCATGGCAGAGTAACTAACCGCATAGCTGATTCAGCAGAGAACTGATCAGCTACATGCATGTGCAGGGTAACTACAACTTGTTAAGACTACATCTTTAGACATATCTGATTTTGATGAATCCAAACAAAGAATGATTTTAAATGAACCTTGTGAAATCTACTAATATGTGTATTAAGTGTGCAGATCAGTATACAAGAGTCTCATGACAAAGAAACAAAGTCTTAATGATGCGTCTGTAGTATGATGCGTCTGAACAAAAACTCGGTCTATACAAATTCTGATTAAGCGACTGAAAGTCCTTCGCTTCAACAATATTGAAACACGACGAATATTCTCAGATTATTTTGAATAAATAAATTCAATATCAGAAAGCTCAAAGCACTATTTCGCGCCCGAAGAATCTTTTTGTTACAAAAATCAAAATAAACTTTACTTGAACGCACACCCACTTAGCACAAATAAGGGAAGTCGTGCTGCTCAAGTCTGAAAAGCAACAAACGCTGCTCTGAAGCAAACTGCACTCTGATAAAGCTATGCCAACCAATACGTTCAATTTGTCATGAAGCTCACCAACGATCATAAACATTAAAGGCATGACCAAAACGACTCTATTGGCATTTATTGATGAAGAACAAAAGAATACTCAGCTGAAGAACTCTCCTCAACGGACTTACCTCTCTTGAGTATAAATAGAAGACTTTGAAGACCATTGAAACACAACACCTGAATACATTAACTCACGAATTGAATACTCTCAAGCAATCAAAGCTCTCTTAAGTTCTTCATAGAAAACTTCTCTGCTCAAATCATTTGTATTTATTGAGAAGTCTTTATTGCAATCTCACCTACCTCAAATACTTATTCACTCTATGAGTGTTACTCGTAGATCTGTAAGTTGTAATCCGTGAAGCTGCTGTTTCATTCAAACTCTTACTGTTTGTAGAGCATGAAGAGGCTTGCTGAAAGAATACTTGTTTGAGCCTGGAGATGCTAGGTGTGCAAATAATATTTGTTAGTTGAGCCTGCGGAGGCTAGGTGTGCAAATAATACGTTCTGTAACTTGATCGGCTATAGTGCAAATACTTGGTAAGGCCAAGGATTGGATGTAGCTCAAGGTTTAAGGTGAACCAGTATAAATCAGTCTCCTTTTCTTTGCTTAATCTCTTCAGTTCGTGATACTTTAACCGTGCTAACTGGGTTGGAAAGTGAATCTCCTTTTTTATCAGACGTATCTTTGTGTCTTATAGGCTAAACTGCAATGTTTTGCAAAAAGTATTTAAAATACAATTCAACCCCCCCTTCTAGTGTTTTATATATGTTCATTTCAGTTGGTACCAGAGCTTAACCTCTAGGTTGAGCATTTAACAATGTTGAGGAAAGATCCTGTTGAACAGACATCATGACAGCAGGAGCTAGCACAAGTGGAAGCCACACTGGAAAAGGAGCATCTATGGCTAGACCTCCCTACTTTGATGGTGAAAACTACATCTATTGGAAAGAAAGATTTCAATGGTTCATCATGTCAACAAATTCTGATTTATGGGATATTATTACTAATGGTCCCTACATTCCAAAGAATGATGATGACACTGACAAACCTAAAGCTCAATGGACTGCGGTAGAAAAGACTAAGTGGAAGCTAAATCATAAAGCAAGGTATTCCTTGATGTGTGCTCTCAGTCAAGAGGAATTTGAAAAGGTTCATGCATGTAGATCTGCTAAGGAAATCTGGGATACTCTTGAAGTTACTCATGAAGGAACAACAAAAGTGAAAGAAACAAAGATAAACATGATTGTGTGAAAGTATGAGTTATTTACTATGGGATAAGGAGAAAGCATTGCTCAGATGATAGGAAGATTTCAAACTATCATAAATAATTTGAAGTCGTTGGGAAAAATCTACACCAATGCTGAGAAAGTTGGTAAAATTCTAAGAAGTCTACCCAAACAGTGGAGACATCTGGTTACAGTAATAACTCAAGCCAAAGATCTCACAACTCTTCAAATGAGTGATCATCTTGGAACTTTACAAGTTCATGAGCAGGAACTAAATTAAGACAGCTCAAATATGAAAGGAAAAACCATTACCCTCAAGACAGAGAGGATCTTCAAACGCTCTAAAGGTTGAAGAATTAGATCAAGAGTCAGACGCCTCTAAAGAAGACTCGGACAGTGATGATGAAATGTCATTACTGACTATAAAAATAAGGAAGTTATGGAAGAAGAAGAATTTCAGAAAGGATAAACCTTTCAAGAAGTTTAATAAAGAAAAATTCTTCAAAGAGAACAGTAGTTCTGACAAAATTTCTATTGTATGCTATGAATGTAAGAAGCCAGGATACTTCAAATATGAATGTCCTCAGTTGCAAAAGCAACCCTTCAAAAAATTCTATAAAAAGAAAAAGAAAGGGATGATGGCAACTTGGGAAGATCTTGATGGCAGCTCGTCTGATGAAGATGCAGAAGGCGAAAAGGCAAATCTATGTCTCATGGCACATGCTGACTCAGACTCTGAGGTAATTTCATATTTTAAGGATTTGCAAGATGCCTGTGATGAATTGATTAAGGAATCTGACTGTTTAACTAAAGCTTTTAGAACACTTAAGAGACAATATGTGAAACTCCTAAAAGAGCATGAACATAAGACTCAAGAGTGTGACAAACTGTCTCAAGAAAACAGTAAGCTTAAAGCTTAAGGCTAAGATCACAGCTGAGACGCCACAATCTGAAGAAGTTGTCAAACTTCAATAGAAGGTTGAAGAGCTCGCCTCTGATCTTGCCCGTTTTGTCAATGGAAGAGATAACCTGACTAAGTTGTTAGCAAGTCAGAGACCCTCTCTTGATAAAACTGGTATAGGATTCATTGAACAGACATATCATAAAGTATCTAACAAAGTCTTAGGACAAAAACCTAAAACTCTTTATGATAAGGTCATTACTTACAAAAGTAGTTGTAAAAACTGTGGAAAAACTGGACATATCAATTCTAAGTGTATTCACACAAGAAAGAAGTTGTCACAAACTTTAAGAACTAACACAAATGGACACAAAAGTAAGAACAAATTTTCTGATACTTTTTCTTTTGAGTTGATTGAAAGTCCAGTTTAGAAAATGAAGGAAAAGACACAAATTTTACACCTTCCAGCATTTCACTTGGACAAGCCAATTTCTAAAAATAAATATGCAAAAACTTTTAAGCATAGAAGACCCTAGACATTGGCAAAGAAAATGAGAATATATATGAAAGAGAAAAGGTTTAAAATCAGCTTCAAATAAAAAGGCATATAGCCACATCAAAGAAGTTCTTGTTACCTATACTAACTCAAGTTGAACAGACAATATATTCGAAAACTACTGCTTTTCATTGCCATTTTGTTTTTTTCTTTCATTCAATCAGAAACTCATAATCATTGAAAGAATCCTAGTGCTAGTGCATTATAAAAGACTGAAGTGTATGTAAATACAATACAGAGCATCATCACCTTGAGATATATCATAAAACACCGGTAAATCAAGCCTCCCGTACAACCTTAAATGCAATTAACCATAAATAAGCTTGCTTAAAAAAGTCATCCCAACATGATTATGAAGCATAATAATTGATCCAGGGGGCATACCGGAGATTTCCATCTGCAAAAAACAAAAAACAAAAAAATCCCAACCTTGTGAAAAAGGATTCCAAATAGAGAATGAAAAAGGAGAAGAGAGAATCAAAATATTGCTTACAGAGACTTTGTCACGTTCATGCAAGTGAAGGTACTGCTTACGGGAATAAGTAGTATTACATGATCAAAAGCCCTTAAATCCATAACATAAATGCATCTCTGAGCAACAGAAGCAAATTTGGATATCAAACTAAATACTTAAGGAAATTGCATATTCTTTATTTTTTGCAAAGACATTTAAATTTGTCAAATAGGAAGAGGGAATTCAGATGCCCTCTCAAATATGGTAATAAAATTTAACTGTGGTAATGTACAAAGAAACATGCAAAGTACTCGATAGATAAAAGAGAACAATAAAAGAATATGTGTTTTTAGGAGATTACAAAACAAAATGTAATTCTTGGTAACATGCAAATTTTTAAAATAACTCTAATTAATGGAAGAAACCATCTTCAACTTTTCCATTTTTCTTTAAATTATTTTATTCTTGAATATCATTATACTCATACTTCTATTGGAAAGTGCAAGTAGATTAAGTATTGTATTTCTGCTATGGTCTTAAGGCCTTCTATGACTTTTAAATCCTCTAAAATTGTTTCAGATATAGTTTAAACCCTTGCCTGTAGCCTCATATATCTAAATTTCTAATTGTTCCTTTTCTTTAGACATTAACAGCCTCTTCCGATCAACATATATTTATTTTATTTATACATATGTTTGCATTCGATCAATTCTAACTCTAGATATTGGTTGTTGCGTTTGATATGTTGTCAATTTTTTTTTTTTTTTGATTTATGAGTTTTGTTGTTGTCTTTGTTGTCTTTTTGTTATTCAATGGGTCTATATGAGTTTTTTTTTTTTTGAAAAGTCTGTTTCTTATTTTATATGTGATGCAATTTTGCTCCATTGCGTTAGTACTGGGTGCATGCCTTGGAAAGGAAGAAGTTAGCTGAGAAAGTTGCAGTCAAAGCAGCTATGATAGAGAAAAAGTAGGCTGAGAAGAAGCTTAAGGTGATTTATTCTATGATAGGCCTTTGTTCTATGGTTTCTTCTTACTGTTATTTACTCACCATATTTTTATTATATGAACGACTCTTTTGAATGCTGGAGAAGAGCAGCAGAGAAAGAGTATTCTTCAGATGATGATGTAGACTTAGCTAACGAAGAAGAATACCTTTAAGCAGAAACATTTGGGATCGTTTTAGTGACAATAGCTAATCCAGGTCCAAGTAATGTCACCAATATATATGTATGTGGCTCTATCCTATGTGTTTTAAATCTTATCACTGGCTGCCTAATTGTGATTCAGCCACATCTATAATTAAAAACAGATGCACTTGTGGTTGCATCGAATCCAGGGACACTGAACACCAAGGTGTTATCATTGTCTTTGGTGACTATACATTCATTAGCAAGTTGGTAATTAAGCACATGGTTTAAAACAGTTGACCAGCTTCTAATGAATGTAGGTGATAGACATTTTCATCCTTTATTTCCATTTGGATTTTGGATTGACCACAAACCCCACCAAGTAATAGCAGTTTTATGTTTTATTACTTAGATAATGTGTTTATAATTATTGGTTCCATTCATGTAAAACATATGGTGGTGATGAATATCAGTAATTATTTGTAACACCCCGGATTTTACCGTTCTTCAATAATAGTAAATATATATGTTTATATTATTTAATTTGAATTGATTAATTATCTGAATAATTATTTTAATTTATTTTTACGTGGTTTAGTTTGAGTAATTTTAATTACTCATTTAAAATCATTTTATTAAGTGCGTCATCACTGCCTTATTCCAGTATAAGTATTTTTACTATACAATAATGTTATGTTATTGTCACTATAGTATTTGTTAATATTTTAAATTATGTGATTGAAAGAAATTATTTTCAAATTTTACTCTATTTAATTTTAGAATTTAAAATAAATTGGTTTGACATTAATCGGAGATTAAATGTTGGACTGTGTATTATCTTAGTTGATCAATTCAACTATCAATCTCTATTTTATTTCAAATTTTGAAAGTATATATTTGTCATCCTTTATTTTTGGATTCAAAAACTAAAAACTTGTTTATTTTTATGCTTAATATTTATCACTCATATTGTACCCACCAATACAAAATCATATTTTCTCTATCCTCCCCCCTTATCATCGTACGATCCCCCCTCCCCACTTCTTCTTTCTCTTTTTTTTTCTTTCCTTTCTTTCTTCTTCTTCTTCCTCCCCACTCCAACTTCATCTCCCTCCTTCCTTTGCTAAGATCGGCGTCGCCCCTGCACCAGCCACCGTCCACCACTCGAATCCGTCGCGCGAGGAGGAGATGATCGCGCCTCGAGTCCCGCACATGTCGTCGTTGTTCTACGTCCGGTTCGTCTTCTCTGCTACTCGAACCATCGTAAAACCGCCGCGGTAAGCCCCAAGCCGCCTTCCATGGTGGTTCGACCACTCTTCTTTTCTCCTATGATGTTCTCCTCCATTGTTTGGTTCTTGGTTGCTTCATGAACTTTGTTGAAGTTGCCCACCGCCACTGCCACCTCGCCGTCGCTCTGAGGAGCATCACAACACCACCACAACCTCTTCTTCTTCACCTTAGGTAAGAGTTTTAACCCTAATCTCTTCTCTTTTGTAAATCCCTAAATTGATTTTGAAAAATCCTAACCCTAGCTCTTTGATATCATACTGAAATCTGAAAATAAAAGTTGTTTTCATGTAATTGGGACTTTGAATTTGTGTTTCCCTAAGCCAATTTCATTGTTCTTTGGCTAGATTGGATTTTCCCCAATTTAGATTATGAACCCTAAAAGCCCCAATTTGATTTTAATTGAAATCGATTCTAATTTGTGAAATTAACTATTTATTTATGAAATTGAGGTTATTAATTGATGATTTCTAAGTTCCACTTTTTGTGATTCTCAAATTAAACCAAAGTTCCCACAATTTTTGTGAAAAAAAACCATTTTACCCAAATTAATTTTATTAAGAAATTAATTATGTTTCGGTAAATTAAATATATCGTTTCCTTTGATTTTAAGTTTTGAGGATTATTAATTTATGGTTATGCCATTTGATTGATTGAATGTGCTTGGACGCTCTCTGGACTTTTCTCGTGATTGCGCTTGTTTAGGGAAAACATGAACTTCATGTTAGAAAGTTGTCACTGAGTAACTTGGGTGTTTTTCAAGTTTTCAAGTTGCTAGTGGGCATCTAGTCTTGCGAAGTTTCATTGGACAGGGAGTAAACTGTGGATCCCGGAGTAAAGGATCTTTTTCTGGTCTACAAAGGTAAAGGGAGTCAACCTGAGGAGTTCCTAGTAGTTATATATTTAATGTTATGAACTTTCTATGATGTTTTATAATATGTTGATTGACTGTGGAACACCTATATATATGTGTAGTATATGATACTGAAATGTTGAAACTATATATATATATATATATATATATTATATTTTTATATATATATATATATATATATATATATATATATATATGTTGTTGTCTACGTTGTTGAATTATTGAGACATGAAGTTAGTCATGGCTTGTGAACAGAAAACTCTATTTTATTAAAATGTGTATGAACACAGGAAAGTGGAAAATAAAAATGAGATTGGTTTTCTTTGGAAAGAGAAAAAAGGGAAAGGACCTAGAATGTCGAGCTATAAACCCGGGCTGGATTCGGATGGTCGAGCCGTCGGGTTGGATTCAGAGTGCCGGTAAAGCCGGGCTAGTGTTCCTACTACAAAGAACCTAGATTTCCGAGATGTAGGACTAGTGTTCGTTTGAGAAAGAGATTTAAGAATCTTTGATAATATCTTTAAAATTCTAAGTTGATATTAAAATATTATTTGATATTTGAAATATGTTTCTGGCAGACATGTCGTCGAGCTACAGTTTCACACAAGGTGAACAGACAAATTTGATAGTTACGGACCAAAGGCATATTCTTGGGTCTTTGGGTCTAAAGGGACATTCGGGCTCGAACTCCACGAAATGCTTGGGGCTTTGCAACCTCTTGTCGTGGAAATCGATTACCCTGCACAAATGTACTCAATAGGGAACTATCCAAATATTATTTAGGTGAGATGCGATACCCTAGAACAATTGGGGATCGGACCCAAGAGAGGCCAACTCAGTGCGAAACAATTGTGTTATAGGCATTATCGCGATCCTATCATGCTCGAAGAAGGGAAGTTAGGATCTCCGGAGATTGAGTCTTAGATAGTGGATATTGAAATGTTAAGACAAAAATTTATGAAAGACTTTCTTTTTCTTTATTTTCTGTTGAGATATAATTGTTATACTGCTTATGTTAAGTATATGACTGCGATGCTAAAACTCATATATTGGTAACTCACATTTACAATATATCTGTGTGGTTTTATGTTGTACTTTGGTATATGACTACATGTGATGTCGAGGTATTCTCTGCCCCAAATCGGAGGGTTTGGTCACTACTTTTAACGAAGGTTGAGTAACTGGAATGACCATGGAGGTCTTTTCCAGTAAGAGTCTCTTAGAACGACCAGCTTAGGTTTTTAAGACGTTGTTGATTAATGATAGTATGTATGTTTATGGCTCGGAGAGCCTTTATTTTGAATAGAATGTTTATGGCTCGGAGAATCTTTCTTTTGGATGAAAATATAAATATATTAGCAGGTGTATTTGTTTGTTTGGGATGTTGACAGAGGAGGCTCTGTCGAAATTTTTGTAAAAGTTATAGATATGTAGTTAGGTACTTATATAAATTATTTTTCCGAAAGCAAAGCAGCTATTATTTTAAGTTTTTATTTTCCGCAATGTGTTAGTCATGTAATGTCCAAGGGGGGTGTTACATTATTAGTTCTTGCATTTCTGCCTGTAACCTACAACATGTTGTTTTGTTTAAATTTACAACTTTGTGCAATTCTAACACTGTTATTTGATTTCTGTTTGAATGGTACTTTTGTTCAGAATTAATCTTCTACATGGTTTGTTTGACCCAAATGCTTTGTGTTCATAGTGGCCTTACACCTACGGTTGAACAAATTGATCAAGTCCTCTATCTCCTTGTTAGTCAACCACAATATTTCCTAAGTTTAGACTATGTCTTCCTCACTCACAAGTCCATAAGGTGCAGTGGAAGACCCAGCTTTTGATGGTGGTGGTGGTCTACCTTTTGAAGTTTCATTGCGTTTAGATGCAGACCCATTTGCATCTTTGAAAGATAACTTTGATGAAGAATTTTGATAACAGTTATAGGAAAACCTGTTTGATTATTTTTAAAATTGAAGTTGATTTGAAATCTAAAAAAAATCATTGAATGTGGATATGTATTAAATAAACAATCATTTATGGATACATTTAGGTGTTGGCACTTAAAGTTAGAAAGACGGGAAAAGGAAAATAAAATAAACATTTCATTATTTTGAGTACTATTTTATTCATTGAATTAAATTTCCCTAATTTGGGGTGTTTCATAATTAACACATTTATACTGTTGAATTATTGAATATTGAAGAGGTGTGGTAACTCATTTTAAGCGACTTATTATAAATTAGTGAAATTTGTTGGGTTTGAGTGATTTATGTTAAATAAGCTAATATTTATCTCTAACAAAACAAAATTGAAACCTAATGTTATTTATAAAAGAAATTTGTTGTTACTTAAAATAACTGTATCCGTGTGTAGCACAAGTCAGCAACCCTAGTTGATATTGATTGATGATTGATATTGATACTTATCAATCCTCAATCATAATTATGAATATTTTGTAAAAAAAAAATCTAATGAATATCAATTAACGTCAATTATGAGTATTTATAACCAATAACTAATAAATAATAATTTATAATATTGCTATTGATATTGATAACACTATTAAATTAAATAAATTAAATTGATATTGATGATATTGATATTGATTTTTTTTTTGGGATGATATTGATATTGATTAATAACAAAAATAATATTGATTGACACTTATATAATGATATCAATGAAATTAATTTCGCTATCAATGAAATTAATATCCCTATTGATATTGATTGATATATTGAATATTATTATTATTATTATTATTATTATTATTATTATTATTATTATTATTATTATTATTATTATTAATTAGTAATTAGTAATATTACTAATTAAACCGTTTTGATGGTTTTTAATTGAATTTTAACTATTGGCTATATATGAAGAAAAAGTTCACTACTGTAACTGCCTTGGAATTTTGATGCATTGGAGAGGAGGATGGAGCATTTGCAATATAACACAAATATTAAAAAGAAATAGATTTATATAGGATCATTAATTTATTATTATGTATCACTATATTAGTTTTGAATTCAAATATGATTTAAATTAATATATTATTTAAATTAATATTACATATCTAATTATATTTTTAAATAATAGCACCATGTTAGAATTAATTAATATTAATATAAATTACATATCAAACATTAATTATATTTTGAATTGATTGATTTGATTTATAAATTAATTGACTTATATGTTTAGAATACATATCAAATATTATTTATTGTATTTTAATAACAATTTTAATATTCGTAAAAAAATCAAATCAAATCCAAAAAAAAATCAAATCATATCATATTTGAACATATGTCTGACGCACATAATTAAAACCGCTAAGACTTTCAACAAATTAGAAATTCTAAATAAGGAAAATTGAATGAGGTCATGTTTTTTTTAGGCAACAATAAGGTCGTGTTAAATGCTAAATTGATGTAAAATAAATTTTAGATTATGTATTATAAAGTGTGAAAAGATACTCATTTATAAAGGGAACAAATAAATCGTGAGAGCATGAATCATGAGATATGATTTGAATATCTCATATCAAAGCTGATATTTAACCTATATGTGTTATATATTTAACGTTCTCTCTGCCGTTCACAAGCAGTAATACAACATAATACACCAAAGTCATCTTGTGAAGAAAAGAAGGAACACAAGACCAACGATGTCAAGCATATTTTGCTGTTTCGGCGGGAAGCCTAGGAGGTCATGGGAGCCAAACCAGGTTTGTTATTTCATTATTCACTAAAATTCTCTCATCCAAATACACCATCGTGATATTTAACCCTTATTAGTCCTTTCGAGGTTAATCCAGTCCCCCCCCAATAATGATATGATGATACTTTGTTAGTCCTTTCGAGAGTTACTAATAAGACTTCTAAAAAACAAAGCAAAGATCAATAACTTTTATTTGTGTATTTGTCGTGAATTCATAGTGTTACATCCTAAAATATTGTTCATTTGCTTCACAGCTTCGGTCTGTCACTATGGAGCTAGAACTCAATGGCCAGGACATGGAAAATGAAGTCAAGCCTTTTTTCCAAAAATTGGGTAAGAAGAATAAATTTTGAGTATATATATATATTGTATAAATAATAAATATTAAAAAAAGAGATCTATGATTTTAAAAATGATAATGTAACATTTAAAAACTTTTTTTTTAATTACTTTGAGATGTTGAGTATTTTTTATGGCACGTAAAATTAATTTTTCAAATTATAGTTCAAAAACCCACTTAAAGTTACTTTGTTCTTCTAAATTCCATACCCAGTTATTTATATATTTACATATTTAACATGTCTTAGGACAATTCGAGTTTGTTGTCGATGGTCAGCGAGTACAAGTGAAGGGTGAAAGTAATGAAGATCCACTGTTTGAAAAAATTGCAGGCAGATTCAGCTCAGATTTTATCAGAGAATTCAATGTAGAAGTGGATTAGGTTCTACATTTACCATGACCCATCACATTATTAATTTTCGAGACGATAAAGTCAATAATCTTTAGTTTACTATAATATTTTATAAATAAACATATGACCTTTGTTTTTTTTTACACGGAAGACATGACCTTTGTTGATTAATGATATTTGGCGTTTATAAAACATATATCGGTATTTTGTGACATAATTTTCTTTCTTAAGTGCTTGATCAAAATATATTTTATTTGTCTTAGTTTTAAAATATATATATATATATATCCAAAACATTACTAAATCATTTCGGTTATTCAATATCATCCTCTTCCTTTAACACCATGCAACACATAAAAATTGAATTTGTGCCACCAATTATTATTTTTTATTTTGTTGATCAGAATGTTAGTAAATTAGTAGTTACTCCTTGTTATTGGGTATTGGGGAGAGCAGGGATCGATCCCCTAACCTCCTAGTCTTCAACTCCTAAGCATCCCTAAACTCACCACTTGAGCTACCCCTAGGGATTTTGTGCCACCAAATTAACCTTACCCCTAGAATTCGCAGGAATTGCTCATATTTCCGTGTACTTTGAGGTGGGTATATATACAGCATGAAAGTTAGGATTAACGCATCCACCAGTTTTCTGATTTTCATTTACTGTTTTAAAAAATAATTATAAAATTCCACTTTTTCCATTTTATTTCTTGTTTTTAAATTTGTATAGGAATCGATGAAAATAAGAAAAAACTGTTTTTTGTACAATTTTTAAAAAACAAGAAACATAATAAATATAATGTTGTAATTTTGTAAATATTTATGAAAATAGAAAATGAAAACAAGAATATGGTAACAAAACAAACGGTCCTTAAATATGTGGAATGAGATGAAATAGGACTCTATACTGTTTTTATATAAGTCTTTAGCGTGTTTATAAAAAAGATATAATAAATAATAAATAACGTTAGAAACGTCATAACCCGTCATATTCTTTATATATATATATATATATATATATATATATATGTATATATATATATATATATATATATATATATATATATATAAAGTTTAGATCGGGGGAAGGCACACCATTGACTTCCCTTTCATTGGTCCATCTTGGTACACACCACCAGGAGGACTAATGCCTACAGCAAAAGTGGGAGTTGCAATCAAAACATTAACTAATATGATAGTGTTCTTAGGCACCTCATGGTACTTATTCCTGTGAGTATAGTAAAGTTGATTTAGATTTTCCATTTGCCTTTTGGTGTTATGCCTGTGTTTCTCCAAAATTGTTGGGGAGAAGTAATATGGTTTGTAGGCTCCATTTGCTAACTTGTGGTGGGGTTGTGCAATCAAAAGAAACCATTCCAACTCATTAGTTGTATACCTTGTTGAGAGAGAATTTCCTATTTTCTACACTGTCTTTAGCCTGGTCAAGGATGTCAAGTGTTGTGGCCCCTTCAATGTTCCGAGTATTGATATCCTGCTTTGTCTTGATGATTAAGAACTCTGCTATCTACAATACAATGATTGTAAATGGATATCAATACTCGGAACATTGAAGGGGCCATAGTACTTGACAACCTTGACCAGGCTAAAGATAGTGCAGAAAATAGGAAATTCTCTGTCAACAAGGTATACAACTAATGAGTTGGAATGATTTCTTTTGATTGCACAACCCCACCACAAGTTAGTAAATGGAGCCTACAAACCATATTACTTCTCCCCAACAATTTTGGGGAAACACAGGCATAACACCAAAAGGCAAATGGAAAATCTAAATCAACTTTACTATACTCACAGGAATAAGTACCATGAGGTGCCTAGGAACACTATCATATTAGTTACTGTTTTGATTGCAACTCCCACTTTTGCCATAGGCATTAGTCTTCCTAGTGGTGTGTACCAAGAAGGACCAATGAAAGGGAAGTCAATGGTGTGCCTTCCCCCGATCTAAACTTTATTTATATATATATATAAAGAATATGACGTTTCTAACGTTATTTATTATATCTAGCATTTCGCATGAAATTTCTCCCAAAAAAAAAGGTCACTCAGAATAATATGATTATATAACAATGTCATCAGCATATAACAATGTTATTGATAATTTGGACTTAAGAGAACATTCTAGAATCTCAACTAATAACATATGTAAGTTGATTAGCTTGGAGCATGGCCCAGGTGAAGGGTGAGATGGCCTTGCTCCACAAGCGATGCAATGCAATCATCCAACATTTCTTCAGTTGACTTAAACTTGAACCCTACACTCCTTAGCCTTCCGGTGTTTAGTTCGTAATGAGGTCTATTTAGTTTCTCGAAACTGAAAATAGAATAAATGATAGTAAGCTCTACAGTTATATACATTGTTTTTTCATTTTCATAAATGTATGTGTTTACTTTCTAGATTCCAGTGTTAAAGAAGGATGTGGCAAAGGGCAACATCATCGATATGAACATATCCCATCGTTCCATTTAGGGGTGGCAAAATGATCCATTTATCCACCATTCATCCAGTTCATCAATGAGAAAATCCATCCAATCCATCTATTTATAAAAAAAAATATAAATGGATTGGATGGATATAAATGGATTGGATTATTTTTTTAGTGGATAATTTATGATTCATCCAATATTTTTTAAAATCCATTGGACCAACGATCAAAAATGTAATGGATCAACTTTTATCCATTCCAAAACCAATTTATTTTTTTCATATTATTTTTCTCCAAATAAAAAAAAACCTTCATTTGTCACAAAAAACACTCCATCTAAATTTCTCTTCCGTTCCCTATTATTTTTTCTTCACTATTTTTTAATTTTATTTATCTGCTTTTTTTTCTTTTTTTGTTACATTAAGTATTAACTAATTAATTGTTCTCAAGCACTAGTTGTAGTCCACGTTATCACGTACGTTTTCTTTTTTTGTTGCCTTTTTTTTTGCTGAGAAACTTCAAAAAAAAAGTATCAACTAATTGAAAGCATGGAAAGTCGTAACAAGTTTCGTAAAACAATATCATGGAACGTTGTGGCAAAACAACCTCTGTCGATGCACATAATTAATAACTCCTATTTAATAATAGAAAAATGGCCGTGATACAAAATTTTCGTGAGATAGAGTGGAGAGAGGGTAAAGATAGAGAGAATAGGAAAAAAGGGAGAAAGAGAAAGGGTAGAGAGAGGAAGAAAGAGGAGAGCGATGGTGAGATAGAGATAATATTTTAATTTTTTTTACAAATTATTTTATTTTTAAAAATATTTTATGGATGAATAAAAGAGATATAAAATTATTTAATTTCTCAAAATAAATTTTAGTGGATGGATTGGATATCCATCCATGAAAAGCTGTTAATGGATGGATTGGATGGATTTTATTTAATTGATCATGGATGGATTGGATTTTTTTTAATGAATTTTTAATGGATTAATGAATTGTTTTTAATCCATCCGTTAAGATCCGAATAAAAATTTACCCGATCCATCCATTTGCCACCCTTACTTCCATGCCATTGGAATTTCTCTATTTCCCCTGTTTTTAATTATATCATAATTAAACTATGCATTATCTATCTATCTATCTATATATATGAGGGTTAAGAGGACAAAATTAAAATTCAAAAGGCAAATTGATCTTTCAAAGTGTTTAGAGGAAAGCTTTATAACAAAATCTTGAAGTATAAATGGTGACCTTTATATGTTTATTAAGATAAGATGAGACATTCTTCTTTTTAAAAGTAAATAAGTTTACTCTGATAGATTTTGAATTGGTGTTGGTTGATCCTAAAACTTGACCGAATCAGAAACATAGAGAGATAGCAAGAGCATAACTACTTGAAATCATTCTTCATGGGGTGTATATCATGTTTATTAGAATTTGGTTGTATTTGGAAATGTGTGGTTTTTTAAATTTTTCACGAAACTGAAACAAAGTTTTATGCGGTTGGTAAAACAGTATTTATTGAGCAATGATTTGACTATAATTTCACTACATATTAATGAAAATGATTTGAATTAAAAGATAAAAGAGGATTTAAGGGAAATTATTTGAATATAATTTGAATACATAGCAATTTTTTTTTTTGACTAAAAATACATAGCAATATAGAAATGATTTGTTTCTATTTTGAATCACATAGTCAAAGAGAATCAAAGGAAAATGATTTTGAATGCAATTTCAGTTTTAGCTGATTCATAATGCCACGCTGGGTTCCCGGTATCTTAATTTAATATTATATTGTTATTAAAGGCTAATATGATAATGGTTTATTTTTATTTTTTTTTGACAAGACTAATATGATAATGTTAAAGACTAATAATTAATATGATTCCATTATCATATATCTTGTTATACACTGGGTTCGCTATACAAATGATTTAATATTTATTATTTAATTAATAACTCCTAATTTTATAACAATTAAATTAGTAACCATCATGAGTTTATATTCAATTAAATGATTATATTCACCAAAATCAGAATTAATAAATCATTTTATAATTGACTTATATTAAATTTTCTGTTAACAATTTTCACGAACCACCCTAAAACATCTATTTGTAATTTTTTTTAATCAAAAAACCACTATATTTAATTGCTACGAAATAATCATCGTCATACAGAGATAAATTTTTGTATGCAACGTGATGTAAATCCGTCGATATTTATTTTTTCCTTCCACTTAATATATGCATCATCAAGTCTTAAATATAAAATGAACATATTCGATTTAATTTACACACCACGAAGAAGAGTGTGTTTGGGAAAGCTGGAAAAAAATATATTATGCTGATAATCGATTATATGAATAATCGATTATATTCAGAATCAACTTTTGTTTGGGTATATTAGCTGAAAAACAATTTTAAAATAATATATTTCGTTTGGATGGTATAAAAAAAATTAATTTTACATAGTAAATTACGAAAAATGATATGAAATTAATTTTTTATGTTAATGTTAAGCAAAAGATGGGAGGGAGAGAAAAGGGCATTGCATGTGAGAGTGAGACAAAAAGTTTTTTTTCCCCTAAAAACAGTCCTTATTTTTAGATGGAGAAAAAAAGTATTTTTCTCCAAAAAAAAGTTTTTTAAAAAAATTTAAGGTAGATACCAAACATTCTAGTATAAGAAGAAAAAAATAAGAGACCTATTTGTGAAAAGGTATGCTGCTTCATTTGGCTCGATTTTATTTTATTATACAGATTATTTTCAATTTAGTGAAGTTAGCATCACATACGCAAAGCTTTGCTTTATGAGTTTTTTAAGTAAGCGAAAATATTGTATCATTTCTAGATTGAACATAGAACCCAACATATGAATAGAATCTAGTTAAAAATATCAACTGCTAAGCGTATGTTTGTTTGACATTTAAATCAATGCCAACCAGTCTTCAACGTAGTGTTCAGTAGAAGCTCCAAATGGGAGCTTTGAAAAAAAGTGTGTTCAGCTGCCTTGGGACGCAGGAAAGTCTCTTTTACGTTAGAAAAAATCATAACCAAACAGACTCTAAATCTTGGACCGTGTAAGACAACACTTTTAGGAAACACCAAAATCTGCAACCTGGTAACATTCCACATAGAAATTCAAGCTCAAATGCAAATATTTAATATTACAGAGTCGACAATATAAGCTATACTTGATTTACCTAAATCATTGCAACAATATTTAAAAATACCTAAATGATACTTGATTTTCCAATAAATGCCTCCCAAAATTGACCACAATATAAAAATCATAATATGAGTTTTGATAGATGCTAATGCATATACGCACATCTCTCTTCGTTAATATTCATAGTGATACTCCACACTTGTCCCTGAGTTTTCTACCCTATATATAGGATACCAAAATATCCTTTGGCAGAAATAATTCAAACCATTGAGACATCTACTTGTACAACATTGTTGCCTTCTTTATACATTGCAAAAACTTCCTCACCAACCTGACTTGAGTGCCATTCACCAATTACCTAAAAGAAAGCATAAATTCATTAGAAGAAGTGGCGATATCTCGATGATGTTTAAACTACACATGATGCTTGCAAGTATAAAAGCTGTTTGGAAAAAAGTCATTTACTCCGCATATCATCAGAATATCTGGATCACCCAAAAAGGTCCAGCTTCAAACTATCATTACAACCTAATAAATTAAAATCATTCAGCAACAAAAATGATATAAATATATGTAAAATAAACTTATAAAAGGCATATTATTATGATGTCATGCAATATTGTCAAATTTACACCATTGATACGTTTAAGAGTAGAATATAATGAATATTGGGGACAATATAGACATTTTGTAAAATGAATATTATCTAAAGTAGAAGATAGTGAATATTGTATACGGATCATTCACCTAATGAATATAGAAGGCATGTTATTATGTAGCCTACATCCTCAAAGACATGGAGGGAATAGATTGGTTAAAGAATTCTAGCTAGGAAGTAGAATTCAACTTGCAGAGAATGTTTGAGACATCCGGATGTCCCATTCCAGATAAACCAAATTAACTAACCTTTTTTTTTTTTGACTGAAAATTAACTAACCTTAATCGTGACATAAACGTTAAATATATATAACATAAAAACAACGATATTTAAAACTTAAACATAAAACACGAGAACGTAAGCATCACACTATATATATAGAAACATAGATACAACATCTGTCTGGGGTACCCTATCAGTAGGTCCTTATAAGGTACAAATCGACATCAGATACTGAAAATACATCATCTCTCAAAAAAGATGAACTGGCCATAGACACTAAACTCCACCACTGGTACCCACGACTCCTCCTCCAGCATCTGGTTCACAAGGAATTCCATCGAGCTCTTTAGTGGTTGGTTCCTCCGTGGGGCCTTCTCACGAAGATCACATAATAAAGCATACATATAACAATGTGGAGATAAGAAACTATACTATCATCATACACGGAAAAGGAATACATAACATGTATACAATAATAGAACCAGGCATGGCAATAAGACCTGAACCCGCGGGTATCCACCCAAACCCTCCCCAACTTTGACACGGAAAACCCGCTTTGACTGGGAGCGGGAGCGGGGGCGGGGATGGGGATACAAATACCTGTCCCGCCCCGACCTCGAATCCGCCCTGTTGTTTACATAAATATAATAATATCCTCGTATATCTATGTAGGATATTGGATTTGTTTTGATTGGAAGGTTCCATTCTATATAAAAAGGTTTATTTTTTTAAAAAAAATAAAGAACATTTGATTGTGCTTTTATTATGGTGTTTTGATGTTGTCAGTGTTATTTAAAGCATAACGAAGTGCTTATAAAACATTAGTTTCTTTTTAATTTGTAACTGAAAGAAAACTAAGTTCTAGTTTTTGTTTGATTGTTTTGATTGTGTGAAGGTTTTATCTGTTTATTTTTTGGAAGTACAATTTTTGAGTTGTTAATTTCAATTAAAATCATTAAAAATATGTGTAAAATATGGATGCTCATTGATCTTGCAACCTCTATTTCTTTACAAGTTATTACTACTCTTGAAGTTTGCACCTTGAAGAGTATGATACAAAGACTCTATTTTTCTCTCATATTCTTCTCTCTTTATCCATTCTCTCCATCCTTCTATAGTTTATAATATATCACTCTTGTTTTTGGTTCATTTCATAGCATGTTCTCAGCGCGAGACTCTGCCGTACGAGCAATGACTTAATCAATTTAGAGATTGTATTGAAATGATTTGTTTTCTTCTCAGTCTCTTTGGAAGATCGTGTTCTTTTTATAGTTCTATTCTTTATGTTAATTTTTTCTGTTTTATTCATAGAAATTTTATCATGAATTTTGTTACAATTATAATATTTTATCATACTATTTCTAATAAATTCTGGAAAAAATTAGTTTTCAAGCATCCCTGTAGGATTGCACGAAACTATGATTTTTGGTCATAATTTGTATGAAGAATTGTGGTATAGTTCTTGAAAAGCTAGACCTTAGACCATAATTGAAATCTCTAAAAGATCTATTTGATCTTAGTATAATTTGAAGCAAAGGAAAATGAGAAAAATATCAACTATATTTGTGTCACTCAAATATGCTCATGCTCTTGGAGTAGAAAAATTTGAGAGAATATTTTTAAGAATATTTTAAGCTAAGTTTAAGCTTTATTGTGATTGAACACAAGAGCAGTTATTGATGAAAATGAGAAAAGGTCATTTGGTGAATTGAACTTCATTCCCAGAAATGAATATTTTCGTTCGGGTATGATAAAGGTCGTGACTTTGATCATTGGTGTGGTAGAGATATTCATTACCATTGTGATTTAAGATCTTGAAAAGAAAATATGAATAGCATAACAATGAATAGCGTACCAATGAAAAAATGGGAAATATTGAATGTGTTACATGTGATGATTTCATTAGGCATTAACGGTGATAAAATGCCATTAGTATAATTTGTGGTTATGACCTTTAGTATTCTTGATAATGATTTAGTAACTCATACGTTGTGGAGAAGTGTAAATTCTTCCCCTACAATAGCAAACTACTGATGAAAACCCACAAAGGCTTGTAAGGCTTGTAAAGTGTGAATATTTGTTTTAGAAAATAAAAGACTTATTGATATAGAAGCGTTGTCCTTTGGAAAAGTTATTAGAGGTTAGAATAATCTAATTATTATGAACTATCATTTTGTTTTATTGAATATGAGTTCGTTTTCAAATTCTACTTACAAAAATTAGTCATTTGATCTTGGTCTTACAAATAATTATAAACATTTGAATATGTCTGCTTGGTTAAATATTTTGAAGGAGAATTTTATTACAGTCAATTGAATATTTTAGTAGTTTAATTACTTCCTTGGAATTTATATGCTCCATTTCATTATGTTTTTACGTGATTTCATTTTCATATGTATACATCTTCTCTTATTTTGTTTAGTTTATAAGTATTTAAATAAAATATGTATAATATGGTTTCTAGAGTTTTATTCATCGAATAAAAATGTGTGTTCACAAATCTTTATATATAAGTTAACTTTGATATATGTAATACTAATTGTGCTATTAGTAAGGATTCATGTATAACCTTTAGTCATTTGTAATTGTTTCACTTATTTTGAATCTAGTGGTTATAACATTTAAGATATTTATTCTTTTGTAACTATTGCACTCATTTTCTAACAACTGTACATGATGATGTATTATATTGCCAGGTGTAACCACTCTCCTTATTGATGTTTGGAGACATTATCTCCCATAGAGAAATAGGAGAAAGTTAGACTTAGTTTGGTTCTAGACTTATTTTATTTGTCTCATTCTTTCTCCATAACCTCTATTTTTAAAGGTAAATCAAGTCTCTAGAATATCTATTATATTGTTTCTTTGGATAACAAAATTTTATAAATTATGTTTATACATTATCAACTCAAATAGATTTGAGTGTGGTTGAAAGACGTGTTGATTGTAAACCAGAAGCTTGCAATGCACATGTAAACCAAAGTTCACTATACCATTGTAAACCAAAAGTTTACGGATCATAATAAGTTGTTGTTTGGCATGACCGGATAGGCCATCCCAGATCTATAATGATGCGAAAAATATTCAAAAAATCATGTGGACACCCATCAAAGGCCAGGAGATCCTTCAATCCAATAAGTGCTACTTGTTCCCAACAGAAGTTGATAAATTAATGGCAATCACCAACAAAAATTGGGAGTGCATCTTTAACATTTTTTAGACCAATACACCCACTATGTGGAACCATTTAGATATTTTATGATTTTAATTGATGCATCAACTAGATGGTCACATTTGCTAATTTGTAACCAGAAGTTTGCGAGATTGCTTGCTCAATTAATTCGACTAAAAGTTCAACCTCCCGATTATCCAATTAAGAAAATATGTCTTGATAATGTTGGTGAAGTTAGATCTCAAGCCTTTAATGAGTATTGTATGTTTATTGTAAATGATAGTGAACATCATATAGCATATGTTCATACACAAAAGGGTTGCAAGACAATTACTTATGAGATAAAAACTTCCGATTTATACTTGGGGACATGAAATCTTATATGCTAGACACTGATTCGCATGAGCCAACAAGTTATCACAAGTCCTCCCCTTTACAATTGGTTTCTAGTAAGGAACCTAATATTTCCTATCTAAGAATTTTTAGATATCTTGTATATGTTCCAATTGCTCCACCACAACGCACTAAGATGAGTGAGACGCCCCGACGTACCATTAAATAAAAACCCAAAATATTAAGACCTAATTTCTTTATTAGCGTAAGCGGTTACCTTAAAACGGCAAAAAATTTTAAAACTTAAACCGCTGTCGTACTGAGGTATCAATATGTCTAAATGTACATGCATATACATATATAGATAGACATCATATCCAACATACAGTCATACAGTACTATTGAGGGAATCCCATCAGTAAGACCCAAAATAAGTACAAACTGGTAATCAAACTGAAAATAAAAGCAACATCCCAAAGAGACAAGACACACTGGCCATATACTCTGTACTCAACTATGAGGATCCACTGTTCGTCCTCCAGTGTCTGGCTCATAAGGGGTCCCATCAAGCTCCGCCATAGCTGACTCCCCCGTAGGATCTTCTCATCACGATCACATAATAAAACATATACAATATAGAGAAAATGGGGATAAGAAACAATATAACGTCAAGCGTGGAAAGGGTTTAACAACATTTAATTCTATAACAGCACGCAAACATCCGTCTCCAAAAGTATAAGTATATATAAATGACACAATCATCCCCAATCCACATCTAGGAAATTTCCTTTACCCTCCATCATGATGCAATGCAAATGTTGTATGAATCATCTCATCAAGTATCGGCCATATCCGGATATCCAACACAATGACACGTCCCAGTGGCCCCAGCGCACACCCTCGTCCGCGGATGGAGGATGCCCATGCAAATCAATTACACTATAGCTACACAATCCGGTGCACACCTCTGAATCACGGCCAGGGTGCTCATGCAACGCATGAACTATAGCTGCAACTAAAATGATATCATGTCTGGGATGGTCCGTCGTTAGCCTAAACCCCGAGAATTCTCCCTCCGAGGAATAGACCCCACATGATCATGTTTCAGGTCCACCAGACCATGTTTCATGTCAACCATATCACAGACCATGTTTTAGGTCACCCCCTAGTGCCCTAACCGCTCATCGCAATCTCATAAATAACCTCAATAATAAACTCGTCTCATCAATCTCATCATCATATTACAGTAATCATCTCGGTTAGGCACTACTAACACATATATAATATGAATTCCCCAATACATCATCATATCTCAACATAACTTATCCCTTACTCAACCTCTAAGCATAATCATAACACTCATCATATCATACCATCATATCATCCGAATCATCATCATTACCATCATGTCATAAGATCATCATAACATTAATATCATCATTTCCCAAAATAATAATCATTATCAAAATCTAATAAAATAATAATATAACATATTCATAAAATAATCACAACACTCATAACATCAGCATCCATCAATCACCAATATTCATTCAACCAGTCAAGCAGTCCAAGCAGGCAACAATTTAATAATAAAATAATATATAATAAACGTAACGACGATAAATGCACAATTTCAATATCGTCCTCGGTACCACGAAGTAGTCCCCAGTACGACATTGACATTGTCCATTATTCACTTCCGTGAAGGGTTTAGGTCGCCCTTCGCCGTTATCAAAATAAACGTCACTTCGCCGTTTCCGACGTTAGATGGCTTCTTTCCCCCACCTAAAAAACGTACGACCTCGTAAACACTACGAGATCACTCCCACTCGACTCCTCTCGATTCTGCCTTACACCGAAAGAGGTCCCCGAAGCTCCGATATTCCTCCTAAACATCACATTTGAAAGGCACAAATTAAGTAAGGAACTCAAAAACTGTAGTAACATCGGTAAATCCGCCACTGTTATGGCTAATTATCTCAAAATCTAGACCTCTGTTTAAAACTTTGACCATTGAGTTTAAAGAACTACCTTTCCTTTACTTTATCCAACAATTACAGCTCGATACAACGGTGAACGAACCTGGATCGAACCTTCCAATGTGACTGGTCAGGAGCTATTAGGGTTGGGTTTTCCTTCTTCTGAGTTGAATAACTCTCACTCTAGGGAAAATACAGAAATTTCAACCGCTGAATATGAAGAAAGACCAACCTAGGACCTCTCTATGAAATTTGAACAAGATCCAACGGTGGGAGAAGGTGTCGTGATGACTTTTCTGAAGCTGTTCCAGCTCAAAAATGGTGGTTTAGGCTCTTGATAGCCTTCCTCCCTCTCAAACTCTATCTCTCTCTCTCTAGTTCTCTCCCCTTCTCTCTTTAGAACTCTCTGGTTTCTTCTCTGGCTTCTCTCTAAGGGTTGCTCTTTATTTCTGTTGCATATGGTTCAAATGAGGGGTTGAACCTCTTTTATTTTTTTCCAAGGCTGAGCACGGGCGCTCAGCGCTAGATTTCCAGCGCTCAGCACTGGGGCGTCCCCAGCATGCTAGCATGCACGCCACGTCACCTGCCACGTGTCCGTGTGTATGACCCGCTTCCCAGCACTCAGCGCCAGCTTTCCCACGCTCGACACTGGCCTCTGGTCAGTAACGTTGACCTTGCACGTTTCTTCGCGTTCTAAGCTCGTTTGAAGTCCGATTGACCTCAAATTTGAGATATAGGCTCATCAAGACCTAATAAACAACCTCAAACCATCAATAATGCCTAATATCAACCCTAACTCAAAATTTCTCGTTTCACATTCATGCGTCTCAAAGACGCTAACCGGGAAACCCTAATTTTGTTCCTACATTTAAACTCACTCGATAAGATTGTGTACTTGCCATGCAAGGGTCTCTATGCCTCAAACAACATCTCAAATATATAATCCAAGTCCTAAAACTCATCCTCATACATAAACCATACATAAAATAACGGATGTTACAATGAGTCCTTAAAGAAGGTTAGGAATATATGATTGATATGAATCTCCATCTATAGTAAAATATTTGGACAATCAATATGAGAATTATTTATGCTTAGTTTTCCGATTGTCATTTTTTGGAATCAATTTTCCCAATATTAGGGGGAGGGAATAAGTAGTTGAAAAAGGAGATTAATTGGAATTAATTATCATTTTTAATCTTGACCCTCATACGAAACAATATGAACTGGAAGTTCAAAAGATAATTCATTGACTATACCAACTGCTAATGCTCCAATCAAAATTGGTGTTTCTGTTGGACAATGTAATGTTATAAATGAATCTCAAAAATGCATGAAGTGTGACAGAATCATCGGTTCCAATGATAAAAATCCTCAAACAAGAAAAGGAGCTAAAAAGCATGATGATCAAATTGAGGATTTGAAAACTCCAGAAGAGTCCTAAGACATAATTAATTTTTCAGTTCCTGCAGAAACTCAGGTATCTGAAATATGTGAAAATAAAGAGATTTCAATAAATTATGTCATGAATGGAATACGAAGGAACCGAAAATGAAGTCAACGTTGACTAGTTTTTTTTGCATATAATGTAGCGCTAAATGAAATAAATGATAATGAGGATCATGGACCAAAGTATTTTAAGGATTATAGACAAAAAAATGTTTGGCCAAAATGGAAAGATGCAACTGCAACATAATTAAACTCGCTTGCCAAGCGAAAATTTTTTGGACCTGTAGTCCGTACATGTACACCTAAAGGTGTAAATCGAGTTGGATAAAAATGGGTTTTTATGTGAAAACAAAATGAGAATGTGAAATTGTGTTATACAAAGCACAAGTAGTTGCTCAAAGGTTTTCGTAGAGACCTCTGACATTGATGTTGAAGAGACATATGCACATGTGGTGGATGCAAGTACTCTTTGATACTTAATTATTCTGGTAGCACATGAATGAATCAATTTACATATAATGGATATTGTTGCAACCTATTTGTATGGATCACTTGATAATTACATTTATATGAAACTCTTCCTGAATGATTCAAAATGCATGAAGTATATCCCTGAAGGATTTAAGATGCTGCAAGCATATTCTTGAAGGATTTAAGATGCATAAAGTGTATCCCTGGAGGATTTAAGATATTTGAAATGTAAAATTTAGAACCTTGATAGATGTAATTTTTCAAATTGTGCAGTTTGAGGATTTTTAAACAATAATTCAAGTCTTAGAAGTTGTTTGAAGGGACTTGAAGTTCAAAATATACATAATATAAAATATATTTATGTAAATAGTTATTATTACATCTTATGGTCGACTAGAGAGTAATATCTACATGAAAATCCCGGAAGGATTAAATATATTTATATATTTGGATTTATAGTCTATATGCATGATGTTTTTCATGCAATTGTAGATAAAAAAATTTCAATTCCTTAACAAGATTTTTATTTTCTTAGATATCTATGTGAAGAAATTTATAAATGTGTTTAATATAGTTACTTTGATTTTGATGTTTTGAATATTATGGAATGCCTTGAAGTTGTTTCAGAATTGTAGAAAGAAATATCTTAAGGTGAAATACTTTTGGATGACGAAGTTTTGTCTCGACCTGTAGATCGAGCATTTAGCAATGTTAATTTTCGTCTAACAAGTTATAAAGAACTAGTTCTTAAGTGACTCATGATAGATTATATCTATTGAGTACACTACTGTAGTTAGGTAGCTAGTTGTGAAGAAGATAATGAACGTATTGGTCCTGAAGACCATACCTTATTACTAAAGATGCATGCACGCATGTTGCTAAATATTACATGATTTGATATAATAATTTTTTTTCATGAGGTTTATTGGTAATATGTAGTTCATTACCTTCCAAAAAGCATTGAAGCAAAGTTAAATAAATCTATATTTTCACAACACAATTGATGAAGGTATTTTATTCATATGAATATATGTTCAACGAATTGATCTTGCAAATGTAAGAGGTATTTATCTGATCCAGATGAAGTCGTTAATGTTTCTGGATAAAGTTATGATTCATATTATTCAAGAACCTTGTGATTCCAGTTGAAGAAAATATAGTCATGCAAAGCTCAATTGATAGGAGGATATGTCAAAGTTGTCAGGGAGTAAAGTATTGCTTCAAAATGCTTATGTGAGAGAAAATCAGAATGTTGGAATTCATATTCTTAAGTGACGCTTCTTCTAACTAGGGGAGAAAACTGCACTCTTTTTTCCCTTAATCAAGGTTTTGTCCTATATGGTTTTCCTTGATAAGGTTTTTAATTAGGCGGTTCCCATGTAAAAGATATTAAAGAATGATGTACTCTTTTTCCTTCATCAGGTTTTTGTTCCACAGGGTTTTTCTTGGTAAGGTTTTAACTAGACACATTCTTTTAGTAGTGGACATCCAAGGGGAGTGTTACAAAACATGTGTAAAATATGGATGTCTATTGATGTTGGAACCTCCATTTCTTTACAAGTTATCAGTACTCTTAATTTATCTGTAAATGACTCATTATGCTTATGCTTTCGATAGGTTTAGAGGTTACAAAACCTACGTCCTATAAATAGGAACCATATAGCATTGTGAAGTTTGCACTTTGAAGAGTATGATACAAAGACTCTATTTATGTCTCATATTCTTCTCTCTTTCTCCCTTCTCTACATCCTTCTATAATGTATAATATATCACTCGTTTTTGGTTCATTTCATAACATAAAATAATTTTTAAATTTGGTTATTCATTGACGGGGACAGGGATCCACGGGGAAACCTGACCCCCACTGGGGGCGGGGATGAAGATCTATTTTCCAAACCCGAAGGGGGGCGGGGCGGGGTTGGGGAAGGCAAAACCCGCCCCTGCCCCGTTGCCAACCCTACATAGAACAAAGACATGCCACACATATAGATAACAATCATTCTCGAACTATTATATCAAACTCCACTCGTAAGCACTTATGCAACTAAACCTGGATGCTGATGTGACCACCTATATTCCCGCGCGTCACACATCCCTCATCATTTTAGGGATATTAGTCAGTCGTCCAAGCTAGCACTCCCCTCTATAATCAATATATATATATATATATATATATATATATATATATATTAATTGTAACAATTTTTGGAGGAGGCCTAGTCCATCGGACCCGACCCAAACCAACCCACTTCTAGTTAATATCTCATGTATTGTATAATAATATATTTTTTAAGTATGAGTAACATAAAAAAATAATAAATAATAATATTTTTAAAATTAATTTAATTGATAAAATATTTTGCAATCATTAATACAAATTTAAATTAAAACATAAAAAACAAGTATTATAAATTTTTATTTTCTACAATAATAATAATATTAATAAGAATCGAGTCCTTTTTTAGTTGGATCCGTACAGCACACGAATTAAGTCTAAAATAACACTAGAGTAAATATCCAAATTAGTCTTTTTATTAGTCTCAAATTTACAAATCGAGTCTTTTTATTAGTCTCTTCTTTCACTTCTAACGTCTGTTACTTGCCTATGTGTCCTGTTAACTATCTTGTTTGACTCGTTAGTGATCATGTGTGCCCTATGACAAATTTTCATCGTGAAAAAATAAACAAAAGTGAAAAAAAGTGCAAAATTGAAAACCCTAATACATGAAAATTATGCATGTTTTTTTCATTTTTTATTCATTTTTCACTGTGGATATTTGTCATAGGCTATACACGACCACTAACGAGTCAGACATGATGGTTAAAGGGACACACAGACAAGTAAACAAACAATGAAAGTGGAAAGAATGACTAATATTGCCCGCATTTGTAAATTTAAGGGATTAAGTGATTAATTTATTTTTTTCAGGACGAAAATGGGTCCCCTCCGCCACCAACCACCACGGTTTCCTCGCCGGTATCAAGCCTCCCGTCGCTGTCCTGGACTTCAACTCGACATCACCAGGCAACCGCTCGTACCTCCGTGACCATGAAAAACGACTTCCACCGGAGCCACCACCGCCAGATCTGGTTCCTATCCGCCCTCCACCAAAACCACCAAATGTAGGTAAAGCTTGTCATTTTGTTAGTGTTGTTGATGTAGACTCTCTTTTGTGTGAGTGTTTTTATGGGTAGTTTGGCTTAAGAATACACTTCAAGTGTTTTATGAAATGCCCCATAAGAGCCTGACATTTGGGAATAACTTAGGGTGTGAAGATACAGATGTGACTAAAAACATCTTCATCAGCTTTCTCTCCAACAATCATTTGGCCTCCAGACAAAGGGTTTTTTGGACAAACCCGAGACCACCTATAGTCGAAACGAGCTTGCAGAAGTCAAAGAAATGATTTGTACATGGATAGGGATAAAGACTATGGTTTCTCTTTTCTTATTTGTAATGGACTGGTGTGGAGCAATTTGATAGGTCGTTTGTTAGGATATGATTTCTGGTTTGGAAATATCTCGTTGGCTTCTGATCATTCTATATGTAATGTCGTTTGGTTTATCTAATGAAATTGTGTTTTAGCTTAAAAAAATATTTGTCTTTAAATCCCTCTCAATAATTTATCCTATACTCCTATATTTTTTATTATTTATTTCCATTTCTAACTATTCTTACGTTTTGTTTAATAAAAAAAACTATTCATACGTTCGTAAACCACCTAAATTATATTACATGTGATTCTCTTAGAAAATGTTTGTTTTCAATAATATTAAAATAAATTTAATTAATAAAATTACTTATAAACATGTCTTAAATAATAAATACATAATTACTTAAAAATAAACATGCGCGGAGGTCCTCTTAACAAAATAATAGAACTCACGTTAATTATTATATTATACTCCATCCAGTCCACAGTATAAGAAACAAAATCTTAAAACACATATATCAAGTGTATTGGAATGAATTAATTATAATTAATATTCATATAAATTACCAAAAACATCCTTTTTAATTTTAATTAGGAAAATACTAACAAGTGTCTTTAGGGCATTGTGTAAGGAACTACAAAGAAAAATTTATATAGAAAATGATGTATTTCAGCATTTCGAAGAGAGTGATATTTAATTTTTCAATACAAATTTTCTTTTTGTGGGTTGCTTAACCAATGTCCTTAGGATATTCGTTAGCAAGACTCAATTAATTAATATTCTGATGTCCTATAATTGATGAGAGTAATTAATAAAGATAATATTAAAATTTAACACTTAATATGTGTAAAAATTGATACAAGTTACTTATGTTTTGAAAAAGATAGTATTCAAATTAATATAAATGTTGATTTATTTCTTATATTTTGGATTGGAGGAACTATATACAAATATAATAAATATTTGTTGAACACATATTGAGAACATCATATGATATTCTCTTTATTTTTTGATGATATTTTAAAAATATGTGTATACAAATAATAAAAATAAGTGAGATATAAAAATAAAAAGATATGATATCACATATTTAAATTTAATGATCGAATAACACAAGTCAAAAGCAAAGGATAAGACTAGCGTGGGTCTGAGCACTCAATGCATTTGTCTTTTAGTGATTTTTTATTTTATCATCCCGTCAATTTCGTAGACTTAGTCTTGTTATTTTAATGGATAAAAATCCACAAGCAAGTCCCGTTTGGCCGATTCCAATCCATTTTAGCTAGCCGGCGGTGCGGTGGTTGGTGCACTCATATTTTCTTTATTATATTTTATCTAAACATTGTCACAGTAATAATCTCAAAGGAAACAAGAACACACAAATCAATCTGAATTGTGTGATCAGATGGGTACCCCTGCCCTACAACTCATTTCCGAATGCTTCATCAAGCCAAATCCCCCCATCGAAGTGTCAAACCAAATCTGCTATCTATCACCTTCAGATATTTGCATGTTGGGTGTACACTATATCCAAAAAGGTCTTCTCTTCAAGAAGCTTGTTAATCAACAAGATTATTCCATCGAGAATCTATTAAATAAGCTCAAACACTCCCTTTCTCTTACCCTCTTCCATTTCTATCCATTATCCGGCCGCCTTGTCACCCACAAACCTCAAGACCCTCCCTCTTACACAATTTTTGTTGAGTGTAGCAAAAACAGTTGTGGAGCTAAATTTATCTATGCAACTTTAGATATGACCATATCTGATATCCTCTCTCCAATTGATGTCCCGCCCATTGTTCAATCATTGTTTGACCACCACAAGGCAGTCAATCATGATGGTCACACCATGCCTTTATTGTCCATCCAGGTCACTCAACTACTGGATGCTGTTTTCATTGGTTGTTCCATGAACCATTGTCTTGGTGATGGGACTTCCTATTGGAATTTCTTCAATACATGGTCTGAGATTTTTGAAGCTCAAGGTCATGATCATGATCATGAAGATGTTCCAATTTCACACCATCCCATCCACAACCGATGGTTTCCCGAAGGGTGCGGCAGCCCACTAATCAATCTTCCGTTCAAACATCACGACGAGTTTGTTTACAGATTTGAAGCACCCAAACTGAGAGAGAGGATCTTCCACTTTTCAGCAGAGTCTATAGCGAAACTGAAAGCAAAAGCCAATAAAGAGGCTAATACAACTACCAAGATAATCTCTTCATTCCAATCGTTGTCGGCACTAGTCTGGAGATCTATAACTCGTGCGCGTCGCCTATCTCATGATCAGAGAACTACCTGCAAGCTGGCAACAAACAACCGATCAAGAATGGAACCGCCTCAGCCCAACGAATACTTTGGGAATTCGATTCACGCGGTGAGTGCAGAAGCGACTGCAGGGGAATTGCTGGAGAATGATCTGGGATGGGCAGCATGGAAGAACCACCTGGCTGTTGCAAACCATAACGACGGAGTGGTGCGGCGGTTTGTGGAAGAGTGGTTACAGTCTCCTTTCGTCTATAGAATGGATCTGTTCTTTGACCCGTTTACTGTGATGATGGGCAGTTCACCGAGGTTCGATATGTACGGAAATGAATTCGGAATGGGAAAAGCGGTGGCAGTTAGAAGTGGGTATGCCAACAAATTTGATGGAAAAGTGACGTCGTATCCAGGACAAGAAGGAGGGGGAAGCATAGATTTGGAAGTGTGTCTTTTGCCGGATAACATGAAGGCGCTGGAATCGGATCAAGAGTTCATGAATGCAGTTTCAGTGTTCGATCCCCTGTACTAGTTTGCTGGTATGCTTTGTAGTACCATGTACTTTACCTTGATGTTGTGACCCAAAGTTTCAGTTAGGATTTTTTTTTTTTTATAAAATTAAAAAATGACAAGTCAGAAAATAAGAAAAGAGAAAATGAGAAGAAAATATATTTTTCTTTTGTTTAGTAGAAGATAAAAATAGGAAAGAGAGAAGAAAATTGGTGGATCCATCTCAAATAAATTGGTGGGATCCTTGTCAAATTTTTTTCTCTCCCTAAATGAGAAGAAAATGGAAGAGGGATAAATGTTTCATATAAAATGACTTTTGTACGCTTCTTTTTGGATTCTCGTTCAATTATTTAATGAATTTAAATAAATAAAATAATTATATTAAACTAATAAATTTTATTTGAAATAACTTAATTCAGTTAAATTAATTTTAATTACTTGATTAGTTAAAATAACTTAAATCAATTAAATATAATTATTTTTATATTGATTTTTTAGTTAAGAATATTTTTGTCTTTTTAAAAAAATTACTTTTCTCTCTTCTTATTTTTTATCCAATCAAACAAAGGGGAGAGAGAGAAAACGCCTATTTCTTGTAGGTTTTGATACTACACTTTCAAAAGTTTAAGAACAGGTCTCCACCGTCAATTACACACTGTTATTTGCTAGTGGTTTGAATGTCTTCTTTGATGTATGATAACTGTTGGGTTATCGATTGGGGCCACGAAACCTCCATAGAGGTAATGCACCATGAAAGGAAACAAGCAAGAACGTTAAAGCATGCAAATCAACCATAATAAGAACTAATAAAAAACTAAAGAAGATAAAACGACAAAAGAAAAGATGAACACCGGGATTTTAGTGGTTCGGTCATTGATGACCTACGTCCACGGGAGAGAGCACAACAACTCTTCTTCTCCCCTTCACTATCTTGATCATAGAGATACAAGTGTTTTACAACAGAAACCTCCCACAATCTTTCTTCCTAGTCTTGCCTTTCATGTCTCTACCATGGTATCTCCAAGAACTACCACAAGATTGATGTTTCCACTCCTATACACTTTTCCCTATCTATCACCTAATCAATACATGATTCTCTCAAGATAGAATTGCCTAACACTCAAATCCCTCTTTTCTTTCTGCACATTACATTGTGTCACTCATGTGAATGTGATCCCTCACTTATCTTCTCATCCTATGCATGATGATCTATTTATAGACTAATACAACCAATCATTAATAGCCTTGATGAGTCATCAATCCATGTGAGTGTTGATATAACCAATCATAGTGAAGCTTTAGGATCCAAGTTAGTTATGCCTAACTAACTAACCAACTTCAAATTATTGATTTAGAGGCATATCTCAACAATCTCCACCTTGACTCTAAATCAGGGAATATGAGTCTAAGCCAATCACCAATGTTGTGCTCTCCCACTTATGCTCCAGAGAATCCAATTATTCCTTTGAGTCACCGAGCTTCCTAGTGTGCCTTTCTTCCACACTTGCAACATAAGCCAAACTTGCTTCCATATTGTTCCAGCAGCTCCACCTCAAAACTGAAACATTTCTCTGTCAAGCATCAATCTGAGTTCTTCACTGTGCTGTCTTCAAGAATTTTCTGAATCTTCAGGTATTTGCCAATGCAACCAACTGACACAGCAACCTTGCTAGCCTGGTGGTCACTATCCTGGTCATAATACCAGGCTGCAGCCATCACGGTTCAAATCTCCATCACTGCAAATCCTGGAATTTTTAAACATTAATCCATTATTTTATAAAAATAAAACAATCCGATCGAGTCCCTTGAACTCGAACCCGTGACCTCTACGAACAAATTCAGCGCTTCACCGCTAGGCTACAGCAACAAATTATGCAATTGCACCCATGATAAAACAATTTATCATAAACGAAATTCTTTCTTTTTCAGAAACAGCAACCTCGCCTTCTTCCTTGCGCACACACAGGAACGAAAAACGTAACTCAGAAAATTGGAACTCACAGTTCCATCACGGACACAAATCCACCGTTTTCTTCAAGAAAGTCAGAAACCACCGCATAACCTCAACCAAGCTTCCACCCGCAACGCCGTGAAACCCGCCGCCGTTCAGATCCACATTAATCCGGCAACCGGAAAAACGCACCTTACCACGGCTGTCCGCCGCTTTGCGCTGTTCTGGACCCGAACCACCATCAGACTGACTTTTGATGCACATCCGCAAATCCTTCTCATCGCCTCGAGTCCTAGCTCCACCGTGCGTGCCTTCTCCATCCGAGCCGCCATCAACCATGCACAGTAACGAAACTGCCATGGCTGCCATTGCTTGAATGTTCCAACACACTCTGGTTCTTGCGGTCCCATTCAGTCCTTCTCTTCCAATCTTTGTTCTTCCCTTCTTCTTCCAAGGCATGCTCATACTTCCCAAGGAAACACATCTTTCTTGTTCCTGTTACAAACAAGAAACTACACAACAACCCTAGCCAAGAAAGAACAATAACAAAGAAATAAAGAAGAATAATGAACTAATCTGAAAACTGAAATTGACAACACCTTCTTCAAGGCTTCAATTCCTTCTTTCCAGTTTCCCTTTCTTTTCTTCTACAATTCGATTTCTGTTCTTCAAGAATTTCTGAATACTTTAAGTATTTACCAATGCGACCTGATGCCATATCTACTCTACTGGCCTGGTGGTCTCCACCACTGATGCCAACGTCTTGTGTCCCTAACTACCACGGTTCTATTCTTGCCTTCTGCACCTCTTGAATTTTTTTGATTCTTTAATCGAAAACACAATCAATAAATTAAAACAATTCGCATGCACTTGCTCAGCCTCGAACCCGTAACCTCAGCCCACTCAGTCATCAGCGCCTCGCCACTAGGCCACAACAGAATCCGACGCAAATACAACCATGATAAAACTATTTATCAGATACGAAATTCTTCTTTTTTCCAGAAACAGCAAACCGCATCGTCTTCTTCTTGATCTTTGTTCTTGATTCACACCTCCATAATCGATTATCTAATGGATTATACAACCTCTGTTCTTGTTCTTTATTCCTCTACTTCTCATAGCCATTGCTTCGTGCTCCCCACAGACGGCGCCATTTGTTGGGTCTTGTCGTTCCTATTATCGAAAGTGGCTCTGATACCACTTGTTGGGGATTTGATCAGGGCCACGAAACCTCCATAGAGGTAATGACCATGCGAGCAACCATAACGATTGGCATAATTAACTTGGATCCTAAAGCTTCACTATGATTGGCTATCTCAACAATAACGATATAAAGTTGACGGTAAAAACCTATTGCTAAACTTTTAAAAATATAGCGATTGATGCTTGTGAAAAAAATTATTGGACTAAAACCAAAGAAACCATACTTTTGAGTGACTAAAAACTTATTTAAACCAAAAAAAAAATTAAACAATTTCATTAGAGTTGGATATATAACTCACTGTCCGCATTCTTGTCTGGGGATTACTTGCAAGACTATACGACTTGGTCTGCTTAACACATGAATTAAACATGTTGGGATCAGCTGATTCACTTGCTAATCTGTTAACTTATTTAATTTTTTGTTGAAAAAAATCACTTAATTAATAAAAAAAGTAACCATGAAACGGTGCTACCCAAGGTAACATTTTATAAAGATGACATTAATTGACAAAATTGATAACCACCTTATGAACAACAACAAAGGATGACGATGAAAAAGAAGACCGACCTATTCCTGTAGTGGAAGCACCAATCTCCAACCCCATAAAAATCCATGAATATCCAGCTATGGCACTCTTT
Organism: Sophora flavescens; assembly: GCA_030762895.1. Lineage (NCBI taxonomy): Eukaryota > Viridiplantae > Streptophyta > Magnoliopsida > Fabales > Fabaceae > Sophora > Sophora flavescens. Next base: position 122,109,214 of record CM061066.1, read on the forward strand.
TCCTGTCTAAGAACAAGAATCAGAAACAATTGTGTTAAGATTTAAACCTTTAAATTTGAATTTGTGGGGACTGGCAAGATGAGTGCGTTGTTGGAGTAAGTTTTTAGTACACATAAGATGAAGGAAAGGAAAAGGAGGACGACCACATAGCTATTTGGCAATGAAGGTTTAGTTTATGAAGACATATAGTTACTTATATGAAGACGAAAAATTAGGAACTTGGAGTCGTGGGAAAAGGAATAGAGTGTTGGTCACATGTTCTATATAACTCTAATGAGTAATGACATGACCAAATACGAAAAATAAAAATAAAAATAAAAAATAGCACTATTTCAACTGCATGTGCCATGAGATTTCTTTTAAACAAACCCAACTACTTTTCTAACCTTTTTCTTTTTATTATTATTATCTTATAAAAGCAAAACACCACTCAATTCTTTATCACCTTAACTCTTTGGAAATTGTTGTAAACGAGTTAGAAATTCTATAGTTTTATTTTACGACTCGAAATTCATTTTCCTGATCAATAAAGCCTTACTGATAGTGAAAATGTAGATCGGGCTCTTCTGAAATTTTCAATCGAAATTTTAACCGTAGCTTCGATGAAATAAATTATGAAAATAATTTTTGTTTATTAAAATAATCTCCAAATTTAAAATATTAAACACGCATCCACATACATAAGTACAGATTATTAAGAAACAGAAAAATCAAAGTGTTACATGTAACACCCTCGGGGCATTACCTCCTAATTACATGTAGAAATAAATTAAAAGGAAGGTTTACTGGTTACTTTTGAAAAAACTTTTATTATTTTCATAAGTCTGAAAAATATGGGGTGTTACAATTTTTTTTCTTTTTCTTTTCTGCGTAGTACTTCATAAAATATGATGCATAACACAATAATACAAATTATATTATACTCACCAACATACATAGATTGATTTTGTTCAAAAACAAACTCTTGAAAATATTTCATTATTCACAACAAAATTTCAAGCAGGTTTTCAGACCACATACAACGACTTTCTCAAAATAAACAACTCCAAAGAGAAATCCTAAGCCGGTCGTTCTACAGACAACTATTAGAAAGAACACTATAGATCTCACCACAAAACCCTCGCCAGCCTCTTCAAGGATTGGAAGTACTATCCTTAAGTGAGGTTATGAACTTCTTCACACCACTTGTCCTCGTGTAACTAAGCACCACAGCAAAGAGCCAGGAAAACAAGATATATTGTAAGGGTGAGATACCAATATATGGATGAATTATGATAACTACAAGCCCAAAACACAAACAACAAATACAGATAATCAATCATATTCAACATATAATTTCGAGTAAAAGCCTAATATCACAGAATGCACCGTCTTTTTTTTAAAAAAAACATATGGTACTTCTATATTTCAACGTTCTATTCTAATCTCCGGAGATCCCAACTTATTTAAAAGATGAGCTGATCAAGCTCGATTTCCAATAAGGCACAACGTGTTTTTCCACGGCACTGCCCAAAACTCCTGGCACGATGATCAACGTGTATGGATGTCCATAGCATACTGTCCAACACAAGACACGGAAACCAAGGCATATGGACTTCATTGTCCATCAAGGCACAATGAAACAACGTAGCATGAAATACCTTACCCTTCAAGGCATTCATACGAAACAACGTGGGCACGTATGCCAAATGCATGTAAAAACATATTTTTTTTCACAGCTTTTCTTCGTGTTTCATTCTTTCGTTCGTCGAGGCTCAAGGCTCACGACCATCCATAAATTTTCAATGTTTTAAAACTTTCATTGTCGACACAGGACGTTTTAGCCCGAGTGTCCAATCACAACAGTCCTAGACCTGTGCACTAGTCTTAGACTTTGTGGTCGTAGAAAACAACTTTCACCTTTTTACTACTTTCAACACGTTTTATCACAACATATGTAGGACAGACAGTCCACAACAACAAAAATAGGACACACAGTCCATAACAACTTGTCTAGGTCACACAGTCCACAACAACGTGTATAGGACACACAGTCCAAAACAACGTATATAGGACACACAGTCCACAACAACGTAAATAGGACACACAATCCACAACTTTATATATAGGACACGCAGTCCACAGCGTTGTGATACAGATTATCGATCTACGTGCTTTAACTCTAGTATCCCGACGTCTTGGTTACTAGGTTCACTTTTCAACGTTATTTTTCGTTCAGTGAAAATACAAAACGAAAACTTTTGTAACTTTTCCAAGTTACAGGATAATTTTAATTTGGATAAAATCCTTTGAAAAACTACTTTTGAAATCTATCTTTAAAAAAATCTTAAGTTATAGAAAATCGTTTTCTTTTCTAAAAATCCATTTCATTTTACAAGAACGCCTTTTTCTAAAACTTTTAAAAAAACTTTATGAGGAGAACCGCTCTAAAGGTGTTGTAAATAAAAATTTCCTTTCAAAGGACTTGAAAATGAGCTTACTTTTCTTTGTGGTCATTTTCCATGAGTTATCCTCAAAAATTCATATTTTTCTTAAAATAAAATCTCTTAAGTTCCCAAAATAATTTTTTTTCATCTTCATAAAAATTTATTTTAAATTTCTTAAATCTTCACCCAACGTTAAAATAATATTTTTCATTCTCCTTTATCAAAATGCTGCTTCAAAATTCAAAATCTTTATTGTGTGACTTTCCTCATAAGTTTTCTTAAAGCTTTTATCTTGCATTAATAATTGAGCTCTAACCAATGGTTAGGCTTTCATGCAACAACTAAGCAACTTACAACAATTATAACACTGCCAACAAAATACATGTATTCATAATTCATCACAAATCATATACACATATAAATCAATCCAATATATCATCAAAGCCACAAGAATTCAAAGATTTAACTAAAACAGCCACATCAACAATCAACTTCTACAACCACATAAAATCAAACACATCAAGCACATTGTAACATCCCAAAAATTAGCTACTAGGTAATTTAATAGGAATTGAATTATTATAATGATTATAATTCAAGTTTAGAAGTTGTTAAAATCTCATAAGTGATTTAAAAGAATTTAAATAGATAGTTTTGGGTGTTTTAGGCTCAATTTCACACAAAAGACCTCCTATGACCGGATACCAAACTTAAATGGATATTTAATAGCCAAAATGAACTATTTTAGACTTGATGTCTTCATAAGAAATGTATATATGTATCTTAGCTTTCCATATATACCAAATTGGTCCGAATTGGATTTTTGTAGCTCAAGTTATGACCAAATTCGTACATACTATTTGGGTTTCAGCGTCAGAATCATTTTTATAACTTCTATCCTAGTTTTAATCATATAAATGTCCGTTTAAGATTTTGTGGTCTTCATGAAAGTTGTAGATATTTCTTTTATTTTTCCAACAACATAAAATTCATAATTTTTGAATATCTACAACTCAAGATATATGCGAAATACAGAGCGTATGCTGGGTAAGTGGGCCTGACACGTTTTCACACGTTTTGGGCTATTGGGGGCTTTATAAATAGAATCTTAACACTCTTAGGACGCGTTTTGAACCTTAACTACACCTATAAACTCAAAAGCGGTTAAGAAGAGAAGAAATTTAAGGATTGGGAAGAAAAAGTTGTGGAAGAGGGAGTCTAGGAACAGGAAGATGAGGAGAACTCTTGGCAAACGCTAGGATTCACCGTAGGAAACGCTTGGAGCTACTTGGAGGCCTTCAAGAGGTGAACAACAATAAGATTTCGAATCATTTCCATGGTATATGTGTTTTTTTGTGATAGTAAGGGTTTACCTATGATTTTGGGAGATTTTAATGGAGATGCATGTTGTAAATAACCTAAACTCTAAAATTGGGGGTTTCTTAAAAAGATGAATAAATTGATTAATTGATGGTGAACGTGCTTAATCATGTATGATGTGTTGTGATATTCCTGATTGTTTGTTATTGGTGGAAATTTATATGTTTAAATTGTGGAAAATATTTTGTTACATACATGAGGCATGACATGTGTGAATTATAATATGTTGTATGATGTTTGCGACAATACCACCTATGATAGGGGTATCGAAAAGTAATACCGTTGTAATGGGGTATTGAAAGTAACATCTCCATATAATTGGGATGTCGAAAAAGAGCAATACCGCCTATAAAAGGGAATCGAAAGTAACACCGCAACATGTTGGGGTGTCGAAAAGGGAGAAATACCGCCATGTGCATATGGGAGGTATCGAAATATAAATGTCCCCGACAAGAGGGTGACATCGAAACACTCCTCATGAGAAAGGATGGGCAATGGGATGCCATTGTCGTGTGATGTGTGAGATTTATGGCATGCCGGCAAGAGACCAATTTAGGATTGAGGTCTCCGAGCCACTCGGATTATTTTTAAAATTATTTGGTATGTGGAATGTGATGCATTGAAGTGATTTGTCCTTATGCTATATGTTTTTGAGTTGTTGATATTACTGTTATTATTAAGTGTATTTTAATATATATTATTTTTCACAAATTAGCAGATACCATGGACAGTTTTTTTGGTTACCGCGCTGGCGGAGAACAACATTATTTTCAAAACATTTTATAATTGTATTGTTGTTCGTTGAGATTTTATATCTCATTAAAAAATGTTATTTTCAGAGTCCGAGGTCATCGTTGTTGACGACGCAAAGACTTGAGGAATATATCTTTTAGCTTTTGGTTTGGTTAGTATTGTGGGATGGATTATGAGGATCATGTAGACGTCGTCGTTATTATTATTATTATTATTATTATTATTATTATTATTATTATTATTATTATTATTATTATTATTATTATTATTATTATTATTATTATTATTTCTCGGATTGTAGTAGACGCCCGGTTTTGAGGCTTTTCAATTTATTTCATTGTATTAGATTTTTATCTCTACTTTGATAATTATTTTATTATCATGAGATTATTTTCAGACTCAAATAAAAAATTTGTGAAATTTGTATGTTATGAATTTTACCTTTATTAAACAGTTTTAAAGGATTTTACTATTTTTATGAATGGGTTACTAATGTAACGAATGGCGTTACACACATAGTTATCATAATTAAATATCCTTCTGGATTTCTCCCCTTACCTGATTCGACGGGTAGGAAGAGTCTTTGTTTTCCGGTGCTGCCCAAAGCCAACTTTCTTTGCCCACAACGTGCCGCAAGTCTAAGAATTAAGCGAATGACTTAAATTAAAACAACAAAGTCACCTTATCTTTCCATGTATAAATTTTGCCCATGATTAGAAAAATGATGCTAGAAATGTCCGATTTCTTTAAATTCTTGGATTACATTTTATTCAAAACTTACTCTTATTTATATATATATATATATATATATATATATATATATATATATATACTTTAATCCCATATTTTTTTTATATTTACATAATCACTGATTTATAGATTATTTTATGCCCAAAAATCTTTACTTGATCGTGTTAAAAGATAATATTTTCAAAAATCATATTTTTCATTAAAAATTTTAGGATGAAATCTTTTATAAAAGCATTTTCAGAATAACAGTGGGTTTAAAATGTGAATGAACACTCAAATGACTTTTAAAATTTTTGAAAATTTAATTGAAGGTACCCAACTCACACATCAACACAGTGCAGTTGGCCCCATGTAAAAATTCAAAGGCATTAATTTATTAAAAATCAAACACTGCCTCTATTTGCACAAGATTTTTCCAGAAATCCAATTTCACCAATATGTAACTTTATGAAATTGTTTCTCTTCATATGCACGTGTAAAAATCTCATATCTTCAACCATACTTTTTTTATACTTCAGTATCTGCCCAGAAAATTTTATAAAGAATTTAACTTTCAAAGTCATATTTAAAATCACCATGCAACCAACTATGTACATATTTTCGCAGACAGAATTTGGTTCCACTTTGACAGGTGTTTTGACCTAGTAAATCTTATCCAAATATCAATATATTATATATAAAATTAAATCCCCAAAAGTCTTCTTTCCAAATATGTATTTAGTGTTCAGAAATACGTTTTCTATAAAAAGTTATGGGCTCACGAATATTATATGCCATGCTGTCAGACTTGTGTTTTCACATATTCTAACACATGAAGTTCTTATTTTTCAATTTAGCATCATCCACAAGTCACAAACTCAACATGCAAGGGCCTTAGACCCTTAAACACATGCATGTATCAAAGGATTTTAGATCAAGCATATGAGAATTGAACAAAACACCAACTTTGCACTACCTAGGGCATTTCGGCCAACCTATAGAAAATAGGTTTGAAGAAAATTTTTGTCACATGCAAATCAATAAGATGAAAGTAGATGTGAGTATGAGTTCATACAAATTGATTTCTTGTTAAAGAGATGTCTTTAAAGATTTTTCTCAAAATTTATAACTAGAAATATGAACATGCAACATAAAAGAAAAGGTTTCTTGCAAGTTTAAATAAAATGATGAAAAGTAATAAATGAAACCATTATTCAATATCACATCCATCAAGTTCACATCAAGTCTTTCAATTTTTGTTAAAATAAAATTTTAGATTTAAGTAAAATAATGGTTACTTATCAAAATTAAAAAAATAATTGTGCGTAAGGTCATGATGTTGTGTAATAAATGGAGTTACTATTCAAGTCAAATCAAGTCTCATCAAATTTGCATCAAATCTATTTTAAATAATTTTTTTGTTTCATTTTGACCCCGAATTAGACGGGATCTTGTATCCCAAGATTCTATATAGTATTTTTCGTCGCATACCACTCTTCTATCGATAGCCTCATAACACAATTGACCCCCAAGGTCCATTACTGTACTTTCTACATTTAATTCTTCCTTAGGTGACAATGAAATCCATGCATATTCTTCGCTCTACTTATCCTCAATTCCTTCTTCATATATATTATTAACAAATCCATCTTAATTTCTCACACATAAAGATATAATCAAAACTTAGTCTCCTATTCCTTTAATACTAATCCTTTAGAAAGGCCTTCATTCAACATCTTGAACTATTACTATCAACATCAAGATTTAAACTAAGATTCCAACTTTTCTTACAACATACATATCCATTTATACTCAAAAGTCTATGTTGCAGTTTCAGTCGTTTCATTCCTCTTATTGCTAACTCCATAACATAATTTATTCCTATGTCGTTCTCTTTCATCCTCGAAATTTTCTAGCATCAGATTATATCCACTATTCGTGACTTTAAATCTTAGTTCCTCCCACATTAAGGACAAAATCAAAATTTGATCACTTATATTTTTTTAATCATTGATCCATTAGGGACTTCTTTCTCACATCTAATTCTCATATTCGTTACCAAGATAAAAACTAACTTTACCCAACATACATCAACTTCCTACTCGAGATATACAATTGTAGTCTTAGCCCCTCTCTGAACGTAGTCTACTTTTCCAGATTCTATCAAAATCACATACTTCAAGTCTCCAATCAAAGTGTCATAATACTCCTTAAGATGATCTGAAGTCGAAAAGGAACCTCATTGAGTAGGATTATCTAACTCATCAATCTTGAACTTCCTCAGAAACTTAACTTTTTATAAAAGTTTATTCCTCTCGCTTGAACCCATTTCAGTGAAATTACTATTCATATTTCATTCACAACACACACAACAGTTCCTATTCAAGATATCCCATCGTAGTCTTAGTTTCCTTTGAACATATTCTACCACTCCAAAATTATATCATAATCATACATTTCAATCTTAAAGAACATGATTACACTCCTTCATGAAACTATAACCAAAAAGGAATCACTTCGATTTGAATCATCTAAAGCCATAAATCTTGAAATTCTCTAACAACTTAGTTTTACTCAAGAACTCCCCTTTATTGCTCCTGTTCAGCTTAGGGAAACTAATATTGACATTTCTCTATAAATCTCCAATCTCATAAAATCAATCTTAACCATGGATACTGATCATTACCCTAGATCCCTTTAACAGTGTTCTACCTCGATCAACATATGATTCATAAAAATTTCCTCTCTTATTGTCATTGATCTTAATGATTCACATCTTACTAGTCACAACTATACCTCAACAAAACTTTGGTCACTTCTTATCCATCCAGCTAAAGAGATGATCGTAGTCAAATACTACCCTTACTCCCAAATCAACTTCCTAAAGATCATGTTATTTTCGTGCTTGTCTACTCAAGTTGAGGTTGCTCCGTTAAAATCAGTCTCAACTTGTCCTCAATACTTGGAGCGGATTTTCATGACAACATTGACAAATTTTGGGTATTCATTTTGAAACGAAATTTGAAGATATTCCATGGAGTCTGGTCAGTCCTATGATACCTTTATCGGTTAGCTTATCCACTTCATAGTGGATCTTAACAGATAAAAAGGATGTTAACTTCGTTAGTCTGTCCACGATCGCTCGAAACAAAAAGAATCTCTTGGAGGACTTTCGGTAAACGAAATCCATCGCGACACTAATTTCTTGACAAGGAATGTCTCAAGCATCAAGTTATCTATCTTTTACTATACTTGACAAACTCTGACATCCTGGTGTGAATTAGATATCCATCTTCATGACTCGTGAGATAGATTACATGTCAATGACATTTGTAGGGTAAAGTTGATCAAGGATTACAAATCCTTTCTAACTATAATAAGGCATGGTCTTGGAGGTTACAGAAAGAATTTTTTTTTTCAAGAAGAGAAGTTTCTTGATTTCATTTTCACAAACATCTAGAGGATAATTTCATCGATTCGAAAGATTCAGGAACATCCCATATGAAAAAAAAAGATTCTTCAATTAGGTTCGTGGATGTAAAAAATGCATGACCAATACACATTTACAAACATGAATCTAATAAAGTTGATCCTTCCATTAGAATTTTCCTTGGATAGTTTTAACTCTGAGAGTAGTCAACGTACTACAAGACGTTCGTCAAAGGATGATTTCAAAGGGAATTAGACCGACAAAATTGGATTGAGTCACATTTACCAAAAGTAAAAGTGACTAGCAAGAGCTTCATCAAGAAGCTTTGGTGACTAAGAAATCATTTGGGTTATAACTCAAGAAATAGTTAGAACAAATTTAAGAGTCCTGATAGATTTCAAATCATACTCAAGAAAGTTCATTTGACACACACAAACTTGAATACTACGATTGTTTGATACAACCATAAGGACTCGAAGAAAAAATGTCAACTGACACCTTCATAAAGAATCAAATAGTACAGTGAGGAGTTTTCTTAAAAATGAGACACTCATTATAAGAGTGAAGACTCAGATTGGTTTGTCTTGACTTCATACAAGCACAAAGGTCTTTTTAAACACGCATTAATCCGGTTTGTTGTCGCCTTCCGCATTCTTCTCTGAACTGCGTAGGATAATCGATGACTTAGCACATCTCTTAGTCGTGTGAATGGTTGATCTTTCCTCGTAAGGTGAGTGAACGACTGCAAAATCTTAGACAGTTCCTTGACGAGACTTTGAAATTAATCCGTTAACCAAATAACTACGGATTTTAGTCACCGTCCGCGGTCACCTTAAAAAAAATGGTGCTTCATCCTTATGAGCAACACTGACACTCCCCTCGGGACACACTTGGTCCCCTAACAATTCTGACATCAATCTCCCTTTTAAGTCAAGTCATCTAACTCGACTAATTTTGGAGGTGACATCCTACATGAAGCGATGGAAATTCGATTGAATCTAGGAATTAGATCAATCTAATACTCAATATCCTTCGTAGGGACAAACATGGAACATTCTCAGGGAATACTCCCGGAAAATTTTCCACAATGGGTACTTCATTCAAAGGCCTGACACCATCCCAAAAGGGTAAACGAACGTGTCAGCATGAATCAACGTACCATTTACTAATCATGAGTTCTCACAAGATCTCAACCAACTCAGAAGCCATCAAAACACACCTATCGGTGCGTCAACACACATTGTTTCGACAAGAAAATAATTCAAGCAATGACCAACAGAGATCACACAAAAAAACATAACGGACCTATTCCCCAAGGTTCCCGAAAGACTCGACCATCTCTGATACCACAAATGTAACACATCCCCTCCTTGGGCATTACCTCCTAATTACATGTAGAAATAAATTAAAAGGAAGTTTTACTGGTTGTTTCCGGAAAAACTTTTATTATTTTCATAAGTCTGAAAAATATGGGGTGTTACAATTTTTTTTCTTTTTCTTTTCTGCGGAGTACTTCATAAAATAGGATGCATAACACAATAGTACAAATTATATTATACTCACCAACATACATAGATTGATTTTGTTCAAAAACAAACTCTTGAAAATATTTCATTATTGACAACATAATTTCGAGCAGGTTTTCAGACCACTTACAACGACTTTCTCAAAATAAACAACTCCAAAGAGAAATCCTAAGCCGATCGTTCTAAAGACAACTACTAGAAAGAACTCTATAGTTCTCACCACAGAACCCTCGCCAACCTCTTCAAGGATTGGCAAAACAATCCTTAAGTGAGGTTAGGAACTTCTTGACACCACTTGTCCTCGTGTAACAAAGCACCACAACAAAAGGCTAGGAAAACCTGATATACTGTAAGGGTGAGATACCAATATATGGATGAATTATGACAACTACAAGCCCAAAACACAAACAACAAATACATATAATCAATCATATTCAACATATAATTTCCATCAAAAGGATAATATCAGAGAATTCACCGTCATTTTTTTAAAAAAAAAACATATGGCACTTCTATACTTCAACGTTCTATTCTAATCTCTGGAGATCCCAACTTCTTTAAAAGATGAACTAATCAGGCTAGATTGCCAATAAGGCACAACGTGTTTTTCCACAGCACTACCCAAAACTCCTAGCAAGATGATCAACGTGTGTGGATGTCCATAGCATACTGTCCAACACAAGGCACAGCAACCAAGGCATATGGACTTCATTGTCCACTAAGGCACAATGAAACAACGTAGCATGAAATACCTTACCCTTCAAGGCATTCATACGAAACAACGTGGGCACGTATGCCAAATGCATGTAAAAACATATTTTTTTTCGCAACTTTTCTTTGTGTTTCGTTCTTTCCTTCGTCGAGGCTCAAGGCTCATGACCATCGATAAATTTTCAATGTTTTAAAACTTTCATTGTCGACACAGGAATTTTTAGCCCAAGTGCCCAATCACAACAGTCCTAGACCTGTGCACTAGTCTTAGACTTTGTGGTCGTAGAAAACAACTTTCACCTTTTTACTACTTTCAACACGTTTTATCACAACGTATGTAGGACACACAGTCCACAACAACGAAAATAGGACACACGGTCCATAACAACGTATATAGGACACACAATCCACAACAACGTAAATAGGACACAGTCCACAACTTTATATATAGGACACACAGTCCACAACGTTGTAATACGGATCATGGATCCACGTGCTTTAACTCTAGTATCCCGCCGTCTCGGTTACTAGGTTCACTTTTCAACGTTATTTTTCGTTCAGTGAAAATACAAAACAAAAACTTTTGTAACATTTCCAAGTTATCGGATAATTTTAATTTGGATAAAATCCTTTGAAAAGATACTTTTGAAATCTATCTTTAAAAAAAATCTTAAGTTATAGAAAATCTTTTTCTTTTCTAAAAATCCATTTCATTTTATAAGAACGCCTTTTTCTAAAACTTAAAAAAAACTTTTTGAGGAGAACCGCTCTAAAGGTGTTAAAAATAAGAAATTCCTTTCAAAGGACTTGAAAATGAGCTTACTTTTCTTTTGTGATCCTTTTCCATGAGTTATCCTCAAAAATTCATATTTTTCTTAAAATAAAATCTCTTAGCTTCCCAAAATATTTCTTTTCATCTTCATAAAAAATTATTTTAAAGTTCTTAAATCTTCACCAAACATTAAAATAATATTTTTCCTTCTCCTTTATCAAAATGTTGCTTCAAAATTCAAAATCTTTATTGTGTGACTTTCCTCATAAGTTTTCTGAAAGCTTTTATTTTCCATTAATAATTGAGCTCTAACCAATGGTTAGACTTTCATGCAACAACTATGCAACTTACAACAATTATAACACCGCCAACAAAATACATGTATTCATAATTCATCACAAATCATATACACATGTCAATCAATCCAATATATCATCAAAGAGACAAGAATTCAAAGATTTCACTAAAATAACCACATCAACAATAAACTTATACAACCACATAAAATCAAACACATCAAGCACATAGTTATCATAATTAAATATCCCTCAGGCTTTCTCCCATTACCTGATTCGACGGGTAGTAAGAGTCATTGTTTTCGGGTTCTGCCTAGAGCTAACTTTCTTTGCCCGCAGCGTGCCGCAAGTCTAAGAATTAAGCAAATGACTTAAATTAAAACAACAAAGTCACCTTATCTTTCCATGTATTAATTTAGGCCATGACTTGTAAAATGATGCTAGAGATGTCCGATTTCTTTAAATTCTTGGATTACACTTTATCCAAAACCTACTTTTATATATATATATATATATATATATATATATATATATATATATATACTTTAATCCCATATTTTTTTTATCTTTACGTAATCACTGGTTTATAGATCATTTTATGCCCAAAAATCATTACTTGATCATGTTAAAAGATAATATTTTCAAAATCATATTTTTCATTAATAATTTTAGGATGAACTCTTTTATAAAAGTATTTTCAGAATAGAAGTGAGTTTAAAATGTGAATGACCACTCAAATGACTTTCAAAATTTTTGAAAATTTAATTGAAGGTACCCAACTCCCATCAACATAGTGCAGTTGGTCCCATGTAAAAATTCAAAGGCATTAATTATTAAAAATCAAACACTGCCTCTGTTTGTACATGATTTTTCCAGAAATCCAATTTCACCAATATGTAACATTATTAAATTGTTTCTCTTCATATACATATGTAAAAATCTCATATCTTCAACCACACTTTTGTTATACTTCAGTATCAACCCAGAAAATTTTATAGAGAATTTAACTTTCAAAATCATATTTAAAATCACCATGCAACCAACTATGTACATATTTTCACAGACAGAATTTGGTTCCACTTTGCCTGGTGTTTTGACCTAGTAAATCTTACCCAAATATCTACATATTATATCTCAAATTAAAGCCCCAAAAGTCTCCTTTTCAAATATGTATTTAGTTTTCAGAAATACGTTTTCTATACAAAGTTATGGGCTCACTAAAATTGTATGTTATGCTGCCAGACTTGTGTTTTCATATATTCTTTCACATGAAGTTCTTATTTTTCAATTTAGCATCATCCACAAGTCACAAACTCAACATGCAAGGGCCTTTGACCCTTAAACACATGCATGCATCAAAGGATTTTAGATCAAGCATGTGAAAATTGAACGAAACACCAACTTTGCACTACCTAGGACATTTCAGCCAACCTATAGAAAATAGGTTTGAAGAAAATTTTTGTCACATGCAAATCAATAAGATGAAAGTAGATGTGAGTATGAGTTCATACAAATTGATATCTTGTTAAAGTTATGTCTTTAAAGATTTTTCTCAAAAAATTTAACTAGAAATATGAACATGCAACATAAAGAGAATTACATGCATGTTGATGAAAAAGATTTCTAAGAAAATAAAGAGTAAGAGAAGAGAGTTATACCCTCTTGATGATGATGAGAAGAAGATGAGGAAAGCATTGATCTCTTCAAGAGCAAAATGGTGAAGAATGTGTGTAAGTGTGTGAGTAGTAGAGTATGTATGTGAGTGAACTTGAGAGAATAAGCAAAAGTGAGAGTGGTTGATGGAAAGGAGTATATATAGAGAGTGGAAAGGGGAGGGGGACGCTGCTGGAAAAAAAAGAGAGAGGGTTTTCACTTATTTATTTATTTATTTATTAAAAAGCTTAAGTTTTAAAATAATAAGTTTTAAAAAGCTTATTTATTTACCGCTTTGGTGCCTTGCAGTCTTTTGCCAAGTGCCCCAATCAATCATAGTTGATGTACTTCATTCCTCTTACTGGGCAAACATCGGCCAAATGGTTCGGGTCTCCACATTTATAGCACTTCCTCCCTTGACCTTGGCCTTGACTTCTCTGGCTCCCACTTCCAGTTGCTGAAGCAACGAGACGATACGGTTGTTGATTCTGGTTGTTTCCAACTGGTCTAGCGCATGGCTTTCTCTGATTCTGTCATCCTCTCTGGTTCTGGCTTTGAGACTGGTTCCTAGATCGAGAGGGTCCCCCAAAATTCCCTTGTTTGTCTCTTCCCTTCCTCATTTGTTCAATTTTCTTGCATTTTTCCACCAAAGCCTGAAAATTCTTAATCTGATGGCAAACTTGATTCCTTGATCTCGTACCGCAGTCTTCCTTCAAACCTTTCACACTTCCAGTCCTCATCTGGGTTGTCTTGGAAAAAGCGAAAATACTTGGCAAGTGCCTCAAACCTCGCCGCGTATTCTCCGACTGACATATCTCCTTGTCGCAGTCGCAGAAATTCCTGCTCCTTCTCAGTTCGAGCACTCAGAAAAATATTTTTCCAAAAACGCAGTACGAAAAACTTCCCAAGTAATTTCCTGTTAATTTGCCTCTAAAAGTTGTCTAGTGCCTCTCCACCAGTATTCAACATCTCCCATTAACAGGAAAGTAGCATAGGGTACTCTTACTCCTTCTAGACTGTGAATCAACTCGAAAGAATTTTCCAGCTCCTGAATCCATAAGTCAGCCTTTGTAGGGTCAGCATCCCCATGAAACTGTGGTGGGTTCTAGCGTTGAAAAGTTGTCAGACCACGACTTCCAGCGGCTTGTTCAGCGCAAGCTTGTTCCTGTTGATGTTGAGCAGCCATAGTAGCAGTTTGTTGTGCAATGGCGGCTGCAACGTCTGGCATAGCTTGAGTTGCGAAGTCCATTCCCCCACCATCATGTCCACGACCACCAATGATGAGTGTGATTTCACCTCATTTTTCATGTACATTTCTGCATGCATTTGCATATAGTTAGGCCAATTTAGTGTTGATTTTGTATAGTTTTTCCTTTGGAACGGATGAGGTGGTTTCTGTGTGTTGTTTTGCAGGATTTAATGGAAAAATGCCCAGAAATCAGCCTTGGTAGAGCTTGGATGAAAAAGAGCTTGAAAAGTGAAGATTATGAGCCAAGCAGAGAGTATCACGGCCTAGCCGTGATGGCCCTCACGGCCGTGAGGGAGCAGTAGCTGAAGAAAGAATTGAGCCAAAACTCAGAAGCTGTCACGGCCTAGCCGTGATGGCTATCACGGCCGTGACCTGCTAGTTGGAAAAGTCAGAAACGATCACGGCCTAGCCGTGATGGATATCACGGCCGTGATGAATCAGTGAATGAAGAGGCGCCCAAGTCGAAACCATCACGGCCTGGCCGTGATGGTCATCCACGGCCGTGACGCGGGCACGATCTATAAATAAACTTGCACTGAACAGAATTAGGGATCTGCACTTGGAGGCAGGCTGAGGCTGGCGGCCGGAGAGGGTTTCTACCCAAAAAGGGGGGCGTTTTCTCTGCTCTTGGATGGGGAAAAGATTGGAGGAAGCTTGTCTATGAGTGTTTTCCATCCCTTTTCTCATTCTGTTTTGTATTTCCTTTTATCATGAGTAGTTAAATCCCCATTGTTGGGGTTAGATGTAACTTTTCTGAACTTGTTGTATTTGATTTGGTGTTTTAATGCAAGTCTCTATTTCTTTATGAGTATGTGATTCTGTACTTAAAGCTTTCCTTGGATTAGCTACCTATAGGAATGATATGTTGCTTTGATAGATGACTGAAAGGTTGGTGTTAAGGCATGCTCATGAATCATATGCCAAGTAGTTCAAGAATCTAGACATAGGTGTTGAATGCTTGCAATCTTATAAGTCTTGACTTAATGCAAAATCACATATTAATCCACCTAAGACATTAGGGTTTGATTTGGGGTTTTAGGCTCAATGCACCTAAGACATTAGGCTTGAGTACTTTAGAAAAGGCTTGATTGTCATAATTGAACTAGGACTTGTGTTGATTACCATTTCATTGCAATTAAGGGAGGATTAGTGTAGTCTAACCCTAACAATCTTAGCCATATCTCTGTTTGCCTTCCAAGTGTTCGATATAATTCCCAAAAGACCAAAAATATTGTTTTGCTTTCTTTATTTTCTGTTTTAATCTCTCATACTTTATTTTAGTCTAAATAGTTGTTAAGTTTGTGAATTGGTAATTGACAACCAATCCCTGTGGATACGATAACCGGTCTCACCACCGTATTACTTGATTGCGACGAGGTGCACTTGCCTTTATTTATATCTTAAAATACACGCATCAAGTTTTTGGCGCCGTTGCCGGGGGATTGGTTTTGTCAATATCAGTAGTAACAAATGAGACAACTAGTTTAGACATTTTTATTTTATTTTATTTTTCTGTATATAATTGATATTTTTCTTTTGTTAGTTTTGTATATATTTGTTTTTGTGTTACTTTGATCTTGGGCTTAATTGTCTGTGAGGTGAAGATTGGTTTGGCAGGATCATGGACTATAATTATTATCAGCCATCTGATGCAGAAATGGAGATATCTGAGCTGCAGCTGCGGGTAGATATGCTGCAATTAGCCGTAAACATCCAACAAGTGAGTAATGAGTTATCAAGGGCAACTGTCTCTCCTCCACCAGTGGTAGGTTATGCTGAATGGGGAAATCAATGTCCCAACACTTCCACTCCATGGTGGGGGAACCCTCCAAACAATACTTTGATGGATGAAGAGGAACATTGGGAATCTTCCACACCTTGGTATGATGAGCCATCCCCGTTGGAAGTTGCTTGGGAGAACTTCAAATCCGCATTCCCAGTCGAGGTTGGGCAACCTATCCCGGATAGTCAATCTCACTTAGAGGCTGTTTTGGAGAACTTCATGGCAACAACAATGGAAGAATTAAAAAATCAAGAAGATACTATTCGAAGTCTCGGGGTGCGTATTGAGGAACTCTCTAACCTTCTATCCGAAATGCCATATGGGAACTTGATGGATGATGATGAAGATGATGCAATGATGGATGAGGAGGAAGAAGAAGAAGTGGGAGCAACCGAGTCAAGAAGTGAAGAACCTGTTTTGGAGAACATAGTTGCACCATCCCCCATTGAACCCTTGACTGAAGAGATTGAGAGGAAAATGCATTTGGAGGACATCTATTTCACCATGCTTGGAGATGATGAAAAATTTTTGGAATTAGATGATGCTATTAGTTCCAATGCATGTGTGGAATATGATGGGAGAAACACTTGTGTGTTTTGTGCGGAGATTTCTGCATACTTGGAAGGTGATGGATTTGGCGATGCTGAGAGTGAAGATTGTACAGAAGCCAGAACAGTACCAATGGTCCTCTCGAATTGTTTGTCACCCCACATTTTAAAGCAGTCAACAATGGAGTTCATGCCTCTACCTGAGGTTGAACCCCATTTTTATTGGGAATATTTT